>SRSI01000023.1:600000-1007130 GCA_005656395.1 Strongyloides papillosus
CGTTGTTGTCTCATGATCCGTAGTATTTGGTTAATCTCGAAAGGCTAAAAACATTAATATTAAGATCAATAATAAAGATAAATAACATACAATATTGTTTTCTAAACATTTCAAAATAACATCTGTTAGTAAGAAAACTCCTGATTCATTTGTTCCATCAATACAATGAACCAACATTGGTGGATAAATATTTCTACGCACTTGTTTATTCTTGTCATCATCCCCCACATTACTCCCCTTCCCAGAATCATTATACGAATTCTGACTAGATCCCTTCGAGGAATTAACAGAATCCGTCATCGTACAAAAACTATTATTACTCTTCTGATCATTTACCAAACTCAAATTATTCAAATTCATAATATTAGAACTTGCCATGGTAATTGTGGATGCTTTCCTTTGATCAGTAGATAATGACCGCAATTTGTTTGTAACATCATGCAAATTAACTCTACTTACACTCCTACTACGTGATGACTTCTTTCTAATTGTTGTTGATAAACGATTAGTATGTTCAATTATTTTTTCATTATCTTTTAGGGTGTTATAAACATGTCTTTGGACGCTGTTAACGGTATCTAGGAATGCTAAGAATGATTCTGATGATAGGGGGATGTTGTAATCATCTAGGTCCGAGTATTGGAGATGGTATATTGTCTTTTTCTTTCCTGTTTTTAGACATTTTAATATGATAACGTTATTATATTTGGAGGTGGTTTTTAATCGCAATGAAAACATGGGTAATTTTAATTTTTCACCAATTTTTGTTGGCCAATATATTGGAACGGTTTGTGAATTGGAGATTTTTTGTATCATTACAATAACATAAACACCCTTCTCCCATACCATCTGCCAGAAATCGTTAATGGTATTCGATAAAGGATTCTGTGTAACGATATAATGTAAAAATTGGTACCCCAACGGTATACGGACATTACTAGCATTAATATACCCATCAATATTATCTTTCGTTGTCACCAACGTCACTCTTGTATCTTCATAAGGCAATATATAATTACTCCTATTTCTATTCAAATTATGAGTATTCAAACTAGTTGATGTCCCAGCAGTATGCCTTTTTTTAGGGATATCATTAAATTCTTTATTCAAAATTGTACTGTTACTCAATTTTTTCAGTAATAATCTTAATGTATCTTCTAACCCAAAACAAAGATTATTTTGACATTTAATTCCCTCCATGGTGTCTAGAAAATCTTCATGAACAGGAGAGGAAGTTGTGTTGGTGTAGGTAACAAAGTTGTCTGGTGAGGATGAGTCAAATGAGAATTGGTCTTCGTCACCATGGGTGCTCTTCAAGTCGCATGAATCTTGTCTCCTCAATTGAGGGCGCCTTCGCTATAAAAAAAAGGAATAAAATTATATTTATAAATATGAATAATATGTAAGTAGGAACAATAAAAATATGTACAAAAATTTTTTGATAAAAACATATTTAAATGTCATGTTTGTGTTGAAAATATATATGTATAACTCTTAATAGTGCATAAGTAGAGACTTAAAGATTATGTTAAGGTAAATATCATTTGGTGGTGAATTTTATAAATTGAACATTTATAAAAGTTCAGTAGATTTGTATCTTAGTTTGAAAAAATGGAATATTTTTGAAGTTGAATTTGATCATTTTTGTGTAAGGAAAAAAATGTCTATTATTTGGTGTATAAAAGATAATATCTACTGTAGATGTAATAAATTAGTGATAACAATAAAAAGAAGTACATAAAGCAAATGATATATTACTATAAAGCATTGAATTATGATAATGCATTAACATGTACTTTCCGATAAACTTTTATTCCTTCTCTTAGTAGAAAAATACTTTTAAAAATATACGAATTATACATATTTATGAAAATTGCGATGATGCAATACATATATAGAAGAAAATAGTTGAATGAAATGATTTAGGAAAGCGATTATTCACGGAAAAATGACATTTTTACGATACTTAATAATAGTAAATTACAAATGATATGTTAATCACATTAGTTTAAATAAATTATGTAAAAAAATTAATAGATATTTAATTTTTTTATCTTGAGATACAATTCTAGTTACTATTTTAAACTACTTTTGATGGGAAAATGATAGTAATGTTAAGTTTAATGAATATTGTAAAAGATTCACTCAAAATATAATATTTGTTTTTAACTTTGATATTAATAAGTGAGATGTTAATAAATTATTCTAAGGAAGCAGTAACTTGTTTAGTTAATCTGATACCCTAATATAATTTTATTTATTTTCTTTGGTTCTTAATATATAATCTTCAATATAAAGACTTACCTGTGATAAATTTTCATTGCAAGAATGGGTTTTGGTTAAGTTTCTAGTTTCATTGAGTGTATCAATGTGGTATCTTATACCATGTCCTAGTTCTTTTTCATCGTAATTACCATCTTCGTTGGTAGCCTTTTTATCATTACATTCATCTTCCAGTGATGAAGACATTATCTTGTCGTTGTACTGGTCAATTGAGAGAGAATCTCTCCCTGAATCTATGTTATCTCCCTGGGATATTTGCTGTTTGTCGTGGTAGAATGTGTAGTATGATGTTAAATTATCAAAAATATTAGAGGTTGACAAGACAACTGATGTTGATGGCGGTGAATGACTATTCATTTTTTGACTTATAATTGGTGCTGAGTACTTTTTTTGTGTAATTATTGGAGATTTTATATATGGTGGTGGTGAGGAGGTAGATGAAATCATGTTATTATTATTATTTTGTAGTTTTAACGATGAAATACCCATTTTTGGGTATTTAATGGTTGCTAGATTTGGAGTTGATCGAAATTTGTTACCTTGTTTTTGAAAGTGAACGTGAATACTATTATTATCCTCAATTGAGTCGGTACTACGTGAATAAAGGTTACTGGAACCATTTTGTTTTGCTTTAGCAGCTCCAGCAGCCATTAAATTTGCTCTCCTCCCCCGATCGGATGATCGTTTTATGAACTTCAAATGTGATCCCTCAGAATCGTGAGATTGGTGGTTGTGGTTTCTGGTTATTAAATTAATTTCAGGTGATGATCCCATAATTTTGAATTTTTTCCCTTCAAATTCACTCATTCGTATAGAAGATGGTTGTTGCATGAATGTTTGTTGTTGTGATAACATATCATTTCCAATAATTCCTTTTATTCCATTGTTAGTGTTTTTGGTTATTGATATAGAATTAGAGGAATGACTATAGGAGGATGACTTCAATGACATATGATCGTTCCTAAATGCCATTGATAATTGTTGAGGGGAGATGTTTTCGATAATTTCTCCTGTATTACTAATTTTATGATTAAAGTTGCTTCTATTCAAGTTAGATGTTTGTATTGTTATTTTTGGGTTATCAACAAACACCACCATGTCTTCTTCTAAGTTTTTTAATTCAATAGGCATATTTTTCTGTAATATACCGATAGTTGTTGAATATTTGTATTGCCAATTAAAAATAATAGAGGTATATTTGGATGATGTGGTATCTTCAAATAAATATTGATATGTAGTTCCTTGTTTTCGTTTAATCACCAAATGCCTTTTAGAGGAAGATATACTCTTAATATCAGACCATGGAATAAAAATATTATCTGTATGGTATTTCTTAACGATAATCCCATTAAAAGAATATCCAATGGATGTTTCAGTACTATCATCATCCTTACAATAAAAATACTCCTCACCATACCCTGGTGATGAGGCAACATCCACCAAATACAACATCGCTGCCTGTGAACTGTTCATTGACGTTAACCGTTCATATAATGTCAATATTTGTAATAAATATTCCTCACCAACTTGTCCATTTTTTATGAAGTGAAATGGCAGTAGTTGTAAAGATTTTAAGAATTCCAGTGTATGGAAATGGGGATCGTAATCACCATACTCAACTTGAAGAGAGTATGCTGCGAGTGATAGATATTTTTCTATGTCGATTAAAAATTTTCCGTTTATTACGTCATTCTTAACGAGATAGAAATATATGCTTCTACTCATTTTGTCGCATAACATACTGGGATTAACCGTCCAATACAGGATTGCTAATTGGATGTGTCTTGGTTTGCAGGCGTATTTGTCTAATTGTTTTTTGACTGGTTTGTCGAATTCCAGCCAGCGGAATATTTTTTTATCTGGATCATTACATTTTAATTGGTATTTAAATCCATAGAATTCTGGCTTAAATAAGAGAAATGGAATAAAATCAATGAGGTTTAAATAATAAAATACCTGTTCGAGATTAACTTTTTGTTGTAAAAATTCTATTATGGTAAATGGTGTTGATTCGGAATTTAAGGTACATTGACACAAAGATCTGTCACTAATGAAAATTGTGACAACAAAGATATCCTGACTAATCTCATACTTTCCATGTTTTCTTCCCAATCTCAACTTCAGTGGATTTAAAATCATTTTGATTTTTTTACGAAAAAAGCGCAATATATAAATAACACAATTAATTAGTTGTTGTATTTAAAAATAGATAAGTGTAATTAAAATTTGATTGATACACTTTTACTATTACTTGACAAATTTGAACCACAAGTATAACGTTAATTGAAAAATTGTTACGTTAAAGTAATAATATTAGAACATCATCGAATATTTATTCCTTTAAATTAATTAATTTTATTCTACAAATGTTATATGATGGGTTAAAAAAATATCAAATCAAGGAAAAAGAAAATAATATTAAAGCAAACATTAGAAGGGAAAAACATCAATTAATGATTGATTTTGTAATATATCATCAATAATCAAAAACAAAAAAGTTCTTAGGTAAAAATATATCTTATTACAAAAACAAGATTAAAATATTTGATGAGAAAGAGGAAAAATTTAAAGATTGTCCTGATTAAAGAATGCTATGTAAAAGATAAAGATGTTAACTCTATATTTAATTATGATTTAGAATATTTATAGAAAAATTATTCAAATAAAAGAAGGCGATCATTCAATCAATGTATAAAATAAATTGATATTTGAAGATAGGAAGATATTAATAAGTTGGTGAAAGTATTTAAGGGATCATAACTATTATAAAGCATCTTTAACCTTATGAAAATTGCGCAAATAGTTATCTATCATTATTATCAACATAATATTCATATATTGTTAGCGATGGTATTGGTAGACTTATGTATGTGTGTGATAAACATAAATTTTATATTGTACCTTTATTTATATTTTACTATTACTTAATTTATTAAACATTTAATTAGTAAAGGAAAGAAATTAATATTTCAAAACTTTGATATAATTTACTTTAAATGATAAGATTAGTGTTATATCATAAGTGGTACTTCTTTTGTCATGATATTAAATTATTCTTTTCATTTAAAGATTACATTACTATTTATTTATTTATTCTAGTTAATTTTATAACATAATCATATATGATATAATATCTACATTAAAGATAATTATTTTTAATAGATAAACATATAATAATTAAATGTAAAATATAATTAAGAATAAACAATAAAAATAAATGTACTGTAAAAATTGTTCCTCTAAAAAGATTATGGGTGTTTTAAAATATTTTTGTGGGAATTGTAACAAAAGTACTACCACAAGGACGATTATGAGCATCTATAATATACCATCTAATGATGGCATCCATCTCCTAATTACACATATCTAAACATGTCTCATTTTCAAAATGTTCTTTATTAAAACATAAATCTTATAAATCAATTTAAATGTAATTATACTAAAACAAATTTTAGAAGGTCAGATAGGGAAGAAAAATACCAATAAATGGAATAAAAAAAATCTGATAAGAATCTACAAAAAAATGTGAATATTATGAAAATACAGTTAAAAAACAAAAAAAGTTGATAGAACAGCTGTCGTATGGGGCTCAATAATATGTCCAACCTTTCTACAATATATGATTCAGCCTTCTTTTTTAATACATGGTCCAATAATATCTACATTAAAAAGGTCATATAAAGGTCAGTTATTAAAGATTTGGACTTGTATATTTACATTAGAAACATTTAAACAAAAAATTGGTAATTGAAGTGTTTTATGTAAATAGAGATATCTTTGAATATTTACAAATGTAACATAAAAGTAATAATATACATCAGAAATCATTTTCAATTAGTGATAAAAAAGAACTTTTATTAATAATAATATTTTTTTAAATTTAAAAAACTGTAAAAATAATTTATTTCTATTCTTAAAAATATTTGTATTTATTATTAACAAAAAATATTTCTAGTTAGTGGAAAATATGTTCATTTTATGATGGTAGAAAGTTGGTGTAAGCAAGAACACATCCACCTATGTATTCTGATCATTGTTCATATTTGAAAAGTAGCACATGCCAACTGACAATTAATGGCATAAACAATTAAATTGTAATTGTAGTTCTATTTCTTTATGATCTTCCCACCAATATGTTTTTTTGTATCTATATTCAAAAAAATTAATAACGTCACAAATTATTTTTACAAAAAAGCATTGTAGAAATAAAATGGTGATCGGGTATTTTCTTTAAGTATAATCGACCGCAAATTTAAAATGTACTTTCAGTTATGTAATATTTAGATCTATACTTCTATGGTCAAGAAGTATAAGCAAAGAAAGTTATTGATAGAGATTAAGTTCATTTTATCTAATCTGAAATATGTGCGATGGACGCGTAGGAATGAGGAACTCCAATTAAAATTGGACTTTAACCTACGTCATGAAAAGGACGTAGATATGTAGTATATTCATTCATATTTCAAGATGGTCGTTAGATAAAAGTTTGAAGTATTACCGCTTAGATAAACGATGAATAGCATTTCTCTAACCGTAAGCAATAATAAGACACAATAATACACTATATTACGATTGTTTGGCTTGACCTTTTGAATAGTATAACCAAAAGAGCAGAAACTACATAATATCTATTTTAAAGATAACTGACATCATTTTTGTTTAACAACAATTAAGGAGTTGTTATCAAAAGTTTGGTTGTTTAAATAGCAATTATTAAATAGTCACCATTATTATATTTATCTGCATTTTGTAATTTCTTATTAATTTTCTTCCGTTTGAATATTGTCAAAGATGGCAAATGAGGTTGGGAATTTAAAAGAAAATACGAATTCGATAACTTTGTCTGTTATAAGAACTATTTCTAATGGTCTTTTTAAAGTTGGAGATATTATTACCTATCCTATTCACTATATTTTTTTTAATCCTAAAAATAAATTAAAGGAATCTACATCTATCAAGGTTACTTTAATTGGATATTTTTTTGAAATTAATTGGAATTAATTTTAGGGTGTTAGAGTAAATACTGAAGATTGTCATTCACCTTTTCGTAATATCAAATCTGTTGATAAGTTATCAAGCCTATTGTTCCCAGATTCACCCACACTAGACAAAGTATGGGATCGCTGTGCACAATTGTATTCAAACAACCCATGTATGGGTACAAGAGAAATAATTAAAATCTACGAAGAAAAACTACCTGACGGTAGAGTATTTCACAAAGCAAAATTTGGAAAATATAAATGGTTGACATACAAAGAGGTAGATATTCAAATAACCAAATTATCACGGGCCATTTGTAATTTGAATTTACCAAAGAGATGCTTTGTTGTGATTTTTGCCGAGACAAGAGCTGAATGGCAAATAACCGCCCAAGCATGTATCAAAGCTGGCCTTACTATTGTTACAGTTTATGCGACACTTGGGAAGGAGGCTGTTAAGAGTGCTATAAAGGAATGTGAGGGTGTTGTCCTTTTTACAACATCTTCACATTTTGAATTAGTGAATGAAATATCAGATACCATACCTAGTATTAAACATTTAATTTATTTTGAAGATAGGTACTCTCCAACGACAGTGGATTTCAAGAAACAACATCTTTTGAAGGAGTTAAAGACTAAATTCGTTACTTGTGAATTGTTTGATTCTTTTATCAATACTCAGGAACATTCCACAGAGCCAGTAATATCAAATTGTAGAGAGGATGATGTGTGTTTGATAATGTATACAAGTGGTTCTGTGGGACATCCCAAGGGTGTTATGTTAACTCACAAAAATATTATAGCATCGGTGGTTGGAATGTTAAGTGTTATCACGGGGTCATCGAAAGATGTATATGCTGCTTACCTTCCACTTGCTCACATTCTTGAGGTATACATTAGTTGTTACAATAAATATTTAATAATTTCTTTTTAGGTATGTGCAGAGTATATTGCACTATCAAAGGGGGCAAAGATAGGATACTCTTCAGCACAGACGTTGTTTGATAATGCTGCAAAAATTTATCCAGGAACTAAAGGAGATACAGCTGTTCTTAAACCAACAATTATGGCTGCAGTTCCTGCTGTTATGGATAGAATATATAAGAGTGTTCTTGATAAAGTATCAAATTCAGGTGTTATTTCAAGGGAAATATTTAATATTTGTTATAAAAGGAGACTTAAAAGAATTGAAGAAGGTTATAAAAGTTTATTAATAGATAGACTTGTCTTCAAAAAGATTAGAAATATTCTGGGAGGTCATGTGAGACTAATTATTTCTGGTGGTGCTCCATTAAGTAGTACTAGCCAAAGATTTATGAATGTGTGTTTTGGGTGTCCTGTTACTCAAGGATATGGATTGACTGAAACATGTGGTGCTGCAACTATTACGGAACAATCAGACCTTTCAACTGGTTATGTTGGTGCACCGTTAGTTTGTAATGAGATATTGTTGAAAGAGTGCCCTGAAATTGGGTATAAACCTTCAAATATGCCACCTCAAGGTGAAATTTTAATTTATGGTGATAATGTTTGCAAGGGGTACTTTAATAATCCACAAAAAAATAAAGAAGAATTTATTACTATTAATGGTAAGAGGTACTTTTGTACGGGAGATATTGGTGAGGTTAGAGATGATGGATCAATTAAAATTATTGATAGGAAGAAGGATCTGGTTAAAACTTCACATGGTGAATATATATCGTTAGGGAAAGTTGAATCAAATTTAATTACCCATTTTCTTGTTGATAATATTTGTGTTGTTGTTGACCCAGAGAAGTCGTATGTTGTTGCTTTGATTGTCCCAAATCAGAAGCATTTGACTAAATTAGCTGAGGATTTGGGGATTACAGGTAAAAGTTGGGAGGATATTTGTAGTAATGATCGTGTAAAGGATGCTATTGTTAAGGAACTTAAGGATTATGGTAAAAGGAGTTTGGAGAAGTTTGAAATTCCATCAAAAGTTTTTCTTTGTCATGAACCATGGACATCTGTTAATGGTTTGTTGACTGAAGCCTTGAAACTTAAGAGAAATCCAATTCATAAGAAGTATAAAAAGGAAATTAATGAAATGTATCGTTAAAAAGTAATTTATTAATTACTAATAATAAAATTTTTTCCTATACATTTTAATACAATATAGGTTTTTGTAAAATTTGAATAATAACGGATAATAATAAAATTTTGTTACTAATTGTTCTTTAAATATTCAATGTTTTAAGATAATTCATTATTTGTTATAAAATGACAACTCAGCATACAGTCTCTGTGACATGTTCTACTTCTGGTGACTGCAAACTTAATGATGATCTGGACGAGCGTCTTCTTAAACAACGTTTAATTGATGAAAAAACAAAAGAATCTAAAAATGGAATGAAGGGTGATTCAAGTAATTTAATGAAGCCAAGTCAGGTTATTACGAAGATTATGAGCTACGATTGGACATGTCTTGATATGATCATTATATTATACTACTTCATTTCGGCATTATCATTTGCCAGAGCCTTCTCATCATTCATTCTTTTGTTACCCAGTAATCATGGAATGTTTTATATATTCTTAGGAATTTATTGGTTTATATGTATTTATCCAACATACAAATTTTTTACAAATCTTAATGTTCGTGGTGCAGTCCTGGTACACAATTACATAAATCTTATTTCTGGAGGAGCTATTGTGTGTATAGTTGGTTTGACATTCTGGAATAGTAGATATATCAATGAATCGTATTATTCATTTTATATGACATTATTGTTTCATGCATTTCTTCAATTTATTTCAATTATTGTATTATCTTTGTTTCCATTTAAAGTTATTCAAACGAGGGCTATTGGTAAACTTTCTGCGGAATATTCAATGAAGTTTAGTGAAGCATGTGTTAATGGTACAATCAAGACCTACAACAATGCTACTGATTATATAAATAAGAAACTTGGATAGGAAATTTTTAAAAATTTTAAATATTATAATATTATTTTAAAAATGTTAAAGAAAATATAAAGAATGAAATTTACTGTTAAATATTAGTGATTTTATTTTAGATTAATTTTAAAATTTAATGTAAATAAAGAATATGCAACAATTTTTTAGGGAACTAGGTAAAGACCATGCTTTAACCTGGTTTGGTTTTACCATTAAACACATTATCTTTGAATTTTTTCCCTAAAAAATCATCATTGTTCTCTGATTCATAACTATGTTTGTTTTTATCAAACTCTAAAATACCATGATTCCCTCTATTATACTATTGAACCTTTTTTATAAACCATAGATAACTTTATTCCGTTAACTTTACATAAGTCATTATTGACACAAATCAATATAAAAAAATGTCAAAAGAAGTATTTAAAAAAATAATTTGGCCAATTATGACCAGATTCTTATGTATGCGGTCTTAATCTTCAAGTTTAAAAAAACACATTATTGGTTATTTTTTGATAAAAATTATTATATTTGAAAAAAAATTTTAGCGAAGACAAATTTTTTTTATGTATTATACTAATATAATAACCTAACTTTTTTTATACTATCTTTCATGATCATCTTTAAATATCAAAATATGAAAAGTTATAAAAAATTTTCTATTTTTGTTTATAGTAAAAAATAACTTTTAAATGTTTAAATTTATAAAATGAGCAAGTACTAGAATAATATTATTAATTAATGATACTTTGTATTTTTAAATATAGACATGAGTCAAATAATAAGGAATTTAAAATTTAAATTGTTGTCATTGTTTTTGTAATTCCTAAAATATGTTAACTATTCTATTTAGCACATTAATTCACTAGATACGATTTATTTTTAGATTCTATCTTAAGACTCTGTCTATATATTATTATTTTTAATATTTTAGGGTTTGAGTTATATTGTTTGAAGTAAAGGAAAAACCTGGTTGCTTTTACGATAGAGAAAAATAATAAAGATTTGTTGTGGCGCCTGCTTATCTGAGTAAATATCTTTATTTAAAAAAAGGACTATAAAATAGATATATATAAGAAAAGATGTTAATTAAGACTTACCCTCTATTTAGAGGTATAATATTTAGAGGTACAATATTTAGAACGAAAACGATAAAGTAAAATAATGACAAAAGTTAGGAGTTTATATAGACATAATAGTGATGACACATAATGTGTCATCCAATTTATTAACTATAGTTTGGTAACTGTAAATAGAACATTATAATTTGATTATTGTATTACAAAAATTTAAGATGCTTCTAAATAAATATAATTTAATTCGTGGATGAGTCGGTAAATTATTAGATTCGAGCTCAGTTGGTTTAGGGCCACTTTTCAAATCAGCTCATATCGTCCCGTTAAACCACTAACATAATTTTACTTTCTAGCATATACCCTTACAATAAATTTTAATTTATTATGATTAAAGCATAATTTTTGTAAAAGAAAAATAATACATTATGTAATTTATAAATTATCCTTTAAAACTAATAAAGTGTTTAAATTTCTAGTAGTTCAATTGTAAGAACGACAATTTATATTGTAAAATGATAAGAGAACAACCCAGAAAGTGTAGGTAGATTTGTATCGACTAGAAAATTTGTGGTCAGCCATTTAAAATTGTATAAGGGTCGATCAGGGTCGGATATCATATCTAAACATTTTAACAAGAGTCATTCTTTTTAACAACTTATTAGCAACAATAAATTTAAGAATTTAAAAATTTCAATGCAGTTAAACAAAAATAATAATAATTTAACCACACAAAGTGTTTTTGATTTAAAATATTACTTTAGTATTTGCTATTTTTTTAAATTAAAGTATTTTGTAGTTCTTTTTTTAAGATAATAAAAATACATAACGTTTTGTAATTTTTCATGAGCTTGCTTTTTAAAAATGATCTTGAAAAACAATGTAAAATAAGCTGAGGTATCAGATTAATATAATCTTTAAGGTGTCCCATAAGTAGCTCTTCAAATAATCATATTTATAACTTCCTTTCTAAGTAAGCTACAAATGTGGAATTATAGCCATTTTGTAGCTAAGATACATAACATACTAATTCTATAGATTCTACAACAAAATGTGGATTCTGAGAGGAATTATAAATCTTCAAAATTTAGGGTCATTTTTGGCATATCTGGGGATGTAACTTTTGTTTTAAGAAAAGATATTTCAATTCCATTTGTTGATTCTGAATGCCCAACTTTTTTTGTATCTAGTCCTAAAATCTCATGAGAATAAAAGTCCAATAGCTATGTTTAATTTTTAAATAAAAAAAACTTTGAATTTTGTCAAAATGTTGTTGTTTTTTCAAGATTAAAAAACGATGAGGTTATTTTAAAAATGTTTTATCACTATTCTGATAGAGTAAATGTAGCTCTATCAAATGAGTGCAATATCATTAATTTCGGTTACATTTGAAAAAAATTTTGATTTATCAAATATTACAAATTTTATACTTTTGGTAAAAAATCAAATTACAAACACCATTTCCTCTAACATTTATAATACCTAATAGCTTTGTAAAAACTATTTAAACTTTTAAAGTAAAAAAACATTATTTATTAGTTCATAGATTCTCTAAAAACTGTGATCATTTTTATCATTCAATCTTCTCGAAAAAATAATTTTTTCAATATTTTCATATTATTTATTAACATTTTATACTATTTTGCATGGTTATTACCTTGTAAAAACATTTATACGTATCTTAAAAACTTATCGAATATTCAATCACATTTTCAAGTCCCCTATTTTTTAGATATGAGTATCTACTAACTCAAATAGGATAGTATTTTGAATATTTTTGACAATGAAACATAATCGACATTCTGAAATTTCAAAAAAATATTGTATTTTCTTTCAATACTAGAAATATTTAAAAAAGTCAATATTTGACAAAATATAGCTTTCTCGAAACTTAATAAAATCTAATGATATTATGATCATTCGACAGAGCTTCACTTAATCTATTAGAATATTGATAAAACAGTTTTAAAACTTACCATATCGTTCCTTAATCATGAAAAAACATCAAAATTTTAACAAAATCCAAGGTTTTTTTTATTAAAACATTAAACATAGCTATTGGACTTTTATTTTCATGACATTTTAAGACTAGGTACAACTGAAGTTGGGCTTTCAGAATCAACAAATAGAATTAAAATATCTTTTCTTTAAAAAAGTTACATCCTCATATATGTCAAAAATGACCCTTAATTTTGAAGATCCATAACTCCTCCCGAAATTCATATTTCGTTGTTGAATTTATACAATAAGGATGGTATGTATCTTAATTACACAATTGCTATAATACCATATTTGTAGCTTACCTACAAGAGAAGTTACAAATGCGTTTATTTGAGGAACTATTTATGAGACACCCTGTATAATAAAAAAATTTTATCTTTAACATAACTCTTTTCGAGCTTAGCTGATACTTACGAATAAATAGTTAAAAGATGGGCTTTTTAACTTATAATAAAGAAATGGTCTCAAAGGTTTTACTCAATAGCCAGCTAAGTTGACTTTAAAAAGCACCAATTCTTTGATTACTATTTTTGGATAAATTTTTATTCTAGATAACTTTCTTTGAATTTGATAAAAGTTTTTGGTTCATGACTCATTTAAATTGTAAAACTCAAGAATAAGGAGGGAACTTTATATTATAAAAGTTTAAAAAAACTGTTTAAGTTATAGACAAAAGAATGTTGATTGTTCTTTTGGTAAAAATATTTCAACAGAATGCGTTAGAAGATAAACCAAACCGATTAAAAGAAATGACTTTAACTGTTTATTAAAAATTAAAAAAAGAGAAAGAAATTTTAAAATTGTCAATTTTATTATGAATAAAGATAGTTTCAAAAAATGCGCTGCAGCCCATGCGTTATATGCTGGGTAGATTGTTTGTTTAATTTAACATATCTATTATAATATTACAGCACCTTATAATTAAATTTATAAGAATATTAACAATTTACTTTATCACATCTGTACTTTTCACATTGGCCAGTATTATTTGTTAAAAATTGAGTATATAATTCGACACACGTTCCGTTTTTATTTGTGGTATTTTCAGTTACATTACTTAAAAAATAAGTTAGATTAAGATCACTATCACCACCATTTGCGAGAAAACGTGTACCTGTAACAGTACAATTGTTTCCGATAGTTTCATTAAGTTTTTTTTCACATTCTTTTTTTTTATCATCATCGGTGATATTTTTCGACGACCCTTGAACTACATTTCTTTTATGCCTTCCAAGATCTCTGTAATTTTGGTTTTCAAATATAAAATTATCTGTATAAAAAGTTGAGTTTTGTTGAATTATTAGCTGTACTATTACCTGAATTACTATCTACTTTAATATTTAGATTATAAGTGATACTAACTAATAATAATAAAACAACTGAACTAAAGCTAGTAATTAAAAGTTTCATTATTGTATATGACTAGATACTTTTTTTCACCCTTATATAGAAAATTTTTAGGAATTTACATTACTTAATTAGAAAAATAATATTTTAAAAAAGTTTATTTAAATATTTGATAATAACAGTTTATTATCATTTAAGTTGAACTTGAAAATAAAATATATTGTGACAGCATAGTTTCAAATATTCTTCTTTGATCATTATGCACACAGAAAAAAAAGAATAAATTTTGATAAAATTTCTCACCTGTTATAAAAGTAAATTTTATTAGAATTTTAAAATTCCAAGCATCAACAAAATTTTGAAACAACACAAAATACTAAGTTGTGCAAATATTCTGTCGTTTTTATACTACTAAGTCAAATAATGGGGATTATAATTATATAAATTTTTCGATGTTTTTGTTTGACCTGGTATAAAGCTACTTTCATTTTATAATAGGTAACATTATTTGGGAAAAGGTGTTATTATTTTGTAATCCCAAAATGTTAAGAAATTTTATGTTCTAATATATATTAATATTGTAAAAATTTTAGGGGTTTAAGTGAAAGTGATTGAGGTTAAGCATTATTAGTCTTATAATATATTGTTAAGTATAGGAAATTATTATTGTAGAAGGTAAATTTTAATATTTTTTATTGTATCTTATATAATTTGAAGGTGTATCACCAAATAAATAATTTTTAACTATTATTCATACAGGTCTTAACAAAGTTATCATAAAAGTTTAAATGAATATAACTTTTTTTAATATAAAGGTATTTTTATGACATTATATCCATCTGACAGCTTAACGTTTAACATGAAAAAATTTTCAAGCTGGATGAATAAATATCGAATTATAATACAGTTATGATCATTTAAGTGACCTCCATTTTTTCCATGATTTTTATGGTTTTTTTTTCAAAAAATGCTATTTTTAGAAAACATTATATTTATTAAAAATTTTATACGCATTTGGTATTCCAACTTTCTTTCTACAAAACATTTTAAAAATCACTATTATATATTTATTGTAAGTAAATATATGAATACTTTTAAAAGAAACAATTTTCTAACTAATAAGTCTAGATATCTAAAAATATTCTTATATATAATAATGAAGAGTAACAAATATTCTATCAAATAAAATATTTTTAATTAGTGATAGTAATTGTAAATTTGTTTTTAGTTCTTTAACCCTTTCACGCCCGGATGACGCATATATGCGTCACAAACAAAAATGTTAATACATAGTGGTAATTTGTATGAGAGGGAAAATTTTGGAATAAAGTTATTTCCAGTGATATAAAATACATATATTAAAAAAAGAGGGAAAGAAATAAATAAATTAAAGATAATAAAAAAAATAGATATAAACACATTAACAATTGTACTTTTTGTTTATTTTTGTTTCATAAATATTAATTTTCATTAAAGAAATATATTACCAATCTGTTGTCAACTTTTATTATATCACACCGCTAACGCGTAGTATTAAAAACGGGATTTTGCAAAAATGACGCGTTTCCGCGTCGTTTTTGTTAAATCTCATATCTTCGAGGCGCACCGTAAAAGTAATATTAAAATTTTTTCTATTGTTATTTTTATTAAAAATTAGATATTATGCTTTTTTAAAAATTTAAAAATTTCAATTTTGAAGGTGTTTTTCACCTCAAAAAATACCCAAAAATGGCACTTTTTGGGACTTTGCAGAGGCTACCACGAGATTTCAAAAAATATGAGATAGATCTCATTCGATTTCTAAACTTTTTATCTACAACATATTTTTTTTTCAAAGGAGGTTTTATGGCTCGGAAAAAAGTTATGAGGTAAAAAGTAAGTTTACCTCGAAAAGTACCAAATTTTTAATAATAAGGTTCGAAAAACATAATTTTTTTTAGTAATTTTACATAATTTTAAATTATTAGTATATTAAAGTAAAAAAAATGAAAAAATTTTAAAAATATTACCAATTTCTAAAGTCATGACAATTATTCGTTGTTCTCATTAAATAAAACTTTTTTTTCATTGTTTTGTGGTATTATAAGTTATATAATGAAAACAAATTGAGTAACTCTTAAGCCAAGTATAAAAATTTTTATTGTCTTGCTCACTGAAATAACAAAAAGTCCCATAATCACCAATAAATTCAAACAAATGATCAACCAAATATATAATATTTTAGCAATATATTAAATTCTCTAGTAACAGTTGAATTTTTGTAGAGATTCTTCAAACTTTCAATATAGATATTCAAAACATTTTGTTAATTCATCAGTAGTGCATAATTACACTTTATATAAAAGATCCTAAGGCTTTTAGAAAGTTCATTTCTTTTTTTTGTTTGTACATTAGCATGTTTAGATTGAGACAGCTAGTTTTAAATCTTAATAAAGCAAATTTTAATTTTCCAGGCATATTGAGATAGGTAAATAAATCAAATAGTTAAGAAAAATTAATTGTTTATGCCTTTATAGCTAACAATTGTTAGCATTTTTAGTCAAAAATCTCTTTGTTTTAATAAAGAGCCTGTTAGCATTTTTTACATGTTTAAAGTTTGCTTTTTTTATTTGTTTGCATTCCTCAAAAGTTTTATAATATATATTTTTAATTTTAAGTATGTTTTATAACTTTAACAATTAATTTTTTATTATTTTTACAGTAAAATTTGGTACCTTTTGAGGTAAACTTACTTTTTGCCTTATAACTTTTTTCCGAGCCATAAAACCTCTTTTGAAAAAAAAATATGTTGTAGATAAGAAGTTTAGGAATCGAATGAGACCTATCTCATATTTTTTGAAATCTCGTGGTAGCCTCTGCAAAGTCCCAAAAAGTGCCATTTTTGGGTATTTTTTGAGGTGAAAAACACCTTCAAAATTGAAATTTTTAAATTTTTAAAAAAGCATAATATCTAATTTTTAATAAAAATAACAATACAAAATGTTTGAATATCACTTTTACGGTGCGCCCTAAAGTTGTAAAAATGCTCCTCCTCCCGCCTAAATGCGCGAAAAAACATAAAATCCGGTCATCTTACCGGTGTGATATGTGAAAGAACTCTTTCTATTTTACACACAGATGAGTGCGTAATACAAAGAGAAAAATCTCCAGGCGCGAAAGGATTAATAAAAATAATTAAAAGTGATAAAAAAAAGATTTTTACTGTTTAAAAGTGAGTATCATTTGGTGTTTAATAATTTTACTAAAATTATTATCTAAAAACAAATTTTACAATACACTGTAGAAGAGAAGTAGAGCTATCAGTTACGCATAAAACTGTAAAAAAAATATTAAATTTTAAAAAAACCATACAGTTTTAAATAATTAAATAATCATAAAAATCATGGAAAAAAATAGAGGTCACATAAACTGTCAAAACTATGCTATAAAAAAATATTTTTGCATAAATCATGAATTATTTTTCAAGTTGGAAGTTAGGTTTTCAGACGGATATAATCTTATAAAATTACTTTTACATTGAAAAGAGTTATACTCATTCAAACGTTTATAGTAATTTTGTTGACATCCCTGTAGATTAGATGAGTATAAAAGGCGAAGCAAAGTTTCGTTTTGTAATTTGTTCATTCTTTAGAATGCTATCTTTAGAATTACTGTGTTTAACGCTGTTACAAAGTAATATGAAATTTAATCGAATATTGGTTAAATATAAGCTATTTTTTTAATTTTAGATTCATTTCAATAATTTTCAATCAAAACTTGTAACACTAAGTAGTGTTATAAGATAAAAAAAAATTTTAACTTGTGAGTTCAGTAGAAATCAACTTCAAAAATAATTGAGATCTCAAAATTCAAATTGTTAACAAAAATTTCTTTAAATCATTTGTCCACAATGCTTTCAAAAGTAGTCTCCTCATCATATATCTTTAAGATGTTTCTCTGTTCTTCACTTACATTTTAACTATGTTTAAGAATATGGGATATGAAACCTACTTAGTGTTTCGTCGGTGTCTTTGTGAATGAACTTAATTTTATCAAAACGTTGCACTAAAATTGGTTAATATACAAAATACTATCATATCAATTGCTTCTACATTTCTACGCAAATATTGTCATCATATAAAAATATTTTATTAAACATTTAAAACTTTTTGAAAGAAATTGTGGTTGTTATATTTTCCTCAATTAAATATTTTTCATTTTAAATTTTTGCATAATAATGGTTCATTGATATTTCAAAAGATTATTCAAATACACAGTAATTTATGATGCATATAAACATTAGCATTTCCAGAAAGTTAATCAAAAGTAAAATAAAATAACAAGACAAATATTATTTTTATATATTTATAATATAACAAAAAACTAGATAAAGATGTACTAGGACCACAGTAAATAAAGGTTAATTTTTGATTAGATCACGATTAAAAATTAACACTTAATTTTCTAGAAGAACAATTTCTTCTAATTCTAAAATAATTTTGAAAAAAACAACATTTTAGTTAGATATAAAGAAATATTTAGATAATTGTGAATGTAGATAATGGAGTACATTAAAATATTACGACATTTAAAATTGTGCCTTCAACAAAAACGTTTGTAATATGACAATTGAACTAAATATGTTGAATTTTTATGTAAAACAAGAAAAATAACACTTTTATTTTTCTGCTAATTTTATTTTGAATAAGATTGTTTAAAATTAAGTAAGTCAATATTTATTGTTCTACTAATTTTTACTAACACAGAAAGCACTATTAAATTTAATTTTTATTGATTACTAATTGCGTAGTTAATCTTTCATCAATGAAAATTAAGAATTATTTAAAATTCTTAGCTTGAATAATATACATTATGACAGCAACTTTTTTATAACAAATTTATTTAATTATTACATTGTTTATCACTTTATTTTTTTGTGAATTAGCGTTAATAACTTCTTACTTATAATGTAAATTAATGGCATATAAGTAATTATGACATGATAAAAGTAGAAAATAAAGATTTATCGATTTTTCACTTTTTGAAGGAAATAATTTCCTAAATACATACCAAGTTTATCTCAAATACACAAATAATTTTCAAAGAACCTAATATCTTATCATATTATAGAAGTATTTTAAGCTTAGAATCGTTCTCCTCAATTTTAAAAAATTTATTTTAATTTACTTTTGAAATTTTTTAAAAACAAAGAGCAGTTTAATAAAAATATACAGTGTAAAATCAATAAATTAACTTAATTATATTATAATGATCAAACTTTTACTTATTGAAAAGTAAACTTATATTGCGTATGTAAAAATATCTAGATATTTTTTTAGCAAAAAGATTTTGATGATTTTATCTGATTAAAATATTACAAGTGATTCGCACATTATTAAATATAGAAGACATATAATGTGACATATAAATAATAATTAACGATAGATATTTTTGTAAAATGAGTTAATATAAAACAATTTATTTCTTTAATTTATTATTCAAAAGTAGTAGTAAGAAATATCAAAAATACAGATAAAAACTCTTTGTTTAAAAAATTTTTGTGATAAAAATACCATTTTCATAAATTCAAATTTGTATTAAATTTAGGTAAATATAAAGAATATTTTTAATAAAAAATTTAACAAAATCATGAGTTTAACAATGTTCTATCGATTGAATAAAACATTATTTATAAAAAAACTTATGATCAGAAAATTTATGAGTAATTATTAAAATCTTTTTAATGTCAAACATTTTAACAGCTATTTTAACATATTCATGTTAAAAATGAACGATTTCGTTTGTTTTGTAGCATATCCCAAAAAACCAATAGAAAATAGATTAAGTTTTTGTGGTTACCTGTTCTAGAAGATAAAACAATATTTTTATTTATCAAGACCAATCAAACACAGATAAATGGCCAACTAGGGATAAAAATTATTCCTACTAAATTTTACTTAGTTATTATAAATCACCTGATCTCTAAAAAAAATCCAGAGATTCTCTTTTTTAGTCTATGTTATCCCTAGCGGTCTGAAATATAATATAATTATTACTAGTTATGGAACATATCTTAAATTGTACTTTTAATAATTACAACAAGTAATTAAACAAAATTATAAAGTTTTAAATTTATTTTCAGAAACTCATTCATTTTTCTATTGTTTTAAGAGTGCATTAATTTAAAACGAAAAGAAATTTTAAACTACCATAATTAACTCAATAACTTCAAAAAACCAAGTAGATATTTTAGCAATATAAAAAAAACTCATTTATAAAAACTGTTAAAAGATTAAAATAATCAATTAAAGACAACGAAATTACAGAAAAAAAGTAAAGTAGATATTTGATTAATAAACTTAAGAATAAAATTTTAAACTTTAGGATCTTTTTATAGCCAAACCGTCGCATTAGTGATAGTTATGGGATACTTTTAATGCTTCATCCTATTAAATATCCCCTATCTCAACTTTGAAAGTATCATATCATGTAGAAATATAAATCACTGTAATTGCTCTAATTATAATTTCCTAAATACATAAACCAATTTTATTTTTTTCTTAAAAAACTATTTGAAAACATTAAATAAACATTTTTTTAAATAGAATGAACTATCATAATCTGTAATATTCTAATTTGCAGTTCAATAAGTTCATTAAAAATTTTTATCGTACATTTTTAAAATCGTTTTGTAGAAATTAAACTATTTTAATATTCATGTTTGAATAATTTTAATGCGCAAATTTGTATATCTTTAAAAAAAATATGAAAAAACATTAGACACTTCACACTGCTAACACGCAATATTAAAAATGGGATTCTGCAAAAATGGTGATTTTCCGCGTCGTTTTTGTTAAATCTCATATCTTCGAGGCGCATTGTAAAAATGATATTAAAAGTTTTTCTATTATTATTTTTATTAAAAATTAGGTATTTGCTTTTTTAAAAATTTTACTTATCTGAAACTTCAAATTTTTTTTTATGTCTTTAAAGATCATCTTTTAAAATTAAGCTTAAAAAAGTCATAAGACACTTTTGCATTTTTGTTAATTGCAAATAATAACTTCTAAATATTTTAATTTTACAAAAAAGCAACTACTAAAATTATATTTTAAACTATTGTAGTTTGCAAGATTTGACAACTAAAGATTTTCGTTATTATGTTATGAAATTTTTACACTTAATGTGGCAGTAAATTGTTTATATAAATGATCTTGGTTAAAATATTAACAGCTTTCACATAAAGTTGACTTTTAATAATGTACTTCATAATATATTATAAAAAACAAATTAGATTCTAAGACGGGCAAGTAAAAATTTTAAAGACATTTTATTTGAGTGATGCAAGAAACAAGAGAGATATATTTTATTCAACACAGTAGATATAGATAATTACAGATATAAAACAATTTAATATAATTAAGTGTTTTTATAATTAGGCCTTCTAAAATAAAGAGTAATACAAATACAATATAGTGAAAAAGCTTACAGTTTTCAGATCCGAGGGTTTGTAGTACTAACAGAATAACAGGGTTAGGGTAGACAAATCAACATTTAAAATACAAATTCAGATTGTAAAACAATATGATTAAATATAGAAAACACAATATAACATTAAAATGAACAACTATTTCAGATCTGATAACCTATAAACATTAAGAAAAAAATTTCTAAAAGTAACTATTAATAAAGTTTAAGATTGTGTTCTTCTCAGATTCTAGATAAATTCTATGCATACAGCAAAGGACTTTAGAGAATATAAGTTAAAATTTAAATATAATATTCGATAAGAATAAATAGTTTTACTGACATTATATCATAAAAAATACCAAAATTAAAAAAGTTGCTTTACTTCAAAATGACAAAAATATATTTTTTTCAGAAAAACGGCAAATTTTATCGACAATCTAATATCTTGCGTCGTTTATAAAATTTTTTTGCCAATTGGTATTTTTAAGATTTGAATAAAATTGAATTTTTTTTGGTGGGGCAATTTATTACATTTTATCAAAATTTGTATTTTTATTGTGTAAAATTGTCTATGAAAAAATATTCAACAATTAAAATTTCAATCTGTTATAATAATAATTTTTTGTTAATTGCACGGTTTCTTTTGTAGTTATTAATTTGCTTTTATCTAATAAAATTTATTATTATCTGATTTACTTAAACTTAATTATTTAATATTAAAACAATAGTTTAAAAAATACATATAAAAATATTAATATATAAGCTGACCCGTTTATGACTCTTCAGATATTCGCAAAAATAACTTTATTTTAATTATACTAATATGGTATTAAAGCTATTTTGTAGCCAAAATACATATCACTATAATTTTAAAATCTAAAAAGAAATCTGGACTTTGTGTGAATCAATGAATTTTAAAAATTAAGCTACAATCTTAAGCTTTAAAGGAGTATAACTTTTCTATACTGAAAGATATTATTATGGATGTGATAGTTGTGAAGAAGTAGCTTCTTTTCTACATATTCGCAAAATGTCACGGACATAGAAGTCTAATAGCAATGTTTAATTTTTTAATAAAGAAATAAACCTTGGATTTATTTTAAAAATTTAAAGTTTTTAACTTGAAAATTCTAATGTGATAACTTTAAAAAAAATGTTTCATTATTCTGTTAGAGTAAATGAAGCTTTTTTCAACAAATATAGTTTCATTAATTATAATTGATTTTAAAGAAATTAATGATTTGTAAGAAATCACCATTATCATACTTTTGGTGAAAAAGCGAATTTAAATACTGTTTTTCAAATACTATGATGCTAATTACTATTATTAAAATTACATGAATTTATTAGTTAACATAATATTCACTCCAAATATATTGAGTCATAATTTGAATACAAGTTGCTAATTTTTTTGTTTTTTAACAAAATTGTCCTATATTATGACATAACGTAGTTTAAAACATTCTTTGTATGTAAGTGGCAATAAATAGATGTTTTATAAATTTATTAGAATGTACGGCAATTTTGTATTACATACAAATATATTTTTCCTTAGTTTATGTTTAAAAAACAACTAGAGATTTAATAAGTATATTAAACTTAATAATACTAGCTTATAAGAAGACTACTTTTGTTTTTAAGGCACAATGCAGTATGATATGTTGCAATATACAACAAATGTAATAATTTACAACTTATTGACAACTATTACGACACAAACTACCGGGTGGTCGGCCAATTTCTCCCTTCTGTGAGAAATTTCGTAGTCATCATTCCAAATATTTAAGAATTTAATTTTTAAATCTAATAAAAATTTGCAGTAATTTTTCGTAAAATCAAGTACATAGTTTTATTTGACTTTTAAGATAATATATTTTTACATTAAAATAATTTTAAAATTCTTTTACATATCAAATATTTGTAAAAAAAATTAATTACTGGTACAACAAAAGTACTCCTAAACGGAAAATAGGTTAACAAAGTATTGTCACAGGGAGAAATTGGCCGGCTACCCGGTATTTTATTCGCTCTTTTAAGTATATTATTTTATTGAGTGTAACTTATTTGATTATGTATTGTCCAAAAAACTATATTATTTATTATAACTCAAACTTTTTAAAAAATAGTTTTTCAATATTTCTACATCAATTACTACAACTTCACATTATTTTTCATAGCTATAACTCTAAAAGAATATTTCACGTATTTTTTATAAAGTATCGCGATTTTGATCTTATTTTTATATATTGATGTTTTAAATGCGAACAACTAATCAGCAATGATAAAATCTAATTATAAATACATTTGTTAATAAAATATTTTTGATGCCAAAAAATTAAATAAAATTGTATACTTTCTCTAATTGCTAAAAATACTGTGATAATAGCCAATATTTGACTAATCACAATTTTCTTTAAACCTAATTGTAGTTAACAGTGCTATACACATTCGATAGATATTTATTTACTCTATCAGAACAACAAAAGTGCATTTTTAAAATCATCTTATCAAGATTTTATTGTAAAAAAAGATAAAAAATTCAACATTGTTATTAAAATTTTATGTTTATGGTACTTTAGAAATAGATATAAAAGAAGTTGTTGTTTCATAATTAACAAAGATCAAAGCAATATTCTTTCATATTAAAAAGTAATATTCACTTGAATTCAAAAATTTTACTTTAATTTCAAAGACTCACAACCACGCTCAGAATTAATATTTCTTTATAAAATTTGTGAAACAATAATGGTATTAATTGGGGTACAAGATAGTTATAATACTACATTTTTATTCTAAAAATGAACAATATCCATATGCAAATATTTGGAAAGCTCTAAACGGGTTATTCTTTATTTTTATTTATTGTATGAAACCAATTTGAATATGTTTTACATTGAAAAGAATGATAAGATAAGAGTTAGAATGGCAAAAAAAATTTTTTATAATTTGTTTTTTAAGAAAGTGAATGACAAAATAAATTATTTGAACGATAATTATTGTCGAGTGGAACCATAAAATTGTTTTTGTAAACAATTTAATAGTGTGCATGATAGAGTCAACAAAGTTTCACATTGTCTTAAATTCAAAATAAATATAAAAGTTTTCAAACTGTACACTGATTGCTTCGAAAGCCAATCTTTGATGTTAAAATATAGAAGTAAAATGTAGATTTCCAATAAACTACTTAAAAATATTTCGCTAACTCGATTTTATTTATAAATTTAAATTTATTATACAATCTACTTTCTAATGCCAAATGTTAATTTGCTATACATATAGTAAATTATTTCTTATAAACTTATATTTTATTGTTTTATGCCTATATGTTGTTACGTTTGAGTTGATCTAAAGCTTTACTATATGTTACAATTAATCGTTCATTCTTTTTATTACTACTTAATATTAAGGAAAATCTTTTAAAAAGTACTTATTTAATAAAAATATGATTTTTATAATGTTGAAACTTTTCTAATCTGCAACAAAAAGGGTAGTAATATTTACTTATACTTATATTTGTTGTTCATTGTTATTCAGAAATTAAATATTTGTTTTCTATAATTTTTGGTATTTAAACGAATTTTATTCTTAAAATATTAAATCAGAACATTCAAAAATGAGATTTTTTAAAACATTAATAATATTTGTAATTATTTTAATATCTAAATATATTGAATGTCAGTGGGGATACATATCTGGATACACAGTTAAATTTACTGTAAATTCTAAGTGTCTTTGTGATTCTGAAAATATTTTCCTAAAATTAGGTGTTAAAGGGCATCCAAAGGTAACCTACAATACAACAGAGGGAAGTTGCGGAAGTGTTTACGAACTTGTTGGAACAGGAGTACCATTTGAACATCTAGATTGTAAGTAAATGTATAGAAAAATAATTTATTTATTTTAAAGTTCTTATGGTGACTACTACTCATAATTGTCAAAAAAAGTTTAAAAAAACCAAAACACATGCTAATTCAGATTGTTATAGAAAATACTATGGAAAAAAATATTACACGTATAATTGTGATGAAAGGTCACATCTTATTAAAGATAAACATCTTAGCAGAAAAAAACAATTTTAATAATAATTTAATTTGACTTAATAACTGCTAAAAATTACAATTTTCTCTTTGTTATTTTTGGAATGACAATTTACAATTATTCTGAAGAGTACATTCAAAAAATAATTTATTTCAAAAAACGCAATAAACTGTTTGTGCCGTAATACTTGTCAATAAGTTGTAAATTATTAAATTTGCTGTATATTACAACATATCATACAGCATTGTGTCTTAAAGACAAACATTATCTCTTTATATAGTCAGTTTTATTAATTTTTTAAATTTATTTAATATTTTTTAGACATTTTTTTTATATATTTTCTACATTTTTAACTTATATTTTTTATACTTTTTTATATATTTTCGACATTTTTAATTTATATTTTCTAATTTTTATAATCGTTATTTACATTTAATTTTTAATAAAAGTTAAACAAAGTAAATTCTAATTGTTCTTAAAACATAAACTAAGAATAATATATTCATACACAGAAAAAAAATGGGAAAAATTTTGACAAATCTATCTGAAATGGAAAAAGTTTTCCCACCTATTAAAAAAATCAACATTTATTCAAATTTTAAAATTATCCAGCAACAGCAAAAATGTTTTAAACGACGAAAAATATTTGGTTGTCGCAGAATTTTGCTGTTTCTTTCACAAAATTATATATGTTTTATATTTTAAATAATATAACTTTTATTTAATCTTAATGTTTTTGATATAACGCTAATCTTAGGGTCTAATTTTTTTCTAATATACATGAAACATGTTATTATAACTCAATTTCGTGTAAAGTTGTTAAGTTTTAACAAAAATCATTGTCCTAAACAATTCACTGGCAACAATAAATATAAAAAAATCATAGTAATAATAACAAAAAGGCAAAAATTGTTATTTAACCACACAAAGCATTAATAATTAAAAATATTTTCTTAGTATTTGTTCTTATATTAAGTTTAAATATGTAGAAGATATTTTTTACCATAGATAAAAATGCATATAATATTATAACTTTTCATAGATTTAATTTTTTAAACAGGGTTATTAAAAGTCATTAGAGAAATTTTTCGGCTTTTAGAAGAGTGTAATTTTATAATAAAAAGTGTAATTATTAATAACTCAAACTATTTAAGCTTATTAATAAAAATATTTTGGTATGTTCAGAATTGCTTTTTACAAAAGCATTTATAATCTCACATAAAATTAAATTCTAATCTTATATTTAAAAAAGTATTTGTAGAAAACAGTCTAAGTTTTAAAATACCAATAAATATAAAAAATATTATAAACTTATTTCAATAACTAATTAATTATCGCTTTAATTTCTATGTACCATATAATTGAATAAAATTAGTCGCAAATCAAGAAAATTCAAATTTTGTTAGGTGGGAAAAATTTATTACATTTTACGCAAAAATGCTTCCCAATTTTTTTTTGTGTGTATTATACTCATAAAATTGGTAAATTTATTTTCTATAACCCATTTTAAGATTAGTCATTTAATATTGATTTTAAATAAAGTTATGAAACATTAAACATTACTTATTTTTACAAAGTGAAAATAATTTCTTCATTTATTTTTACAAAACACTAAAAGCAAATATACAACTACAAATTCTTATTAATAATATTTTATATAATTAAATATTTGATGCTCTTCATTATCACAAATATTAATATTTTTAAATACTTAAACTTATTAGCATAATAATTGTTAAAATATTCATTTTAAAGTATTAATAACTATAATTACAATGGATATCTAATAAAGGATCTTATAATATGTTGTAGAAAAGGATTTATTTACTGAATGAGTATGATATTATAAAAAGTTATTTTGAAAAATTAACAAATCTTAAAATTCTTAGAAAAAAATAGGCATCAAACAAATACTTTTAATTATATTATAAATTAATCTTTTTTCACTGATGTTAAAAATATATTTAAAATAGACTTTTAGCTTTCAGATAATTATAATATCATAAAAATATGTTGACATTGAAAAGAGTAACACTTTTTTAAATTTAACAAATGACTTCGTTGAATTCCATTATATTTAAATTTTTTCATTGTTTTGTAAATATATTAGAATTATTGCTAAAGTAATTTTTACATCTGATACTCGAATCAAGAACATTCAGAATTTTATATCTTAATTTTAAAAGTCTTTTAATCCTATAATTATATTGAATTTAAAAGACTTTAGATATTTCATTAGTAATCATTATGAATAAAAATCAAATACTCATACAGTTTATCAATTTTAAAAATTTCATTTATTTTTTACATAAAAATAAGATTATTATCTGACGATTTTTTTACATATCTTTTAATTAAAACTTTATATGTTTTCATTTAGAATTTGATAGAAAATTTCTTTAATTACTTTACCTAGATTATACTGAATTCGAATAAATTCTGGTTTATTAGTTAAGTTTTTAAACGATTTACTTAAGCTTATGAAATATTATTTGCCACAGTTTTATTCAAAATAAGATATTAAACCAAATGTGTAAAAAAATCAAAATGTTTTTAGTTCGTTATTTTAAAATAGAGATTATTATCAAATATTTTATCTTGGATATGCACATTTTAATATTTACATTTTATGAACATTCTGCAATGTTAATTTTATATATCCCTATACTTAAAATCTTTAATACTTTATGGAGGAACTACATATTTTTTAATGCTTGGATTTCATAAATTCTTATGTTTATGAATATATAAATTACTTTCGATTTGTGAGAAATATGATTCAAGATAAAATCAAAGCAATTATGTAAGTTTTTCTTTCTCTAACATACTTTATTCAAAAATTAAATTTTAACAAACGAACAGCAAATTTTGATTAATCAATAATCTTTTTATCAGTTTTAAAGGTAGCACTGTCTTAATTATTTAAAAATTTTCTACTCTAATTTGTATTAAAACATTCAACAACTGCGGTTATTATTGCAATGATATTCTTATGTTTAATTACCAGAGAGAAATCATGAATGTATCTTTTAAAAAGGTATTTTATATGAAATGACGTAATTTAACAAGTATATTATAATATTTATTTGATTTAAATAACGTTAGTTTTATAGTAACTGAAACGATCAAACTATAGTCGAAATTTATTTATTCTCCTATTTCTGATAAATGATAAAATATTTCTTAATACTCTAAGAATAAACTACCTGTACTATTAATACCTAGCTTTGTAATTTAGTAATACAGTACTATCAAAGGTATCGTCTAAAAAATTTTAAACTTTTTATATTAGTAATAAATTAAAAAAAAATTTTAAACCAATTTCATTGCGTCCTGTGAAAAAATATTAAAAAAATTTTTTTAGATAGATTTTAAATTTTTGAAATATTTGTTCAGACTATAAATGTAAACATCAGAAATTTTAAAAATGTAGAAAACATGTATTTTTTTAAATTCGCATCTGATATTTATATTGTTGTCACAAAGTCACCTTTTAAAAATCTATCTTAATTTTTTAGTAAGATAAAACTCTATGTCACAATATGCGAGAAGAGAATCTAAACATTGTTTGAAACACACAACTTCATTTTAGTGGATCTTTAGCAATAGTTTTAATTGTGAGAATACAACAGTTGGAACAATAATCTAGATCGTTAATATTCTCTGAAATTCAATATTAAGACATTATTATAAATATAACCTTTAAAATTTGCAAAGATATAAAGTTTAAAAATAAATCACTATAGTTAATATAAATGTTCAATTTAAATTACCTTGTTTACAGATTGTAAAAAAAATTATAAAAATCAAATTTTAACTATAATTTTGAAATGACACATAGGTAGCTTTCCTCCAATGATTTCTATTATTATAATTTACTAGTTTAACTCTTTAATAAAATCTATATTGTTATGATTCAATCTTCCTAAAAATTACTGCACACGTTGAATATATAAAGTTTAAATAAACGTAGAATTTATATGTGTTGATATAAAATTGTTTTTTGACATGACCATAGTCATAAGTGATCATTTTTTAAATATGGTCCAGATAAAAAAAACAAAAATTTTTTGATAATTTTGAAACAAATTTGTGTTTTTAAAGCAATTTTATTAATTTTTTTTAAATTCTAATAGTATCTATAATACTTAATCTATATAACAAATTCCAACTCTAAGTATTGATTTACAAAAATACTAATTTTGTATTTTCAATTCATTTACATATTGTTAAGTTGTTGTAAAAAAAGTCTTTTTAAAATAAAATTATATTGCTTTAAATACTTATAACTTTTTTATTTTTAAATCCATTTCTTAACTTTTTCTTTTACCAAAAATATGATTGTTTAGAGTTTTGCTATACATTTTCTTTAAAAAAAATTTCTTCAAAAATAGGACTATTTTTATTATTGATTTTTCGTAAATATAATTTATAATAACTACTATCTTGCAATAAATATAAATTAAGTTTTTATGATAATTAAAAAAAGTTATTTTAGAATTTTTTTACGTTCTTGATAAATTTTAAAAGTTTTAAAAATCTGAGAAAATTCATAAAAAGAAGAAAATTTTATCAGTAGAGAATTACCTTTTTCAAATAGTTTTCTTATTGTATAGAATAATAACAAATTAATAGTTTTTTTTAATTATATATTCACGTTGCGTTTATCAAGCTAATAGATTTTTGGAAAATACAAAATAATAAAACATATTTAAGAAACAAATTACTACGTATAAAATACAATTTTATATTACATAGAAATTTTGTTTCATTTCTATTATATCATTAATAATATAAACTTATTAAGTGGTGTTACCCACAACATTTAACACGCGTATATGTAAAAATTGGATTCAAATTTACTTTATAATATTTATAATAATACAGCTTTATGTATTTGATACACGTAAATATCCATACACTGTTCCACGTTGCGAAGTAAGAAGTCATTTAATTCCATCTGGTTATAAAACTTAGAAAAAAAGTCTATATTTTACTATTTCATTTTTTTTATGCTCCTAAAAATTCTAAAGTTAATTGCAAAACATGTAATTTATCTAATTTAAGGTGCTTAATGAAATTCAAAGATTTTGATTAGATTTTACTAATTGTTTTTTTTTCGATAAAACAGCATTTTTAAGTTTTTGTATATCACTTTTAGCCAAAACAATTTTTTGTAGTAATTAATTAAACAAAGGCTTTATTTTTCAATTAAAAATACAAATTGTGTTTATTTCTGTATACTTATTATTCTTTACAAGTTTATTAGAAATTATGTTACACAAATTTAATAAAATAATTTTTATACATAGTAATTTTGAGAATATTCTACTTATCTGAGAACGTAATTTTTTTTAATAGATTGATAAAATTATTTTTAAAAATCAACATCAAAAACCACACATTTTTTTATACAAAATACTTTAACAAATTACTAAAAATAGTAGGCTTAAATTTTTTGTAGATATACTAAGATTGAATAAAAGCATTCAATCTTGTCATAATATGTTAATGAAAATATTAACCAAATGTTTTTTATTTGCTTTTTTAAGTTATGAAATGATAGATATTGATTAATACTTTGTGATTAATGACGAATTATAAGAGTGATTTTGAGATATTGCATTTAAAAACAAATTGAAATATCATATGAAAATGTGATATAATAAGAAGTATTCAGTAAAAAGGTCACTATCATTTAAATAATTGAAGCACTTTATTGATTGAAATTTATTCTCAAACAAATAGTAATTTAATCGACATTTCTATAGGTTTTTTTATTCTAATATATAATTAATTTTGTGATTATCTTAATGAAATCTTACATAAATATATAAATTTCAACTTGTTAATTTATTTCAAAAAATACTTTTTTTCTTCTCAATGTGGTAAAGTCATAACAATAATGAAATAAATACTTCAAAATATATAAAACTATTATTAAATTATTTTTTAAAGACTATAAAGAATGGTTAATGTATGAGTCTTCAAATATTTACATTAATAACTTTGACCATTATTGAAATGCGAATATAATATAAAAACCATTTGTTTTTCATGATACAGAAACATACCATTATTTACTATTGATCTCATAAAAAAATCGACATTCTAGGCGGAGTTATGAATTATAAAATTTTAGTACACTTTGTTAACTTCAAATTAATGCAACTTCGTAGTATAAATAGACATTATTATAGTTGTTATTGATCATAACAAAGCAAATTCTTTTTTTTTATTTCTAAAATATCAAAAATTAAAAAGTATAATACTATATTTTAACAAAGAAAAAAATAGAACTTATTAAGAACTAGAATTTATTAAGGTAATTTTTAAAAGTTCTAATATTATTTTAATAGAGTTAATTTTTAATGTTAACTGGACTATATTCCTCAACGTTAAAGATCGGCCAGCCAACAACTTATCGGTGAACTTCCACGACAACAGAACAACTTTCTTAAAACTTTATTTCAAATTTATTTTTAGATTACAAGATATAAATATAAAAAAAAAGCTAAACATAATAAACATAATTATACGATATTAAGACACATTCAAATTTACCCTTTTCAGGCTTTTTAGCAATTTCCACCTCCTGGCTTGTTAGTAGATTTTAATTGGCAAAATCAAAATAATCTTCTATTGTAAGATCTTCCTTATTTATAGTCTTATTTATCATCGAATTTGAGGCCGCCGTACCTCCAATTAAATATAAATCATTTGATGATTTACTATAGAATAAATATGTGTATATCGAATGAGTATAATACCATTAATTGTAGTAAAATTTGAAGAAAGTTATAATTAGTCAAACATTAACTATTTTTCAATATTTCTTGTAATTAGAAAAAGTATGCAAATTTTTACTTTTTCAAAATCGACAATGTTTTATTTGCAAAATTATTCACGTTATTATTTTATTATTGATTATAAGTTGGTTGCATTCAAACATACAGAGTATGAAAAAGACTAAATATAAGATATTTTTTTGAAAAATGTTTAAAAACGTTCTTATAAGGTAATATATATGCAAAATAGTGTGAAGTTGTAACAAATAATGGAAAAATAAGGAAAAAATTATTTTTTTTAGTCATTTGAGTAATAAAAGATATTACAGTTTTTTGGACAATATGTAACAAGTTATATTATGCTAGTTAACATATGTAAGTGATTATAATAATATTCAGCATCATAAGTGTTTGAAACACAATATTTATAATTTACTTTGTCATTCAAAGTATAATGATGGTAATATTTGACAAGCTATTACTTTTTAAAAATTAATTTTAATTATTGTCACTATACTCATTCGATAGATACTAATTTATTCTGCAAAAATAATTATGGTGCATTATTAAATAACTTTAAAATTTTTAAAAATTCATGGCTATTTTTCCATTATAAAAAAACTATAATTGTTTGACTTTCTATGTTCATGATATTATAGGAAAATATAGAAAAAAGTTAGTTTTATTAGGTTGAAGAATAAATAGTGGCCGCAAGAAAAAAAATGTATTAGAATAATATCTATTTTAGTTTAAATTAAATAAATTATCCAAAATAGTACCAATTAGAACTTATACGTCTTTGTTAACGTTCTAACAATTTAAGAAATCTCGTTTTGTAAAACTCAGATTTTTGAGGTATTATGAAGTCAATGAAATATCTTTCTGCAGAGTTTTGATCTTTAAACAATTTATTTTTTAAAAATGCATCTAAGCGTCTAAATAAGTAACAATTTGACTCCACAATCTTCTTTAAATTCTCAGTATCGGTATTTATGGGTCTTTGTCTACCTATTTCATCATCGAGATCAAAATTACCCTCTCGAAATTTCTCAAACTAAAGACGCACCGAGCATTTAGAAGTTAACCCTTCCCCCTATACATCCACTGTATTTTGAAATACTTCAGTTCGATTACGTCCAAGTTTGAACTGATGCAAAAAAATTACCCTTAATTTCTTTTTTGACAACATTTTTAAAATCGGACATAACATTACTAAAAATCAAATTAGGAATTAAGATAAAGTGCGAAATATTATCAAGACAAGTATCCCTACATTCCTACATAAACAATGGTTAAATAATGAAATTATTTATTATAAGTTTTTACAATGAAAAGTTACATTAAAAATCTGCGGCCATTATTTGTTCCCTAACCTGATTATATCAACCAAAATAAAATGAATTATCTAAATATAATTTTTGTTGTTAAATTGAGAAATTGTATTTTAAATTTGTTTTGGTATTGTTTAATATGGTATAAAACGTAAATTTAAATTGTATACAAATAGAAGAATTTATGGAAATGATATCGTTATCTTTGTAATTTTTAAACTTATCTTAATTTTTACTATTTTTAAACTTTGAGTAAGTTAATTAGAGGATAAAGAAAACTTGGTTTTGTTTTAAATATTTTGTTAATTGTATAGGGTAATTTATTTATGATTTCAAAAATTGTACTATATAATTTTAAGGTACAACGTCAAATAAATATAATTTAACTCTATGATCCTCGAGCCATTTAATAGAAAAATTTTGTGAGGATGTATGATTGTTTAAAAAAAGGCCGAATTTAAAGAACTGTTGTTTGACATATTAAGTACCGAAATGACAAATATTTTGATAGAAAAAAATTTTACAAGCTTACATATTAGCATTAAAGAAAAGATAAAAGAACGGTAACTTTAAATGACGTTTCTTCTAATAATGAAAATGAAATCGCTAAGTTACAAAGAAAAAATGAATCATTCTTCGGTTATGTATGAGAAATCTTTACCTTCAAACAAGCATAAAAGTAATTTCACAAAATACTTCTAAATATTTCTTTGAAGTCTTATGTTGATAAATGATTGCTTTATTTAAGTACCGATGACATTTTATACAGTATAAAAGAGATTGTTTTTGATTAAATGAAACAGATATAACTAACCATTAATTGTCGTACTCTTTAACTTATTTTAACTATTAACAAATATAATAATTAATTTTGAATAGAAATAACAAAAGATAAAGTTTCAAAATCACTTTTACGATGCTTCTCGAAGTTATGAAATTTTATAAAATCGACGAGGAAAAGCGTTGTTTATGCCAAATCATGTTTTTAATACTACTTGTTACCAGTATGATTTCTGGTAAAATTTTCTTATATCGATTATACATTTAACAAATATACGAGTTTATAAATAAATTGTCACTTGAAAAGTGATACTTGGAATTAATTTTACAATAATATATTATTTTTGTTTTTTATCTAGATTATAATAATAAATCTAAATAATTAAAATTTGAGTATATAAAAATTGTAATAGATATAATTTTTATATATCAAATAACTGATAAATAAAATCTAAATCAGCTTGGGTTTTGTTTCCTTTGTAATGATCATAAAGAAGAGTAGAGAATTGAGTAAGGATATTGACTATGACAAGTCAACCTTTTAACTCGACCCAAAGTATCAATATTACCACTTATTGACGATCTTTTGGAAAAGATTTCAGGAAAGAAAGTCTTTATAACTATCGATCTTCCAGCAGAATTCTTTTAAATATCATTTGAAGAAAGATCAACAGAAATAACCGCAGTCATAACACCAAACGAATTGTATGAAAATAAAATAACACCAATGGGATTATCTGAAAGTCCAGCGACTTTCCCATGTGTTATGGAACATACGATTGTAAACCTCAGAGATCATGTAGCTGCGTATTTGAACGATATAATATAATTTGGAAGAGAAGAAAATCATATAAATAAGTTGGAAGAAGTTTTCAAAAGGCTTGATGCAACAAGGTTCAAAGTTAAATTGAAGAAAAGAATGTGGAGATCAAAACATCTATTGCTTATAATTATAATAGTAACGGTTTAGTAGAACGGTCAAACATAACCATAGATGAAATAATCGCATGCTATGAAGCAGTGGAGAATTAGGACATTATTGTTTCCATTGTAATTGGAGTCTACAACAATCAAATTCATACCAATACAGAACAAAAACCATTTGAAGTTTTACATGGAATGACGAAAAACAATGTAATAAATGTTCTTTCAATGATCAACCATTTAAATCAACATAAAGAGCCTATAAACTACGAAGAAATTATCTCTAAAGTAAGAGAGAAACTAACTAAGCATAGGGAAAATCAGGAAGCGAAGAAAGAACACATATTCAAAAAAGGAGATGTTGTTCTGAAGTCTATCCTGGATAAGGTTGGGAACAAGAAGAAATTACAAGAAAGGTATAATAAACTTTTCTGCATAATGGAAATAAATGAGGAAACTGGAGACTGCAAATTAAGCAAAATAACGCGATCTGGAAGAATAGTTTACAGGAAATCTAAAGAAGAAAGAATTTATATTTATGCACACGTCAAACAGCTAAAGAAATCACCAGATAAGTTTCAACAAAAATTATTATTACTATTAATATTGTGCTTACTATGCACCAACTTCTGTACATTATGCATTTTCAATTTACCACTTTAACTCTTATATATCTAATTTTTTCAAACTTTAAAAATTTAAGATTACATTTCGTAATTAATTTTTACTTATAAATTTAATTATTAACCTATTCATGCTTTATTTAACATTTTATTTATCACTTTTCTTGATATTAATAACATTTATGAAATTCTGATAGATTATCATTTTTATTTATTATTGTAAAATATATCTTAATTCATTTATCTTATCATTTTTACTTAATTATTTTATTATATATGTTTGCTTATATGTAAACATATGTAAATCAATACGACAAATGATATCCTTAACACTAATTCCTTGACAATTTATCATTTATCACTATTATTATTTATTGTACCCTTATAAAACAATAATTGTGTTATCATCACCGATATTAATAAGAATGTCATAAGTAACCAGATGCCGCTTTGAATAAATGCGAAGTCTGGACAACAAATCATATAAAAATCAAACAAAATCCTTAATAATCAAATCCTCAAGTTTGACAAATTATAAATCAAAAAGGGAAAAGATGTAATCCCTATATATAAACAGAAACCCTCGACAGCTTATCATTCATGTATTAATTACCAAAATTATATTTTATATACCAAAATTAATCTAATTATGGCTTCTACTTCTGCTAATAATGATTCAAAGATCAAAATTCTTTCTCTTGAAGAAAAACAATGGCTCTTAAAAAAGAGAATATTTTCTGGTTTCCGGTTAAAAATGAATAATATAACCAAAAAGGAATGGGAAGACTACAAGGAAAAAGTAGCTAAGGTAGAAGCTGAGAGAGTTAAAAGAATGGAAGAAGAAGAAGAGAGAAAGAAAGCAAGAAAAGATAAAGTTGAGAAATTAATCGAAAAATATAAGAGAGAACGCGAATTATACCTGGAAGGACTTCTTAAAAGAATTTATCCTTCCCTAAAAGATCATCTCAGAAGACAAAGAGAAATAAGGGAATTTAAGAGAAACTTCTGGGTACAGAAACCAGGAGAAAAAGAAAGAGAATACCAAAAGAGAGTTATAGAAAAAGTACGAAGAATAGAAGAAATAAGAAAAGAATGTGAAAATGATGAATTCGAATGAAGAGAAAGAAAACGTTTATTCATAAGAGCATCTATTCACACTCTATACATTACTTGCTATCAATTATTTTAAATATATTTTTTTTTATTATTATTACAATCCTTTATTATATATTTTTTGTTTGTTTGTATTCTTATTGTAATTTTTATTTAATTTTGATTATCTTTTAAATTTGTATCTTAATAAAATTCTTTGCTTTAAAATTAAAGTAGGCAATTTTATTTAAAAAACTTATTCCCAATACTCTCCTAATTAATAATCCATTAATCTCATAAGAATAACCCATTGTTAAATACCAATAACTACAAAACAATACTACAACAATTGAGTTTTGTAATAGAAACTTCTAAATTAGGGTAAAAGTCAAAGAGTAAGGCAGATGTTTTCTAAAAGAATTATGACATTCCTGTAAAGAATCAGAAGATAATAAGACAACTTAATTGAAGAAGCCAATATAAAAGGTCTTCAATCATTACAAATATTCAATTATCCATTCAATTACATATATTCTATTATATTACTATCTAAAAAATTTTTTTTATGATGAACAACAACAATACTGGAAGACCTGGGAATAATATAAATAACCCCATAATTTTGGATGACAGTGAAGGAGAAATGGAGATTGAGGAGGATCAAATGAAGAATTCTGATACTGAAAGTGAAGGAGAAACAGAAAACATAAATGATTCTCCTGACTTTACAAGTCCCATTAGATACGAAAGATACAATCATCTATGCTTGTATCATAGAGGATATTATCCCCAAAGGGGGACTGGGACCAATAGATCGAATAATAACGTCACAGGAATACTCATAAAAATAAAGACATGGTCAAACAGAAGAGACCCATCAAGATACATCAATATTATTAGAGATCATGCCGATCTCGTAGACTTAGAAATACACCTGCAACAACAGGCGAATCCTAAAACAAAAATATTAATGGAAAGAATTCTCAGCCTAAGAAGATGGAGGAGAATCCGAATTATAGCGGATAGAAGCTGGATACAATATGGGAATATGTATCCAGATTATGGAAACCTAGTTATAATTTACAAAAATGACGAAACAGACTAGGATAATTTCTGAAAAGGATTAATGATTATTACTTATCTTTCTATTTATATATTTTTTTTATTATTATTTATTATTTTTATTATTATTATTCTTTTTTTCTTTTATTTATTTTTATCTAATCATGCTTTTTTGTAATAAAGTTTTTGTAAACTTTTGTTGTCCGCAATTAATTAAACATTTCTTGCAAAACACTAAAACTAATTTATTTAATATTTATAACCAAGATTATTTGTAAATTATTATTAATCAGCAAAATTAGAAATATCTCTCTCAAAATATATAACTGTAAAACATATTTATACTTTAAAGAATACCTAATAATATTTTGTAAGCCCAAAATACATTTTCATGCTTATTACTATACTTGTACTATCACTATATATTGCTATGTATATATATACATACAATATTATATATCACACTATGTTGTTTCCTCGGTCGAATACTTTGACCCCTGCCGCAGCGACGTTTTTCTAAACTTGTAAATAACCCATTTGAAGCTAATAAAAGTTTATGAAACTCTTACAGGACATTGTTTATGCTGTGTAGAGGTAGATTATTTTAAAAAAATTTTAAAATTTCCAAAAATGGAAATTTTTTATTTTGAAGCTTTATATCTCGACCGTTAAACGTGATATCTTATATGAAACCTATATATTCTGAAAGCCCTTGATCTACCCTACAAGAATATACACATGGCATATCGAAGTTACTGAACGTTTTCGAGATAATTAGATTTAAAGTTAATTACCCATAATTTTTCAATATTTATGATATTAAAAGCCAATTTTTTAAATTATTAGGACTTTAAAATTTTTCTAGCATAGATTACATTTTATACTATATTAAAAAAAATAAAGTTACTGCAAAATACTATCTATAAATGATCATTTTAGCCAAATATTTTAAGTAATAACGTTTACAGAAAAACTTATTTAAACTTCTAAATATGAACCTTTATAAGTTGATATTTGTATATTACTATCAGATCATGCTTCAACTGTACATATTTTTATTATTCCTTCCAAAAAAGGCATTTCATTTTATGTCTTGAACACATCTCAAATGTGCTCTTTTATACCTCAGAAACATATAATAATATTTATATTTTTTATTTATAAAACAATTCTAGCACTTTAGAAAGTTTTCTAATGCTAAAACCAAAGTATTTTATCATTTTTTTAAAAGTGAAAGTAAAATTTTTTTTAATATAAATTAATCATTTAAGGAATTTTTCTTTACTTTTAACTTATTTACATAGCCTATAATATGTATTAACAGAATTTTTGAATTCTTGTAATTAAAAAAATTGGCTTTTAATATTATAATTATTGAAAAATTATGGGTAATTAACTTTAAATCTAAATATCTCGAAAAAGTTCAGTAACTTCGATATGCCATGTGTATATTCTTGTAGGGTAGATCAAGGGCTTTCAGAATATATAGGTTTCATACAAGATATCACGTTTAACGATCGAGATATAAAGCTTCAAAATAAAAAATTTCCATTTTTGGAAATTTTAAAAATTTTTTTAAATAATCTACCTCTACACAGCATAAACAATGTCCTGTAAGAGTTTCATAAACTTTTATTAGCTTCAAATGGGTTATTTACAAGTTTAGAAAAACGTCGCTGCGGCAGGGGTCAAAGTATTCGACCGAGGAATTTAATACTAAACAACATAGTGTGATATATATATATCTCTACACATATATATCCATACATTACCATGCATGTATCTAAAATACATATAAGGCTATAAGAAGATCCCTGGATGAAGATTTACAACAATACTAAAACAATAATTTTGAAACCAAAATTTATTTATAAAAAGTAAAATCAAAAAGCAACAAAGAAATGATAAAATGAAGAAAATTACATTTTTTTCTCTTGAAGTAAAAATAAGAATAATGATGTATTTAATTAATAATCCACTTCATCAGAAAACGGGATATAGTAAATATTGTTTTTGGAGGTAACCGTGTTGGAAACTGAAGTATTACTAGACTTAGAGGTTCTATATTTATCACCAGAAGCCTTATCCTGATATTTGAAAGTTTTAGCTTGATCATCAACAGCTTCAACTTGTTCGTAGAAAGCTTCAACATATTCGTTGGCGGTTGAAACTTGTTGGTTGGCAGCTTCATTTGAAGTTACAAGTGGATCACCAGCAGATTGACCAGCAGCTGCTTCAACTTGGTCATTTTGACTATCAGCAGATTGGTTGTTCTTTTGTTCATGATATTTTTTCCAACAGTATAAAACAAGCTGTATTAAGTATGGCAAACATATTCCGAAAAGCCCTACAAAGAAATCCCTGATAATATCGTTTGAATCATATTGTTCATCACACATAGTTCTACAAAGATTTGAAGGATCCTGGAAATTACCGCGAGGAACACAAGACATTTTTTGAAATTCGCCTAAAATAAAGAAAAAGAAATTTATTTAAATATGTTTAAAGATGTGAAATTTATAGAACTTTCGACGATATATTTAATAATATATTAAATAACATATTAATCATATAGTCAAATGAATTAAAATGAAAATGTTGTATATATATATGACAATTGTCTCTGAAAGAACTTTTTAATGAACACAAGACAGACCTTTGATAAAAAAGAGAGACATGGTTTTTTTTCACTTTTATTATATAATGTGACTTACAACTTTTACATCCCTGCGTTTCTATCGGACAAAACTTTTAACACAAATTTACCAATTAATTAAATTATTATAAAAAAAAAAGAAAATACTTCTCGATTAAAATACAACAGTATAAAGTTTATTTAATTCCTCTACAAGTATAAAAGAAAACGAAATTGAATATACCGTCCACTGGTCCATGCAATAAGACATGATTCTTCCTGTGTATGAGAGTTGTTGTGTAAAAAAGAAAAAGTAATGAATGTATGAATAAGTCTTGTAGATTTGATAGAAATAATAAAGCAAATTTAAATTCACTAGCTGTCCAATATAAAAAAGAGAATAATCCAGCAGATGTATGAATAACCATATGAAGGAATATGAAAGAAAGACGATTGTGATTTTCTTTACCTAAAAATGATATAAGATAAGATAAAATTGAATAAAAACTTACAACTCAATAGAAATAAAAAACAAAATATCTCGTATCAGAATAAATAACTATTGAAATATTATTAACATTAATTTCTTCAAATTGATGATAAATTAATAATTCATGATCCTTTTATTCATAATTGCTCCATCTCATCCCAACCATTCAATGTTTTAATAGTCTATAAACCCTAGAAATAACCATATTTTGAGATAAATAAATAGTTATAACAAAAATAATTATAAAATAAATAATAATTTGATTAAAGAAAAAAAAATTTTATGGTAAATGAATGATTATCACTATTTTTGGTTGTCAAACATGAAATAAATCACTAAAAAGTAAATAACAATTTCGTTACAAAACCCTTGAAATTTCAAAACTTCAAATGTTAATAACCAAAAATATAAACAAGACTAAAATTAATAATAAAATAAGAAATGAAAAGTTTTTTATATTTGAAATTTGATCAAGTAATAACAATAAATCATTAAAAACAATAATATTCAGAATCAACAAATAAATAAACATAAAGGTACAACATCGTCTTCACCAGGTGGTAAAGAATCGAGGAAGAGAGTCGAAATAAGAACGGAAAATTTTACAAAATTATTAGCCCACCTACATGAATATAAAAGGAAATGTTTATCTTCAAAGTGCCAGAGTTGGTTATCCCAGCAATATGTTTTTATGATAAATAAATATATTTTATTGTATTTAAGTTTTCTTTATCTTTGATAAACACTTACCCTAAATCTTGTGTTATTATTAAACCGCTACGCTATAACGTATAGTTATCGTTCAGTTTTTATGATTAACGATATACCAACGTTATCTTACAATTGAACAGTAACAAGCGGGTTTAACAGGGTAATGTTCTTCTAGGTAGTATAATTAAAAAAAAAGAGCGTTAGGCAACATTATTTTTCTAGATCATTTAATTTAAAAAAATATAGATTAAAGTGGTAGGTAAAAATGTTTTTTGATTTAGTTAAATTAAAAAAAAAGATGTAGTGGTGGATGAAATTTGTACTTGTTAGATAATTAAAATAAAAAAATTACATGTATCTCTCATGTTTAACTATCGAGTAATTTTCAAATCGCAGATACGGCAGAACAATTGTATGTAGAATACGTTGTCAAAATAATCATACTTCTACTAAACTAATATAATTTTATTATTTAGTCAATAAGATCTTTACTGCCAACATATTGTATTTGTAATGAATAGTTTGTTCCATATAAGAAGAAAACCAATATAATAAAAAATAAAACGAAGATCAACAATTATATAAATACTTAACACCTCTTATCGAGAATTTGACTAATATATAATAAAACAAAATGATAGCAAACAAAGGGAGTATTAGGTTGTAATAAATACTTTATATATTTTTTAGCATTTTATAAATCTCCATTCCACAACATATTTAATCTCTAAATTATAATTTCATCATCATATTCTTATTTAATAATGAAATTTATTTTCATAATTTTACTTGTTCTATTATGCATAACAGAAAATGTAAGTTTCTAATGTTATTAATAATAGTTTTTTTAAGTCTACGGAAGGAAAAAGTGGAAGAAACGAATCATCTCCAAGACAACCTCCACCATATTACAACAAATCACTACCTAAGATTCCATATTATTACGACAGTCAACTAGATAATATGAAAACTTTTTCAACTGGAAGAACAGTAAGTGTTCTAATACAAGTGATTTTCCGTCAAATTGAAAGATATACGTGCCTTAAATTTAAACAAAATAAAACTGATCAAGTAAAAAATTCTATAGGTATCAATTTTTTACTAAGCAATAACAGTAATAACACAGTATCATTATCTAATAGTCCAAGTTGTCCGACAAATATCACTTTGACAAATACCACATATATGAATACTACACTCTTGGGATTCTATTTAGGTATCGCTTTAGATATAATTCCAGAAGTTAGACGACCTGATAGAGATATTGACGTAAAGGTTAACGATTCTAATATCATAAATGAATTTATGCAATACTATAATATCACAAATTCAAGTTATATAACATATTTAAATGATACAGAATTTGACTTTAGATCACCAATGTTTCTTGGTCCTGACTTTGGAAGTAAAGATAATAAATCTACTTACGAAGTCTTATTATATAAAAAAGATCAATATCCTCCTGGACGGGGAAGGACATTCCGTCATAATTTTTATAAATATATTTTTTACTATTATTGTAATGGTTCTACAATTGAAAATAAGTGTAAGTATGGTGGATATCCTTACCCAGTAAATAAACACAAATGTAAGTGCCCAGAATATTTTGCAGGAAAAAATTGTGAAAGCTTTAATAATCAGAGCAGTTCAGTTAATTACACAATTAGGGGTCCTATAACGGCAAATTCAACTAGATATTATTATTCAGTAAATCTTACAAATACTACTTTCTATCTTAATATAACCTCAAAACTTAGAAATGTATCAGCTACTGTTGAAAATATAACATTTTCAAAAACTGATTGTTCACCTTTTGGATCATCCTTAGAAGTTTTAATTCGCAAAGACAAAGGTGCTGCAGGTATATATCTATGTAGAAATAGTACAAATTTTAAACTTCCCTCATTATCTAATGAGGTTTTTTTTCATACTCGATGCTAAAAATGAAAATATTTTTTTTAACGTTACGTACAGGGCAGTTAGTAGAAATAAAACTAGAGGAAAATTCGAAAAAGCTTTGAAAAATCAGACAAAACTGTCATAGTATTACTATAAACCTTGCATAATTTCGAATAATGTTTTGTTCAATAATGATAAAAAAAACAGCAAATTGCTACGATGTCAAGTTAAGCATAAGATATGTTCAGACTACAAAACGCTCATGAAAAAGAATTATATAAAGTAAAATAATTATGTCAGAAGCCGGATCAGATAATCTTAGGATTAGTTATCAAAATTTTATTATACCTTTTTTACGTTATAATGTTATAAATAGACTTATCTATCACATTTTGTTATTGTGTTCAAATAACACTCTATTATCAAAAATAATGAGATCTTTTTTAAGATCTTAACATGATAACAACTACTGCTTGGACACAGGAATATTTATTTTAATACAACGAATTCTATAAAATAACATGAAAATCTTCTGTTTCATAATAAGTTGGTTGTGAAATTCCAAGTAATATTTCTTACTTGCATTATTTTCTAGTCACACTACGTTGTTTGCCCAATCGAATAACTTTTGATTCTTGCCACAGAGAAGATTTTTTAAATTATTGAAAAATAAAATTGTAGATTATAAGCATCCCTAAAACCTTATAGTCCAATGTTTGTGTTTTGTAGACAACGATTAATAAAAATTTTTGAATTTCTAAAAATAGAAGTAATTTTTAATTCATTTGTCATGAAATCTATCTGCTAAGCACTACATGAAATCTATATTACCTGTAAGCCTATAATCTCTTCTGTACAATATATCATATCGGAATCTTAGAACGTTTTTGAAATTAGTGAATTTAATGTTAAATACTAAAAATTTTTATATGAATTTTAATCTTAACGACCAATTTTTTAAATTATTAAAGCACAAAAAGTGTTTCAGTATAAATTATAAACTATGTTAAATATGTTAATAAGTTTATACAAAAAGAATTTTTTTTTAATAATTATAATTTTTAATAGAAAATGTTTTTTATTTTTAAAAAATGTTAAAATACTTTAGTTTCAGCGTTCAAAATATTTTTAGAATGCAGAAAAATTGTTTTTATTACTGATCAATTTTATGCAAATAAATGATTACTGATATATACTATGATTAATAATAGATAAATTCCATTATCTACTTATATGTTATAAGACAACGGCGCAATTACGAAAATTTTTTAGGAATTTATACATTCATTTTTGCATCTTGCATAACTGTATTAAAAAATACACAAAATTTTTTAGAGCTGACATAATTTGTTAATGTTATGTCATCTATAATTTGGCTTTCAATACATCCATGTGATTAGTTGATTGGTAAATATTAATAATTATAGGTGTGCAATATAGATATGAAAATAAAGTAAAATCAACTGTCATTGAAGAGAAATTATCTAATTAAAGAAAAATATCCATAAATTTAATAGCATTATTTATCATTACTTATATTTTTATTTGTAAGTTGTTACACCAATAAAAATTTTACTTTCAATTAAAAAAATTTTAATATTATTTATAATACTGAATATAAATTAATTTTTTAACAGAAGTGGAGACTATAAAGCAGAAGAAATCCTCTTTTTTTTTATTCGATTCCATGGAAAATTACTTTTTTTATAAATTCGAAACAATATACTAGCAGAATTCTGAGCATTAGTACTTTTATATAATATTACGACATTCGAAGCTTCAGATTTTAAAGTATAATTGTAAAGTTTCTTACAAATCCGAGCACCAGTAATTGATACATCTTTTTTATATTTAATTTCTAGACAATTATTAGCTTTACAAACCAGTGACGTGGGAAATGTTATATTTGATAAATATATATCAATTTTTTTATTTCCTTTTGCAATTATATGAAAAGTGCAGCTTTTTGAACCACTAACCTTAATTTTACCTATAGAATTGCTAGCAGTTCTAATAGTACCACAATTATCCTTTCCTTTAGATTTCACTTGACAGAGAGTTCCCTGAAATCCATCTGGGCACTTACAAACATTACATCTGTTTGGGTTTTGATAAGCAAAGTTTCTACATTTAATACGTTTAGAACACTGGTTTTGACAATAATGCAAATTTAGAGCTTTAAAATCGTTAAAATTTGCAGTTTCTGACGAACCTAATGTACTTAAATAAATATCATCCTTCGGAGCAATTGTAATTGCATTATTTATTCCCCAAGAATATGGGTAATAATGCATAACAGACCCATAATCGTAAGATAAGTTATATGTTGAAGTTAGCACAGAGTTGATTTTATTAAAATTTTTTTCACATCCTCTTATTATATTTCCCCAATTAATTGTCACATAGTTGTCCCGGTCATATCTTGCTTGTTCGTGTATCAATCCCAAAGCATGGAATGTTTCATGAATAACATTTCTCCAGTTTTGGCATGCTTTTGTAAGAAATATCCCTTGAACATCTTTTAATCTTTGTCTTCCATAATAACTTACACAAGTTGTTCCAAGAAAATATTTTAACACCGTTTGATAACTCTTATTCGTTGCATTTCTTTTTGCAAACCGAATACATGTTTCACTTTGAATAGTTTGTAATACTTCATTTATTAATGTTTCATTAAATTTGTCTTTTTCTATTTCATAAACTATTGGAAAAATCCACTTCTTATTTAAATCTCTCATAACTTTTCTTTTTTTTCGGTAGTAAATTGATTCATCAAAGTACAAATCATCAAATTTTTTATATATTGGGAAATGTTGGATATCATAATTAAGTCTTTTGCCAAGTTATTTGATACTACTTTACTTTTGGTTTTAGTATTTGAATATTTAAATACATAGTTAATATTTTTTTGATCATTTTTTATAAATTGGTTGTTATGAGTGCTTAGAATTTTCCAAAAATTAATACGAATAGTTATATACTAAAAAATTTAATCTTATTAAGTATAAATAATAAAACATACATATATAGCGCAACTAATAGAAAAATAAAAAAATAATTTTTCTACATCTTTGACAAACATTATTTTACACAATTTAAAAAAGAAGTATTTGATTGAAAAAATTTATATAAATTATTTCATTAAGTTACAAAAATGAAATTTATAATTTCCACAATTTATTTAACAAAAATGGTAAATATTTTATTTACTAATGATGTTATCTAGAGTTGTTCTATTTGTCCCTGAATAATAGTATATATTGAAACACGATATATCTACCATTTTGTCAACGCTTTTTCTAATTATAAAGTTAAATAATTTTTACGATTGATCATTTTTTAAATATTATATTTTATATAAACGTACAGAATAGTCGATAATTCATAAATTAATAAATGTGTTAATATATAATATTTAACTGTCATCTAACTTTAAAATATGTGGGATAATTTTATAAATAATTTCAATTATTGATTCTAAATTTGTTTATTTACCACGTTTGCATATTAATTTATTTTAAAGCTGCAGAGTGCACAGTCAAAGCTTTACTGCAAAAATAATTATGTACACATCATTTTAAAAAAATGGAAATTTTATTTTTTATATTAATAAAAATTTTTAACAGTAAATTTATATTGTCAAACTATAGAGATTTTGAAATTTAAAATTGTCATTGTTTTTGTTTAACCTGGTATAAAGCCACCTTCAATTTATATTAAGTAATACTTTTGTAATCCCAAAAGTTATTAAGAAAATTGTATACTAATATATTTTAATATTGTAAAATCTTTAGGGGTTTTAAGGAAATTGCTTGTGGCTAAGCATTTATTAGTAATAAGAATATACTTTTAAGGGTAGAATAACCACATCAAAAACCTAGGTTTTTGTTTTTTAAAGACTTTTATATCTTAACATATTATACGCGCACTTAAATGAATAAAATAAATTTTGCGAACTTTAAAGGATGAAAATAAATTTCGCGTACTAAAAAGAATGAAAATAAATTCTTATTCCTATAATATCACTCATCTGGATAAAAGTAGCGTCGTCTAGTGACTTAGATAATTATCGTTTATTATTAAATCGAAGCTGTACAATTTTCATTTGATTTTTTAGTTTTTATTAATGGTAGTGATTATGTTTTCTATTGTTGGAAAAGAAAATGGATTTTAATATATTTGTAACAATATTAAGAGTGTATGATGTTAATAAAATATAATAATCAAACAACAATTTTACCCTTATTAGCAATAAATGGATTTTGTGAAAATTTATTATGATATATAATTTCATGTATTACTTATTTTCATTTGCAAAAAATCACTGATATAGTAGAATTTACATTAAATATTTTTGTTTCTGATTACATTGAATATATGATAGTATATGTTTACATAAAAGTTTTATTAAATCAAAGATGTGTAATTATTATTTTTTTAAGGATGCCGAATATAAGTTCTATTGTTGGAGAAGAAAATGGATTTTAATATATTTGTAGCAACAATGAGAGTGTCGTATTTTAATAAGATAGAGTAATAAAACAAAATTTTTATCAACATTAGCATTAAAAGGATATCGTACACGTTTCTTATAATATATAATTTCATTTAATATTTAATTTCTATTAGCAAATTAATGATTAAGTTGATTTTACATTTGCATTTTCATTTACATGGAATATTACATTGTATATGCCTTTATAATTTTGTAGTAGTCATCGATATAATCTAAATCACTAGACGACGCTACTTTTATCCAAATGAGTGATATTATAGGAATAAGAATTTATTTTCATTCTTTTTAGTACGCGAAATTTATTTTCATCCTTTAAAGTTCGCAAAATTTATTTTATTCATTTAAGTGCGCGTATAATATGTTAAGATATAAAAGTCTTTAAAAAACAAAAACCTAGGTTTTTGATGTGGTTATTTATTTTCATACTTTTTCGTTACAAATAGGTGTAATAATCTAAGAAGTTTATAATTATCAATGTCGATAATAAAAAATGCTAAATTAGTTGTTTGAAATTGCATCTTTTCAATTATTTTATTTATTAATTTCTAGATCTCCTAGGTAAATTTTTATTTTTAAAAAAAATTTTTAACTCCTTATATGTTAAAAAAAGTAAATTTATATAAGAAAAAAACGCGACCCATAACTCTAAAGAAAAAAAACGCCGCGGAAACCTTTACTTTTGAATTCATATTAATTTCAATTTTCTCAAAAAAAACCTCCAAAAATTAACTTCGGAACATTCATTGTGAAGTCTGAAGCCTTATGAAATACTCCATTGGGGCTTGGCCGCCGCGCAGCGCACGATGAAACCACTATGCGTTGGTAAATATTTTATTAAACCTCGTTTTGGCACTTCTTATTTTAGTTGGGTTGATCAAGATCAAAATTTTACACACATACTAATTTGTGTAATACTTTTTGTTAAAATACGGCGCGTCCATTTACTGAGTAATTAGTGTGTGTGATATATTTTGTTAAAACGCGGCGCGTCCATTAATTCAAAATTTGCACCATTTTTGGCACTTTGGATTCATTTTTCTCCATGATGGAGCAAGATTTTTAAAATTTTTATTTTGAATTCCGATTTCTCGTAATGGGATCTATATACATGCAAATTTTCAGAATCAAATTTTGAAATCTAGGGGGTCAAAATATGCTTAACGTTGCATTTTTAGGGGGTAACGTTAGTGAGTAGATATAAAAGTCTTTAAAAATATTACTATTTTTTGAAGGTAAATTTTATATTTTTATTGTATTATTTATAAATTTGAAGGTGTGACACCAAATAAAATTATTTAACTGTATAAAATTTTAAAATTAATTATACCGGATTATCAAACTATATATTTTTACATTAAAATAATCTCAAAATGCATTTATATATCAAATATCGACAAATAAATTCGCTACCGGTAAAATAAAAGTTTTCTTGCATGGAAAATACGTTGACAACCACTGTTATTAGAGATTTTTTGACTGGCAACCATGTACAATAATAAATGTGGAAATATTTTTTTAAGATATTTAAGTAATGACGTATCCAACAATTAGTGTCATCGCGTTACTATTTTTCTCAAAGGATTAATTTTTCTATTTGTAAGTGGATCTATTTCAAAATAGTGAACATTACTCAAAATTTATGTTTTCTTATTTCTCGTTAACGAATATCCCAAAAATTTTATTATTATCTCTAACTATCCTAAATTTATAGTTAATATTGTGTTGTATAGTTATGTTTTATTTTAGGGGTAAACTCCAGTCTTATATTTAATAAAATTTTTACTTCTAATAATTGACATAAATTTTAAATAATAAGTTCAAATATCTTCTTTTGACTTATTAAAAAAAATCCGCTATTCGGAGAAGTACTATGTGTGCATCATTAGAAGATTTAATAAGATATTTTTATAATTTATGGAGTATAGTAAAGTGTGAAAAAGTTTAATCTGTATTTTTATTAAAAATGTAATTTGATACAACGACGGAAAATGTTTTAAAAACAGTAGCTCTAAGGCATTTTGACATTATTGTTTTATATAAATAAAATAAATTTCAATAAAGTTAGTATAAGTGCTTTTAGTTAAGGAAACGAGATCTTTAGACTGCGAAAGGTTTTAACATAGAAACAATAATAGCTTACAAATTATTCCTCAATTAATAATAAAAAATTTAGACTTTTAACGATAAAAGTATATTAAACTTATCAATTACATAATAAATTAGTCAAAGTCACACCAATTAAAATTATCACATTTTCTTAATTTATAAAATCATTTTAATCAAAAAAATAATAGTTCTAATTAATTTATATTAATAATAATATATACATTAGTTATATTTATAAAATGGTCTGTGTATGCCTTTTCAGATATTCGCAAATAAGAATTTATTCATTCATGGGAGATAATATCGGTACTATATTATTTTGCAACTAAGATACACATCTTTTTTTTAATATTTCATAAAAAAATTTGGATTCCGAAAAAATTTATAGCTCTTAAAAATTTAAGTATATTTTTTAATTTAAAACAAATATAACTTCTTTATATGAAAAGATATTTTGGTGGTTGTTGTTGGTTAGAAAGCAAATTTTTTTACATTTTCTCGTAATATCATGATCATAAAGAGTCTAATAACTGTAATTTATTCTTTAATATGGAAAAAACCATGACTGTTTTAAGAATTTTGAATTTATTTTAATAATGCGCTTTAATTCTTTTGATAAAACGAATAAATATCTATCGAATGATTATAGTGACAATAATTAGAATTAATTTTTAAAAAGTAATAGCTTGTCAAATATTACCACCATCATACTTTAAATGACAAAGTAAATTATAAATATTGCGTTTCTAACACTAATGATGCTGAATATTATTTTAATCAATTACATATGTTAATTAACGTAATAAAGCTTGTTACATGTCCAAAAAACTGTAACATCTTTTATTACTCAAACGTTTAAAAAAAATTTTCTTCCATATTTTCAAATTATTTGTTACAATTTCATACTATTTTGCATAGCTATTATCTTATGAGAACGTTTTTAAAGATTTTTAAAAAATGATAGCACATTTAGTCTTTTTCATACTCTTTGTGTTCGAATACGAGCAACTTATATTCAATAATAGGATAATAACGTGAATAATTTTGCAAATAAAACATTATCGATTTTGGGAAAATAAAAATTTGCATACTTTTTTTAATTACAAGAAATATTGAAAAATAGTTAATGTTTAAATAATTATAACCTTCATCAAAATTATTCCAATTAATGGTACTATACTCGATCACTATACACATATTTACTCTATTAAAACAATATTAGGACTTTTAAAAATTACCTTATTAAATTCTAATTCTTAATAAGTTCTAATTTTTTCTTTGTTAAAACATAGTATTTAATTTTTTAATTCTTGATATTTTAGAAATAAAAAAAAGAACTTGCTTTTTTATAATCAATAAAAATCATAATAATGTCTATCTATACTACAAAGTTGCATTAATTTGAAGTTAACAAAGTGCACTAAAATTTTATAATTCATAACTCCGCCTAAAATGTTGATTTCTTTATGGGATCAATAGTAAATAATGGTATGTATCTGTATGATGAAAAACAAAATAGCTATTATACTATATTTGCATTTCAAGAATGGTCAAAGTTGTTAATGTGAATATTTGAAGATTCTTACATGAAGCATTCTTTATAAACTTTAAAAAAGATAATTTAGTAAAATTTTTTATATTTTGTAGTATTTATTTTATTATTATTATGACTTTACCATATTGAGAAGGAAAAAATATTTATTGAAATTAATTAACAAGTTGAAATTTATATATTTATGTAAGATTTAATTAAGATAATCACAAAATTAATTATATATTAGAATAAAAAAACCAATAAAAATATCGATTAAATTGCTATTTGTTTGAGAATAAATTTCAATCAATAAAGTGCTTCAATTATTTAAATGATAGTGGCTTTTTTACTTAATACTTCTTATTATATCACATTTTCATATGATATTTCAATTCGCTTTTAAATGCAATATCTCAAAATCACTCTCATAACTCGTCATTAATTGAAATCAAAAAGTATTAATCAATGTCTATCATTTCATAGCTAAAAAATCAAATAAAAAACATTTGGTTAATATTTTCTTTAATCTATTATGACAAGATTGAATGCGTTATGGATCCTATGATGTAGCTAGTTCAATTATTTAGAATTAATTCAACAATTTAAGTATTATGGAATCATTTATTAAACAATAAAAACAGTTTACAATAAAAAGGTAGGTTAAATATATATATATATATATATAAAATGAAAATATACCCCAATGGGCCAATAGATGTTGGCTAATGGCCAAAACTACTTGTCCAGTAGAAACTTCCCTTTTTGAACCGACTATTTGCTTTTAGATACTCCCTTTTATACCCTTCTTTTATTTACTTTATTTTGATTAATTATCTTAGTGAGGGACTTTCCTAGGGATGGTCTTTGATCATTGTACTTTAAATCTTACTCATCACTAATGCTTTTATTCAATCTTAGTATATCTACAAAAAATTTAAGCCTACTATTTTTAGTAATTTGTTAAAGTATTTTGTACAAAAAATATATGATTTTTGATGTTGATTTTTAAAAATAATTTATCAATCTATAAAAAAAAAATTACGTTCTCAGATAAGCAGAATATTCTCAAAATTACTATGTATAAAAATTATTTTAATAAATTTGTGTAACATAATTTCTAATAAACTTGTAAAAAATAATAAATATACAGCAATAAACACAATTTGTATTTTTTAATTGAAAAATAAAACCTTTATTTAATTAATTACTACACAAAATTGTTATGGCTTTAAGTGATATACAAAAACTAAAAACGCTGTTTTTCGAAAAAAAAACAATTAGTAAAATCTAATAAAAAAATTTGAATTTTGTTTAGGACCTTAAATTAGATAAATTACATGTTTTAAAATTAACTATAGAATTTGTAGGAGCATAAAAAAATGAAATAGTAAAATATAGACTTATTTTTCTCTAACTTTTGTTACTAGATGAAATTAAATAATTTCTTACTTTGCTACGCGGAACAGTGTATGAATATTTACATGTGTAAAATACATAAAGCTGTATTACTATAAATATTATATAGTAATTTTGAATCCAATTTTTATATATAGGTGTGTTAAATGTTGTGAGTAACACCACTAAGTTTAAATTTTTTGTGATGTAATAAAAATGAATTAAAATTTCTAGATAACATAAATTATATTTAATATGTAATAATTTGTTTCTGAAATATGTCCCTACTATATTGATTTTTCGAAATATTTATTACCTCGACAAATGCATCATGAATATATAATTTTAAAAATTTATTATTCGTTATTATTTTCTATATTCTTTCCAGTAAGAAAAAGTATCTGATAAAAAAGTAATTCTCTGTAGATAAAATTACTACTTTTTAATGAATTTTTTTAGATTTTTTAAAACTTTTTAAATTTATTAGTAAAGAACAAAGTAGTAAATGTCAAAATTATTTGAAAATTTGTTAAGAAAGTAAATAAATTCGTAAAATAACTATTTTTGGTTATCATAAAAACTTAATTTATATTTACAATAAGATAGTTGTCATTATAAATTGTATCTATAAAATAATCAATAATAAAAATAGCCTTATTTTTGAAGGAATTTTTTAATAAAAAGTTAATGTACAACAAAATTTCAAAAAATTATATTTTGAGTAAAGAAAAGGTTAAGAAATAGATTTAAAAATTTATAAGTATTTAAAAAGAGTATAGTGTTTTATAAACACACTTTATCTTTACAACTACTTAACAATATATAGGTGTAAGAAGAAATCTCATATAAGTATTTAGAAAATTAATATAATTACCTTAAATAACAGAAAATTGTTTTCAAAGTATCAAAAAAAAATTTTTGTTTTTTATCTGACCTAAGTGACATAAAACAATGATGATTTACTGTTTATAAAAGAGAATAAAACCGCCACCTTATGTAAAAATAATGTAACCATATTAGTTATCATTATATTTTGTTATTATGAGTTCGTTAGAGTATTTTATTATCATTATATCATATTATTTAATTATTATTTTATCATATCAATTTTATCATTGTACAATTTTAGGGGTTAGAAAAGTGTAAAAGAAAAATATATTTAACCTAAGGGGGAAACCAAGACAGAGGATCTTGGGTAAGTATAAAAATATAACTTTAACTAATTAACTACTATATCTTAGTTTATTTTATTGTATCTTATTGTTTTATTGTGGCGTAAATAATAAAAGGTGTACGTAATTCCCAGATATAATATCAATACTTATAAAATATTATACTCTATAAGCAAAAAAATGATCATTTATAACACTTGCCATTCCAAAAAACAATTTTAAATCAACATTTATAAATTCTATGTTTATTTAAACTTTCTATATTTAACGTGTGCAGTTATTATTAGAGAAATGAAATCATACAAATATAGAATTTACCAAAGGGTTAAATCTAATAAAGTATAACAACAAAAATCATTGGATGAGAGCTACCTATTTGTCATTTCAAAACTATAGTAATGATTTGATTTTTATAAATTTTTTATAATCTATAAACAATGTATTTAAATCAAACTTTTATATTAACTATAATGATTTATTTTTAAACTTTATATCTTTGTAAATTTTAAAGGTTATATTTTTAATGTCTAAAGATTTAAATTTTAGAAATTTTTTATTATCTAAATTACTGTTTCAACTGTTGTATTCTCACAATTAAAACTATTGTTGAAGATCCCCACTTAAATGAAGTTGTGTTTTTTAAACAATGTTTACAATCTGTTCTTGCATATTGTGACACAGAGTTTTATCCTACTAAAAATTTAAGGTAGATTTTTAGAAAGTTACTTTGGGACAACAATATGATTATCAGGTGCAAATTCAAAAAATACATGTTTTCTACATTTTAAAAATTTCTAGCGTTTACTTTTTTAGTCTTAATAGATATTTCAAAAATTTTAAATCTATTTAGGGAAAATTTTAAATATTTTTTCACAGCACGCAATTAAATTGTTTTGAAAATTTTTTAAAATTGAATGCTAGCATGAAAAGTTTAAAATTTTTTAAATGATACTTTTAATAATAGTGTATTACTAAATTATACAGCAGTATATTCATAGTATAGATAATTTATGCTTAAAATATTTAAAAACATTTTGTAATTTGGCACAAATAGTGAAGTAAATAAATTTCGACTATAATTTGATCACTTCATTTATTATAAAAATAACGTTATTTAATCAAAAAAATATTATAAAGTACTTGTTAAACTGCGTCATTGTATATAAAATATCTTTTTAAAAGTAATATTCATGATTTCTCTTTCGTAATTAAGCGTACGAATATCATCGTAACAATAACCGAAGTTGTTAAATGTTTTAATACAAATTAAGCTGGAAAATTATTAAATAATTAAGACAGTGGTACCTTTATAATTAATAAAAAGATTATTGATTGATCAAAATTTGCTCTTCGTTTGTTAACATTTAATTTTTAAATAAAGTATGTTAGAAAAACAATAACTTACATAATTGTTTTGATTTTATCTTGAATCATATTACTCACTAATCGAAAGTAATTTATATATCCAGAAACATAACACCTTTTGAAAGCCAATGCATTAAAATATATAATTCCATTATATAGTTTTAAATATTTAAAATTATAAAGATATACATAATTAATATCGCAGAATAATCATTAACGTAAATATTAATATGCGTATGGCCAGGATAAATATTTTACATTAATCTCTTAAAATTACATACTACAAATATTTTAATTTTTTTACATATTTTATTTAATATTTTATTTTAAATACAGTTGTTGTAGAAAAAGTTTTTACAAACCAAAGTTAATCGTTTAGAAGATAAATTTATAAACCAGAATTTGTTTAAAATTAGCATAATTTTAGTAGTTCAAGTATGAGAATTTTCTATCAAACAATGGATGGAAACATATAAATTTTCAATAAATAGATATTGAAAAAAAGTAAACATATCTATTTCAAATTCTAAGAATAATAGAAGAATGTAAAAATTGTCAAATAGTGGATTCAATTTTATAAAAAACAGTAGAATATTTTAAAATTGTTAAAGTGAATGAGTAATTGGATTCTATTCGTAATGAATACTATCAAAGTACTCAGAATCGTTTAAATTTCAATATAGTTACAGATTTGAAAGTCTTTTAAAATTGTCTGCCAAATTTACAATGTCCCTAATTCGACTGTCAATAATGAAAATTACTCAGTAAATACTCCTACATATTTTTAAAAGAAAGAAAACGTAATAGAGTCAACGAAATTATAGTGAAATTAGCAAAAATGTATTCCTTTTCAATCTCAACATAGTTTTATTATATTATATCTATCCAAAAGCTTAAAATTTCGCTCAAAACTTTTTTAAAATGAATATAAAAAGATTTTTTTTAAATATAATTATATGTGTTTGCATGATCTCTATTTTTTTCTAAGAATTTCAAGATTCGTTAATTCTTCAAATTAATTTAACTTTTTCTGAACATGATAACTTTTTAAAATACTATACTCATCTAATAGCCTAAATTTCTTTTTACAACATATTATAATATACGTTAATAGATATTGGTATTACAATTAAAATCATGAATGCGTTAAAATGATCATTTTTTTAAATTACCAATCTAATAAGTTTAAGTATTTAATACTATTCATATTTGCGATAATGAAAAGTAGCAAATATTTAATAATATAAATTGTCTTTAGAGATTGTAGTTGTAAATTTACTCTTAGTTTTTTTAATAAAATAATTAAAAAATGTTAATTTTACTATGAAAAAAAAATAATAGCTAATGTTTTTTAACTTTATTCAAGTTTCATATTTAATAACTAATCTTTAAATATTTTGCAGAAAATAATTTCAGCTATCAGATGAGTATATTATAATAAATAAAACATTAGGTTTCAAAAAAGTTTCATTTTTTTTAAATGCTTATGATGATACTGTTGACATCTTGTAGATAATATAGTTTACTACCTCATTGTACAATGTGTTTTAAAAAATATGCGACTTAGATAAGTATCAAAATTTTTTTTACTTTATAAAATTGCATGATATTATTGAATTTAATAGTCTTATTTATTTTATAAAATATATTTCATAATCACTTTTCATTTTTAAGTTAAAAGAAGTTTATAGAGAATTAAGTGAGTCCCCTTTTTTCTATTCTTTTTTATTAGAAAAATCAGCAGAACTTTTTTACAAAATATATTTTACTCTATAGTATTATAAATCACTGATATACAATTTTTTTTAAGTTTTAGAATGAAGTATTAATGAAAGTCAATTATAAGCAAAATTATAGATATTTTTGTAATGAGCATTTTTCAAATTTATTAACAATAATATGTTTATAAATTTAAATGTTAATATAATCTTGGTAATACATATTAATAGACATTTAAACTTTAAAAATTTCAATTCTATTGTTTTTAATAATATTATTTAACTATTTGCTTTTCATTTTTAGTAAGATATTTAAGAATATATATTACATCTTTTTTTGTAAACAAAAACACATAGATTTAATGTTTTATAACTTTATTTAGTAATAGCTTTTAGCAAGGGATTTTTATGTATTTTAAAGGAAAAAAGTTGGGATATCAAGTAACTAGAATATTGTAAAAAAATTAAAAAAGTTACAATAGTTTTTGTGAAGATGAATGTTTATTTTTTAATACAAATGTAAGGAGAAATTAATACCCATATAAATATCTAAAACCTTTCTTAAACTTAAAATATTTGAAAAGAACATGAAATATATTGTACAAAAGAAGTTGGATTATCAAATAGATATAAAATTCTACATGTATAGAAAATATGATGATGATCAATAAAGTCGTCTGTCGTTTGAAACTAGTTGGATGTTGTAAGATTTAATTTCTAAAATACATTTGTTTTCTATATGATTTGATTTGTTTTAAATTTAGTATTATCTCAAAAACTATGTTTAATTTTTATTTAAATCACTTAAATAGAGGTTCATCAAAATTGTGTTTGTTACCCAATAAAATTTATAGTAGAATAAAATTAAAAAATGATATAACTTTAAAGTATTTATAGAACCAAAAATCAATGGTAGCTTTAATAATGCAATCTCTCTAAATTATTTAAATTATTACATTTTCTCTTTTGTTTATCATTAATTATTGCAACAATGTTGTGTGCATACGTCAAATTAAATTTAATTTAATTTACATAATGTAAAATTGATACATTTTTCGAAAGATAAAATATATATTTTTTCTACTTGGAGGCGGTATCAGACATTTTGTCATCTTACCAACAGATTATGCAATAAATCAAAAAATAAAAGTTACTTATTTCTTTTTTCATTTGTTTTAAATCGGTTTATTGCATTAAATATTTTACTTTTAATTGTATTGATCTTTAATGAAGGTTATCTATTTGTAACGCCTTCGAAAGAAGTTCTTCAAATACAATATAAATATCAAGTAAAACTATTATTATTATTATCATTATTGTTGTTGACTTCATATTAATAAATCTTTTACTTTATTTACTTGTATTATTGAAGAGAGGACAGCACCTCTATAAAAAAGCTTATAGACATTTTCTGATTAGGAAAAAAATTATGAAGCAATAAGTAAGTTTACACCAAAAAAATATTAAATTTTTAATGATAAAAGACGTAAAAAACAATATTTATACATAACTTTTTTCTAGTATTTTTATTTAAATTCAAATATTAAGTATATAAAAGTAAAAAAATACAAATATATTAAAAAAATTGATAATTTTTAAAATTATATGACAATTATTTGTTGTTCATATTAAATTAAACATTATTTTGCATTGTTTTTTAAAATTGTAAGTTATAGATTGAAAGTAATTTAAATTATTCCTAAGCCAAACGTATAAACATTTTATTCTTCGCTTACTTAAATAACTACAGTCCCATAAATATCAATAAATTTAAACCAGTAATCAACGAAAATATAACATTTTACTGATACATTAAATTCTTTATTAATAGTAAAATATTTGTAGAAATTCCTAAAAATTTTTAATGTAGATATTTATAACACTTTGTTTAAGTTTTTGTTAATTCATTAGCGGACATGGGCGTTTATCACTTATCATTAGTAATATTATCAGTGATACATCTACCAGTAATAAATATTATTACTGATAAGTTTTGACAAAATTCACTGATCATTTTGGAACACGATATCTGATCAGTGATACACACAGAAATTATTCTATGCCAAAACATAGCACTTAAATGAATTTTGAGAAGATAGAATTTTTTATATTCAATTAAATAACATAAATTATTTTAAATATATATTTAAATTTCCTGGAAATTCTATCTTTCTCGAAATATTCAGAAAAAAATTGAATATCGCAAAATTATTAAGCGATAAAATTTAAAGTAAAATTAATCTATATTTTAAAAATTGCCTACATTGTTTATGAATTGAAAAAGTTTAACTTTTCTAAAGATTTATGGTTTATATTCAAATATTTAAAAACTTTTTACTTATCTGGGTAAGATTTACAAGACTCAATTTTAATTGAAAGATCTTTTCCGTATCTGTATTTTATTAATAATAAAAATTTGTATTAAAAATACTACTTTTTTAATAAAAATTATGTAGACCCAAAGTATTTAATTTCTCTCTAGTTAAATGGTTAATTCAGAGAAACGACCTACTTCTTCACAGAACATTATTTCAGATTCACTAATCTTCATCAATCTTTATTAATATTTATTAATGTTCTTTCATTGTTTTTTAGTTATTTCTTTTTATTAATAGCAAAAGAAGTTTTAATTTTTTAAATTTTTGCTTCATCATATACTTTTTTAAGATAAACAATTTTTCTATTCAAATGTTGATACATAAACGAAATTAATATGACACCCTATTAACACTAAAATTTCAAATAAAAGTACAGAAGAATTAAACAATTGAAATTTATTTCGTTAAATTATTAACTTTTGTGTCGTTTGAATAATTGCGACGTGTTTTCGTGCAAATTAATTTTAAAAATTCTATCCTCTCAATTTAAATTTGAGCAGTAAATTATTATATCCACACAATTTTATATTTTTGTAAAAAATATCTATTTTAGTAAAAAATTTAAATATAACATATTTTAAAAAAATTCTATCTAATCAAATGCGACTTGTGCAATTTTTATACTCAAATATATAAGATTGCATGTTTTAGGATAGAAAAATTTCTGTGCGTAATAATTTATCAGTGATAAATTTTTGTTCCAACTATGAAAGACGATAAAAAATGTAATGCTTTATTATGACTGATAATAATGCACGATTTATCTTATCTTTGATATTTTTGTATTAGGATTTAAAAGAAAATTTGTAAGTAATTTGACAAAAAAACTTTATTTTCAATTAAAAAATAATTAACATGTTTTGAATAATTAATAAATTTAAAGAAGCATGTTTAGAACATTGGTTTCCTTCACTAAATCGCTATTAAAGCTATTTATTTAGCAAAGAAATATTATTTTAATAGTAAGTTATACATAAATAAACTTGTTTAGATGTATTTTGTAGCATTTAAAGAAAAAAAATTTTTTTTGCTTTATTGACCATTTTTTACTAAGATTTTTACATTAGACGTATATAAACAACTATTTTGTTTTTATCAGTAGTAGTTTTAAGGAAAATTCAAATATTTTGAGTTATTTTGGAGCATTTATAGAAATTCTTAATTTGCAACACTAGTTTATTTTGTTTTAATTTTTACATTAGTTGTATTTAAAGTAGTAATACTATTAGGTAAGATTTGTTTAGCAAAATAATTGCTTGCTATTTACGAAATAACATACAGGGTGGCCCACCTAAAACTCCCCAGACATTTGCATATATATCTCCACGCATAGATAAGCTACAAACCTTGTATTATAATCATTTTGTAGCTGAGATATATCCCATCCTAAATCTATTGACAAATCAACAAAATGTGGATTCTAGTTGAAGTTATAGGCTATTGATATTTAGGTTCATATTTCGACTTTCACTAAATGTAACTTTTTTATTTAGAAAGATTTTTTAAAAATTGTTGCAGATTCTGAAAGTACAAAGTCTTTTGTACGAAATCCCAAAATTACGTAGAAATTGAAGTCCGGCAACTTTGTTTAATTTTTAAATAAAAGTTAAAAATCTTAATTTTTGCCAAAAAATCGATGTTTTTGAAGAATAACATTTTAATTAGATAATTTTTAAAAAGATTTTATAGATATTCTGATAGAGTAAGCAAAGCTCTATCGAATGAGTATATGATCGTTCTGAGTGATTGATATTGAAAGAAGTTATGATTTGCCAAAGTCGACTTTTTGACACTTTCATTTGAAAGTTAAAATACAGATAATACTTTCCCCAATCTTTATGGTATCCTAGTAGCAATAATAAGGCTACTTATTCATATTAGTTTACAGATGATTACTTGTTTGTTCATAAATTGTCTTAAGAACTGAAATATTCCTTATCACACAAATTCAAAAAAAAATAATTTTTCTAATATTTTCACACTATTTACAATTGTTTTAAACTATTTTGTATAGATATTACTCTGTAAGAACAATTATAATGTGTTTTTTTAATTTCTTGTATATCCACTTATAATCTTATACTCTGTATTTTTTAAAAATATGAGCGAGTTTTTATCAAATAAGAGCAATATTTTTAATACTTTTGAAAATGAAACATAATCCGTGTCCAAAAATTTGAAGAAGATTGACATATTTTCTTTTTTTATAGAATTATTGTAAAATATGGTCAATTTTTGACTATTCAAAACTTTCTTCAAACTTAATCAAATTAAGTGACACTATACTTATTCGATAGAGCTTTGCTTACTCTATCAGAATATCAATAAAATCTTTTTAAAAATTATCTAATTAAAATGTTATTCTTAAAAAACATCGATTTTTTGGCAAAAATTAAGATTTTTAACTTTCATTTAAAAATTAAACAAAGTTGCCGGAATTCAATTTCTACGTAATTTTGGGATTTAGTACAAAAGACTTTGTACTTTCAGAATCTGCAACAATTTTTAAAAAATCTTTCTAAATAAAAAAGTTACATTTAGTGAAAGTCGAAATATGAACCTAAATATCAATAGCCTATAACTTCAACTAGAATCCACATTTTGTTGATTTGTCAATAGATTTAGGATGGGATATATCTCAGCTACAAAATGATTATAATACAAGGTTTGTAGCTTATCTATGCGTGGAGATATATATGCAAATGTCTGGAGAGTTTTAGGTGGGCCACCCTGTATATACAATAGTACTTTATATAAAAAAAGGAAAGATTTATTATAAAATAAATTTATCATTAATGGGTGGTTAATTAAACCTTTTCAGTTACAATGTTAATAAACATATTTTACATAAACGAAACTTTTTTTTTACTAGTTACTAATGAGAACATAATAATACTAGAAATATTGGAGATATTTTGGTTAAAAGGTAATAATTTGATAAGACAGATATAAACGAAATTTTTTTTTAACTTCGTGTATGTTTTTATATGCAGATATTTTTTAATGTTATAATGCCATGGCTATTGCTATATATTTTTATTATATCACTATAAATAAATTAAGTATATATATTGAGTGATTTATACTCAAGAAAAATAAATGTTGCAAAAAAATTTGGTGTAAATGTTACTAAATCCTGCTAAATACGTTTATTAATGCATAGTTGTTATAGAAATATCATTTTAATTTATTTAAATAGCTAATTAAACGATTTATAGAAGGAGCCCGTATTCTAAACACTAGCAAATAAAATGTTTTTTACAAATCTTAGTATAGAATATATCAAAGTTAGGCTCGTAGGACACTCAGCTAAAATATGGCACCTACTCTGTTTGCCTGAACGTTCAGGCAAAATTACATCTTACCAAACGGTAAAAATATTTTAGCTGAGTGTATCCCGAGCCCAAAGTTAAAATAACTCTTGCGTTATCATCTGTCATAATAGAAAATCACATTTGTTATCATCATTCATTGTAGAAGAAACAAACTGATCACTGATAAATTATTATCACTGATAGATATATCATTGACAATATTATCATTGATAAGTGATAAATGCCCATGTCCGTGTATATGTCAAAACGACAATTTTCATTTTTGAGTGTATTCATTGTTTATTAAGTAAAATAATTTACTATTAAAATTTTGTTTTCCTGCGATATTTCTTTTAATTTGAAATTTTTCAGAATCATTATATTAAACAAATATTTGTTGTTCATTACATTTAAAATATATATTTGTTTTGTTGTCCTCTACTTTGGCTACAATCTAACCAGAAGTCATTATAGTAGTTAATATAGCACCATTAAAATGACAACTATTATGAGTAAATTAAATACAAAAATCTTTTGATTAAATTAATCATTTTACTAACATTTTTACTTAGACAATAAACTATTGAATGAATTCTTTGCATCAAAAGTTTTTATACCACAAGAATTTCGATTTTTACTACCGTAATGAATATTGTGCCCTTAAAAATCGGGAACTTTTAGTCTTATTAACGGCAAATCACTATCGTAACAAACACTTCTAAGGTTATATTGACAGTAACATTTATTGATTATTCTACGAGTCTACAACTTTTAGATATTGAAATAATTGTAAATATTATTAATGTTTAAAAAAAATTTATTTTTGAGTACTTTAATATTTTGAAAATAAAATTCTTGTAAATATTAAAAAATAGCACAATAATAAAAATGGTTAAGTCACAACAAAATAGAATTTAAGGAACAAAAGAATGAAATTATATATTAATATCCGTGATTCTTATAAAATATAGGAACTATCAAGGAACTTTCAATTAAATATTTTTATGTAAAAAGTTCAGAACCTATCTTATGTTAATCATAGAAAGATAAATTACAATCAAAATTTAAAAAATATAATATATAAATCTTAAAAACTGAATATATTTTTAAGTTGTTTTTTTATTTTCCAATTAAAAGTTGTAATCCTTATGTTTATAATGTTTGACGTATCTGTCAAATTTTTTACGTTATTTCTATTTTAAATTGGTAAAACTTCATCTTTAAAAGTAAGCTATTCGTGTAAAATTATTTATTATTTATATTTTACTACAAATAAATTTTCAAATAATTAGCGATTAAAAATGATAAAATAATTTATTAAATTTTATTAAGTTATGACTCAATATAATTATTAAAAATAAAAAATGGTAAATGTTAATTATTGTTTATTTAGTCAAATAACACAATTTTCAAACCATTTTTTTCTCTGATATAACGCTTTTTATTTATTTGGATTGAACTAAATGGACAATTATCCAGGAAAAAAACAAATTTTGTCATTCATTGTTTCACCACAAAAATACAAATAACCTCAGCACGAAAATTAAGATAATAAATTATTATTAAAGACTTTTTTCTTTTAAAAAAACATATTTTAGTTTGAACAAAAATTAGTTTTAAAAAAATAGTCATTATGCATTTTTTAAGGGTTAAAGTTTAAAATAGTGGATGCATTAGTAAAATTTATCTTATTGGTAGCAAGCTATACAAATTTACAACAACGTTTAAATAGAAATTCAGATACGTAAACAGTTTATCATAAAATATATAGCGGTTGAGATAAAGAAATACAATAAGATAAATTACAAATACTTACTATATATGCTAATTAAATTTTTTTAATAAGTCCAGGCACTCTTATACTGACAATATTAATAATAGTTTAACTCCTATAATTAAATTAAACATTTATATGAAAAAATATGGGGTGATAAGAATGATGAAACAATATTTTGAAATAACTGCAAATTCAATGAATGTATATGTTATATACATTTAAAAAAGTTCTCCGGTGTTCCGCACAGAACTTTCATTTTCTTAATTTTTCGTTATGAGAAAATCACTATTATTAAGATATTCCTTTGGATTCATTTATGATACAAAAAGCACTTAAACGCGACTCCTACCCCATTAAAAAAATAAACTTTCTACAAAAAATTGAATATTTTATTAAAAAACATTAATTTTTATGTTAACATTTTTTGTAAAAAAAAAGCGCCTATTTTTTTAGGATAACTCTATATAGGGTGTCCCATAATTAACTCCCCACCTGCGAGAGCATATAACTTTTTTTACGAAAAGATAAAAACATGAAATTTTGCAGGTTAGTAGAACTAAGAGACAATATTTTTTATTTTTTTTATTTTTAAAAAATTATTGTTCCATTAGGACTTATGGAAATTTTAAAAAAATGTGTTTTTTTTCGCTTTTATAAGTACGTAACTTTTTTATATGAAGAGATATTTAGATGATTCTTTTACAGAACGAAAGCTCAACTTCATTTGTACTAGAATTCTCAATATTATAATTATTAAAATTCATTAACGTTGTTTAATTTTTAATTGAAACAAAAAAACCACGATTTTTGTCAAAATTTCGTAGTGTTTTCAAAATTAAAGCTCATTTAGAAGATTCTCGCAAAAGCTTTACCATTATTCTGATAGAGTAAACGATGCTCTATCAAACGATAATAATATTGTTTTCTAGTGATAAGTTTCAAAAAAGTTATGACAATTAAAAAATTGTCTTATTTTTCATTTTCTTTAGTATTTAAATAAAAGTATGCTATTGTTTTCAATTTTTCAACATCGATAATGATTTTTTATTTAAAGTAGTTGAAATATTATTTTATTTTTTATTGCTAATTGTTCATATTTCGAACATAAATCCAATGAGAACAAGGTCGAAAATACGAAATTTTTGAAAGATGCATAAAAATGCTCTTATAGGATAATTGTTATTTAAAATAGTATAAAACGCAGATAAATTGTAATAAATGTTAAGAAAAATAATTTTTAAAAAAATTTAAGTGATAAAAATTATTGGAATTTTTTTAGCCAAATATGGACAAATGAGCAATATGCTGTAAATTAGCATACTCTATTGATGCTAATAATACGATTAGGTATTAAATACGTTGGAAAAAATAGTGTTTGTAACTTAATTGTTTATAAAAAGTACGAAATTTGTGGTCTTTGGTAAATCATAACTTTTGTCAATGGCATTTAATTTTAATGGCACTATACTCATTCGATAGAGCTTCGTTAACTCTATTATAATAATGATAACACTTTAGTGAGAATTTACTCAATAAGTTTTAATTTTGAAAACACTACGAAATTTTGACAAAAATCGTGGTTTTTTTTGTTTCAATTAAAAATTAAACAACGTTAATGAAGTTTAATATTTATAATATTGAGAATTCTAGTACAAATGAAGTTGAGCTTTCGATCTGTAAAAGAATCATCTTAATATCTCTTTATATAAAAAAGTTACGTACTCATAAAGGTGAAAAAAACACATTTTTTTAAAATGGCCATAAGTCCTAATGGGACCATAATTTTTTAAAAATAAAAGAAATAAAAAATATTGTCTCTTAGTTCTACTAATCTGCAAAGTTTTACGTTTTTATCTCTTCGTAGTAAAAAGTTATAAGCTCTCGCATGTGGAGAGTTAATTATGAGACACCCTGTATAATGCTGACACTAATCTTTCTAACATCATTTTATTTCCACTTTCTGGTAATGTTAAAACCATATATGTATGATAAATTTTATTACTCATAACGAAAAAGCAAAAATAAAAATGTAGAATTTTTAATTATTAGTATGGTATATTCGATGTAATTATAATATATATGGTGGTTTGGTAGACGAAGTTGTTTTATTATTTGGATCGATTACTCCAATATTACAGTCATAAAGATTGCCTTCCTTTTTAATACCATTTAAACATTCTTCTGGAATTTTTCTTGTATAATGTCCATCACGATAATAATAAAATCGAGCCCAATAATCTATTAAATAAATAAATAAATAAATCATTTTTTATACATTTATTTACCTTGGCTGGTTAAACTAGAGCATAAAATATTTGCCTGAACTGAAATTTTTTCACCACAATTTTTTGTTACAAATGCTATAGATGACCCATATTTACGATATTCTATCTTAAAATCAACACTTTTTCTTTCTTGTGGAGGACACTTAGGCGTTCCTTCAACTTTAAGAATGCAATTAGTAGACTCACTATTACATTTAGATAATGAAATATTTATATATATTATTAATATTATTAAAGCTCTCATTTTAATTTTTTTACTTTGATATTTTGAAAATAAAATTCCCTTTAAATACTAGTAAAATTCCATGCGAAATGATTAAAAAATAGATATTTAAATTTTAAAAATCAAAAAACAGTAAATATAATAACAAATAAATATTGAAATTATTTTGGTGCAGATTGGAAAAATTTTTCTAGTAAAAAAACGATGAATCAATTAGAATATACACTAAAGCTTTTGATCAACTCAAAATCAACAACAAATAAGCATAAAAAACAATAAAATTTAAGCTTGCAATTATTAATTTAACAAGTGTGTAAAATAATTAACGATCGAATTAATAGGTAGGCTGGATAATAATAAAATTTTAAAAAATAGGATTAAGTTAGTAAAATATTTCTAAGTAATTTATTGAAGATCTACATTTGACTCCTCTTTTTAAATATCAAAGATTGATTTTTAAAGCAATTAGTGTATAGTTTGTAGAACCTTTATATTCATATTAGATTTAAGACCTTCTCAAACTTTTTTAGCATCATAATATCCAATATAAATTTCTACACAAAAACAATTTTAAAGTTTTGTTCAACAACATCTACTATTCAAATGATATATTTTATTATTTCTTAGTAAATTTGATCATAGAAAAATTAAATGTAAAACAATTTATTTGTAATCAATATATAATATTTGATTATTATAAATAAAATATAAATATTATTACTGTGAAATTTTAATATTTATACTTGTTAAATTATGTGGGTAACATCACTTAATAAATTTTTATTACTAGCTATTTATGTAAAGTAATTTATTTATTACCCAATAATGAGAATACAAAAGAAATTTTTATGTAGTGATGTCAAGATTATTTCACCTTAAAAATGTTTAGTAGTTGGTTCGAGAATCTGCGACGAAGACGTCAAACTGGTCTCTTTGTATAATATTATTATGTTGTTACTAGTTAAATTGATGATATTGTTCCTTTTATTCTCTCTTTTGATACACATAGTATATCTAAACTAAATTTTGATGATTCTTTATTTAGAAGCCAAAGATTGTCATTAGATTTGAAACTTCTGCAGTTCAGGAAACCAATTTTCAGGAACAATTTTGTTAGTTGGAAGTTGAGTAATCTTTAAGGCAACCTTAAGATCCGGTTGTCATCCCAGGATCTTTATTAGGGGACTTAATCAACAGTTAGTTTAGCAAAATCTATTTAATTTAGAGAAAATATCGCAAAAGCGACACCTTTAAAATGACATGTTGAAAAGTTTGTAAAGTAATTTATTATTTATATTTTATTACAAATAAATTTTCAAATAATTAGTGATTAAAAATGATGAAGTAATTTATTTATTAAACTTTATTAAGTTATGACTCAATGTAATTATTAAAAATAAAAAATGGTAAATATTAATTATTGTTTCTTTAGTCAAATAACACAATTTTCAAATAAGTTTTTTTCGCTGATATAAAGCTTTTTATTTATTTGAATTGAACTAAATGGACATTTATCCAGGAAAAAAACAAATTTTGTCATTCATTGTTTCATCACAAAAATACAAATAACCTCAGCACGAAAATTAAGATAATAAATTATTACTAAAGGCATTATTTTTTTTTAAAAAAAACATATTTTAGTAGGAACAATAATTAGTTTAAAAACCTAGTCATTATGCATTTTTTAAGGATTAGAGTTTAAAATGGTAGATGCATTAGTAAAATTTATTTTATTGATGGAAAACTATACAAATTTACAACAACGTATAACTAGAAATTCAGATACATAAATAATTTATCATAAAATATATAGCACCTAAGGTAAAGAAATACAATAAAATAATTTAAAATTACAAATACTTACTATATATGCTAATTAAATTTATTTATTAGTCCAGGCACTCCTATACTGACAATAATAATAATAGTTTAACCTGTATAATTAAATTAAACACTAATACTAAAAAAATATGGGGTGGTAAAATATGATGAAACAATATTTTGAAGTAATGACAAATTTGATAAATGTATATATTATATACATTTTTAAAAAATCCTCCGGTGTTTCGCGCAGATTTTCCATTTTCTTAATTTTTCGTAATGAGAAACATTACTATTCTTTAAATATTTCTTTAAATTCATTTATAATACAAAAAGCACTTAAACGCGACTAGTATCCCATTAAAAAAATAAACTTTCTACAAAAAATGAATATTTTACTAAAAAACATTAATTTTTATGTTAACATTTTTTGTAAAAAAATGTGTTTATTATTTTAGAGTAACTCTATTTAATGCTGATACTAATCTTTCTAACATCATTATATTTTCACTTTCTGTTAACATTAAAACCATATATGGATGATAAACTTTATTACTTATAACGAAAAAGCAAAAATAAAAATGTAAACTTTTTAATTATTAGTATGGTATACCCCATGTAATTATAATATATACGGTGTTTTATTGTTGGACGAGGTTGTTAGATTATTTGGATCAATTTCTCCAATATTACAGTCATAAAGATTGCCTTCCTTTTTAATACCATTTAAACATTCTTCTGGAATTTTTCTTGTATAATGTCCATCACGATAATAATAAAATCGAGCCCAATAATCTATTAAATAAATAAATAAATAATTTTTTATACATTTATTTACCTTGGCTGGTTAAACTAGAGCATAAAATATTTGCCTGAACTGAAATTTTTTCACCACAATCTTTTCTTACAGATTCTATAGATGTCCCATATTTACGATATTCTATCTTAAAATCAACACTTTTTCTTTCATGTGTAGGACACTTAGGTGTTCCTTCAACTTTAAGAATGCAATTAGTAGACTCACTATAACTATTAGATAATAAAATATTTATATATATTATTAATATTATTAAAGCTCTCATTTTTAATTTTTTTACTTTGATATTTTGAAAATAAAATTTCCTTTAAATACTAAAAAAATTCCATGCGAAATGATTAAAAAATAGATATTTAAATTCTAAAAATCAAAAAACAACAAATATAATTACAAATAAATATTGATATTATTTTTAGGGCAGATTAGAAAAAGTTCGTAGTAAAAAAAAAACGAACAATCAATTATAATACACACTAAAGATTTTGATCAACTCAAAATCAACAACACATAAGCATAAAAAAACAATAACATTTATGCTTACAAGTAATAATTTAATAAGTGTGTAGAATATAATGTAATCCTGGTGGGTTCTTCGGAAGCCGTAGAGGTTCCCGGGGTTTTACAATGTATGACACGAAACGTTATACAATAGTTTATTTAAGCAAAGAGAAATAGTAATATAATAAAAGTAAAGATGTAAATGTTATAATATAATTATGATATTAAATATTCTTCTTCCGTTCCTTATATATTCCTTAAGGTGAGAGGCGTGCTCATTAAGATAGTTTCTTACATATTCTGGGTAGTAATATACATACATTTGGTCTGACACAGAGTTCCATGTTCATAATTATCGATCGTACTAAATGGTAGTCTGGATAATAATAAAATTTTAAAAATGAGATCAAATTAGTAAAATATTTCTAAGTAATTTATTAAAGATCTACATTTGACTCCTCTTTTTAAATATCAAAGATTGATTTTTTAAAGCAATTAGTGTATAGTTTGTAGAACCTTTATATTCATATTAGATTTAAGACCTTCTAGAATTTTTTGGCATTTTAATATCCATTATAAATTTCTACACAAAAACAATTTTAAAATTTTGTTTAACAACATCTACTATTCAATAGATATATTTTATTATTTTCTTAGTAAATTTGATCATAGAAAAATTAAATGTAAAAGCAATTTATTCACCATTCTATCTTTTACTATCCTTTTAAATTAAAAAATATATTCTAAATGGTTCAATGTAAAAATAAAGAGTAGTCGCGTGGAACTTTTCGGATAATCACATACATGAATTTAATTATTTTAAAAAAAACAAATGTAGTATTATAACTATTTTGTAACCAAAATACATATATACTGTTTTAAAAATTTTGGATTTTGAGCAAGGTTTTAGATCTTCATTGTTTAGGGACATTTTTTAACTTCGAATTAATGTAACTTTTTTATATACAAAGATATTTTTATAACCGTTATCGATTACGATAGAACAACTTCTTTTACACCCATTTCTAAAATATTGTAAAAACATAATCTCAATAACTATGTCGAATTTTTTAATATAAAAAATAACCATAAATTTTGTCAATTTTTTTATGTTTTTTGACAATAAATTTTTTAGAAAATAATTCATAAAATACGCTACTATTATTCTAGTAGTGTGAATAAATATCTATTGAATTTGGATAGTATTATTTATTGAATTAAATTTAAAAAGTTATGATTAATCAAATATTGACAATTTTTTACAATATCTAAGCAATTAGAAAAAGTATGCAATTTTATATAAATTTTTGACATCGATAATGTTTGATAAACAAAAAGCATTAACGATATAATTCTATTTTTGTTTATCATCTATACGTATTTCAAACATATGGTATATGAAGATATGATTAAATATACAATACATTAAAAAAATATACAAAAATGTTTTTATGGTGTAGCAACTCTGCAAAATGTAAGAGGAGACATTCGCTTGTCTATAGGTAAGCGAAAAAGCATTTTTTTTACAACTTGTCCATTGGGTAAGCGAAATGACTTTTTTTTGTAACAAGCAAAATATGGACGAGCGATAAGTCATTTTTTTTATCTTGTACTAACATAATAATTAAGATAATTTATAGTAGCATACAAACATTCTTGATGAAAAATATTGTTTTTATATGATAATTTTTTTTGAATTTGCTAAAAATAATTAAAAAAATCTATTTTTTTTATTATTGTCTATCTATAAATGTCATAAAATGTATTTAAAAATTGTGGTAAACTTAAAAAGAATTGGTCGGTCTTATTCCGAACAAGATCCCTAAATTGTACAGGGTGTCTCATAATAAACTTCCTACCTGCTAGCGTTAATAACTTTTTTGCATGAAAAGATAAAAGCACGAAATTTTGCACATAAATAGAACTAAAAGATAATATCTTTTTATTTTTAAAAAATTATGGTTCTATTAGAACTTATGGCCATTTTAAGAAATGTGTTTGTTTTCGTCTTTCCGAGCACGTAACTTTTTTATATAAAGAAATATTGAGATGATTCTTTTACAGATCGAAAGCTCAACTTCTTTTGTACTATAATATTCAATATCATAAATATTAAACTTCATTAACATTGTTTAATTTTTAATTACAGCAAAAAACCACGATTTCTGCCAAAATTTCGTAGTATTTTCAAAATTAAGGCTCATTGAGAAGATTCTCGCAAAAGCTTTACCATTACTTTGATAGAGTAAACGATGCTCTATCTAACGGTAATAATTTTGTTTCCTAGTAATAAGTTTCAAGAAAGTTATGACAATCCAAAATAGTTTTTTTTCTCCATTTACTTTAGTATTTAGAAAAAATATGTTTTTTTTTTTTTTAGTTTTTCAACATTTATAATGCTTTTTTAATGAAAGTAATTGAAATATTATCCTATTCCGTATTGTTACTTGTTTATATTTCAAGCATAAACTTTATAAAAACAAGGTCGAATATACGATATTTTTGAAAAATGCATAAAAATGCTCTTTTAGGGCAATTAGTGTGTAAAATGGTATAAAACGCAAATAAATTGTAATAAATGTTAAGAAAAATGATTTTTAAAGAAATTTAAGTTATAGAAATTATTGGAATTTTTTTTGCCAAATATGGACAAATGAGCAATATACTGTAAATTAGCATACTCTATTGATGCTAATAATACGATTAGGTATTAAATACGTTGGAAAAAATAGTGTTTGTAACTTAATTGTTTATAAAAAGTACGAAATTTGTGGTCTTTGGTAAATCATAACTTTTGTCAATGGCATTTAATTTTAATGGCACTATACTCATTCGATAGAGCTTCGTTAACTCTATCATAATAATGATAACACTTTAGTGAGAATTTACTCAATAAGTTTTAATTTTGAAAACACTACGAAATTTTGACAAAAATCGTGGTTTTTTTGTTTCAATTAAAAATTAAACAACGTTAATGAAGTTTAATATTTATAATATTGAGAATTCTAGTACAAATGAAGTTGAGCTTTCGATCTGTAAAAGAATCATCTTAATATCTCTTTATATAAAAAAGTTACGTACTCATAAAGATGAAAAAAACACATTTTTTTTAAAATGGTCATAAGTTCTAATGGGACCATAATTTTTTAAAAATAAAAGAAATAAAAAATATTGTCTCTTAGTTCTACTAATCTGCAAAGTTTTACGTTTTTATCTCTTCGTAGTAAAAAGTTATAAGCTCTCGCATGTGGAGAGTTAATTATGGAACACCCTGTATATCTAAAGAAGCTTTAATTAATATCTATTCTTAATTTATAATAGTAACAATTTTATTTTTAATGCAAAAATCGACACTGCAAACATTATAGCCTTTATAAGAATTACTTGAACTAGAAACAACATAATCATTATTACAATTATCATTCAGTAGTGTATTTAGACAAGGTGCTTCTTTCTTTTTCTGGTAATTATTATATTTGGTGTTTTCTAATTGTTGTGATGTAACATAAAATTCTTTAGCTACTTGTAAAAACTGAACAAATAAGAGTTTACTACATCCATCATAAATTTTGTAAAACTTTGTTAAATCTTTTTTATAACGCGTTTTGTTAAAAACAACAAATAACTCAAATTTGTCAATTGCTGGCAGCTGAACGTAAATTTGTTTAGCATAATTTCGTGATGCGTGCATGATCTTCTAGAATGTAAATACGACCTGTGGTTTTTGACATTGGAATCATTTCCGTACAATTTCTTTTATTTTTCCTGAGAAAAGCTTACTCTTTTTAGGATTTGATCTCAAAATATAATATTGTTTTGTCTCAGTTCAAGTTTTTTTCGGGAATATTATCAATGGCTAATTAAGTCATACATGCTGGACTCTTGAATAATTTCCCCATATCTTCTAATTTCATATTTTTCTCCTCATAAGCATCTTCTATATGTTTGACAAAAAAATAACCATCACTATCTTGAAATTCTTTCAAATTAAGCGCCATATTCGCTTGAATAGAACGATAAAGTATTTCTAAAGTTTTATTAAGATCCCATGACACTTTCTTAAAATGTAGTTTCTAGAAGGTGTTTTTTTTCTTTAAAATAGCATATTCTTTTTCCAAATTGACTACAAAGGGTGATATTTTTTTAGCCGTGACACTACTTGACTGTTTACACAGGTACAAACATGTTTTATCGATATGTATACTTTATTGAGACCAAGTTCTTTTTTTGATCTATGTGGGTATATAGATGGAACCTCGATATTTCTAAAATAGTTTGTATCTTATCTTCAATAAGCATATTAGTAAATATTTTTGTAAACGTAACTTATAAACATACAAAGAAATCTAACTCCAAATTATATTAATTAATATGGCTTCTATTTTATTTTAGACTATTTCTATAAGATAACAAAGTTCACATTTTTTTAAAGTGTATAATGCAAATATTATCTTTTCTAACATAAAATATGCAAATTAATATTATCGAAAATTAAACAAGTATGTTAATTTGCAGATTATTAATTTTTTTTAAATATGATTAACAAATGTTTAATAATTTTTATCACTTGAACTTTGAAAAAATGATTTGTTAAATACAAATTTTATCATAATATTAGATTGTTCAATTGAAAATGTCGCCTTTTACATCATCAAATTTTAAATAATCATCACTTTCTTATACATTCACGTATTGCACAAGATATATATCAACTTGTAGAGCAAATCGAAGACTATTATTGTCATATTTTTTCATTTTGCTTACAATTATAAGAAAAATTTTATTACTCTAAAAAGAAGTTGCGTCAAAAATAGATTTTCGAACAATTTACTTGTAAGGGTTCAAATTTGGGTAAACAGCAGCCAAAACTTTAAGGAAAATTAATGAAGCATTTGGCCAAAGATCTACTGACAAACGAATCGCACAGAGTTGATTCCGGAAATTCCGCAATGGAGATATAAGCCTTCAAAGACAGGATGATTTTCATGGAATAAATGTTCTTGAGAACAAAAAAATAAAAAGAATGGTGGAACATAATCCAAGAATAACTGTTCGGGAGCTCACAGGGGAATTGAATGTCAGTGTTGGAACTGTATCCAACTACTTAAAACTTATAAATATGAAGAAAAAAATGGATTCTTACATACCTCATGAGTATACTCCCGACTAATGTTTTAGAAGCATGTAAACTTGTTATTTTTTGATTCACAGGAACAAAAATGACCCATTTTTAAAAAGGATTGTAGCGTGCGATGAAAAATGAGTCATGTTTGACAATTGTAAGAGGTCATTGCAATGGGTGGGCAAAAATGAGAGCTCTAAAAACTTCCGGAAACTTAGGTATTCAAATAAGAAAGTAATTCTAATTATTTGGTGAAATTGTGGTAGAATCATCCATCATAAGTATCTAAATCCTAGAGAAACTTTGACTGCAGACAGATACTGTAAGGAAGGAGAAGAAATGCGCAAGAAATTATCTGTTCTGAAGCCTGCAATTGGTCAACAAAAGAGGTCCAATATTACTCCATGATAATGCTAAACCTCACGTTTCAAAAACGACGGTTCAGAAGCTTAAAGAATTAGAATGTGAACCTCTACCACATCCTGCTTATTTACCGGACTTGTCTCCAACAGATTATCATTTATTCAAGGAATTAGAGCTTCATTTGCGGCAGAAGAAATTCACCAAATCTGATGACCTGAAAAATAAAGTCTTGGAGTTTTGGATTCTAGAAACCGGAGTTTTTTTTTTCAAATGGCATAAATAAAATTTTATCACGTTGGCAACAATGTGCTGATTCCAACGGTATCTATTTCAAATAAAAATATTAATTTTTAACTGAGTTATGACATTTTAAAATTGACTGTCAAAAAGCGACATTTTCAATTGAACAACCTTATATTATAAAATTTACTTATTTAATAGAAATCAAATTTCTACAATATTAAAAACTTTTATAACCTGCAGCAAAAATTATATCAATATTTATTTGTAATTATATTTGTTGTTCTTTGATTCATTGGAAATGAAATATTTATTTTATAAAAATGTTCGTGGTAATTTTAGTATTTAAAGAGATTTTATTTTAAAAATGTTATAACAAAGTATTCAGAAATGAAAGTTTTTAGAAAATTAGTATTATTTATAATTATTTTAATATCTAGAAGTTTCCAACGTTTTAGTTTGGTTCAAAATTCTGAATGTACTATTACTGTATCTACAAAATGTTATTGTCAGGATAAAGAAAATGAACAAGTCATTGTAAGATTATTCAAAAACGATACTTTATCAAAATCCAATGCTAACAATCGAAATATAAATTGTGGTACTAACTACACTTTTCCTACAAGAAAAATGACTAAAGAAAATGTAAAAAGTAAGTAATTATGTAAAAAAATAATTTATTTATTTAAAAGATCTTCAAGTTAAAGTCACTCATATAGGTTGTGATCATCATGTTAGTAAAATGAATCTTATGGATAACAAAACTTGTATTCAAATCAGTGGTAGTTATGGAAAACTTAACTTTTTTTGCCAAGAACCTTAACTGTCTTAAATTTAAAAAAACATTTAAGCAGGAAAAAAAGGTTTTAAATAATAATTTATTTGACTTAATAAATAACAAATACACAAAATTTCAATTTTCTAATCTTTAGTTTCTTTTTAAGATCATAACTATATAATATTATTTTATTAAATTTTTAAAATATTTTTGTTTTTTTAATTAAAATTATCTACAATATTATTTATTTATTATCCATTAATCAGAATACCATTATTTTATATCATGAGAATCAAGATTATTGTAACTATGCCTTTCTAGAGCGATATGGCACCAACCATTTTTAAAATATTTAGTAGTTGAATGGAGATATCTGCGAGGAGGACGACCAACTAGTCTTTTTGTATAGCAATTAAATAAGAAAAGTTTGTAAAACCAGAGACTGTCTTTTAGTCTAGAGATATAGCCAATTTATTTCAGTTTATTTTTAGCTATATATGTAGAGATATGCGTCACAGAAGTTAGTTAATAAAGTTCTAAGTTATGAATCTTCAGATGTTCAGGAACGTTACGGTTAGGTTTACATTTACCCAGAAGACGTCTAGGTATATTTGTTTCAGTTGATTTTAGTCCTAGAATTTCTTTTTTTATTAAAAAGTAGCAGGGTGAAGAGTATGTGAGGTAGGGGTGGAGAAATTGAGAATAAAGCTTTCCATTTTCCATAAGTGTAAAATGTTTAGAAATACACGGACCATTCTCTAGAATGAGACGATACAATAATTAATTTTTTTTTTTGCATATATTTTTACGTATATGCGTATATTAGCGTCATTGAAATTATTTTTTGCGATACATAAAATTAAAAATCTTTCGAATTGAACTATAACAAAATTTTATTTCTTATAATTTCATCCTCATATGGGTTTTTTTTATTTTTGAAAGGAGAATAAAATAATTTAAAAAACATTTGCCAAATTTAAGTAAATGAAATTAACTTGAATAATATATGAAAATATGAAATATGAATATTATAAAATATAAATATTAATGAAAAGAAATTATAAATTATGAATTTTAAAAAAGAAATTTTAAATATTATATTGAATTTTGAATATAAAAATGTCTATAAATTGTATGGTTATTTTCTAAAAAATCAGAGTTTTAATAAATTGTGTTAATTTATTGACTTGTGTGTTATTTTCTCTACTATTGGTTTTATTTTACAAAATCATTCATATTTATTAATAAAATATATAATAAACACAAAAGTTACAATAAGTTAGAGGATTTATGAACATTAAAAGTATTTAAGATTGAATTTAGTTTACATAAGAGAAAGAAATAAGAATTTTACGTTTTATTGTGCTTAAAAACGGTTCAAAAATCATTGCTTTCTACTTTCTACAATGGCATTGTAATCGATATATTTTTTACCACTAAATTAAAAGTTTCAAGAAATTTTAATTGATTTTTAAAAGTAACAAATTTTGTGTTTGAAAGGTGTTAGTAAATTTGTTATATTTATGATATATTAATTCAATATATTTTTCAAAAAAACATTTATTTAACTTAAATTTAAAATCACCTTTTCATTTTATCATATATTATTTGTATATGCGATAATTTGATGACTATATAACTCTAAGCGGTGAAATAAATTAAGAAAAAAATTGAATTTTAAAAATTGTATCCACCAAAATGTAAAATGAGTCAAAAAATAGCAAAATGATCAATGAGACGGAAAACGATATAATACTTTGTGAGTGTATCTTTCAACTCATGAAAAGCTAGCCAAGCTTTTTTCTTTCTATTTTCTTAATGAAGTTACCATTGATATTTAGAGTATGGTCAAGAAAAACAAAATTATCTGTTTGTTAAATTGAAGAAATGTTTTCATTAGGACAAGTGGACATATACTCAGTCTTTTCAAAATTTTTGTGAAAACCAATGAAGAAGGCAGCATTTTTGAGTTGATTTAACATTTTTTCACATTTATTAGGTTTACAAAAAAGAACGATATTATCTGCATATGCATTAAAAGCAAATTTTAATCTATTTATGTTAATACCTTCGGAACAGTTATTCTCATCTAAACCAAGTTTTCTAACGATTGTACTTAACAGAAAGTTAAATAGAGTTGGACTAGGAGTGTTTCCTTGTTTTAGTCCATCATAAGTTAGCATTTTAAACAAAACGCTTGGGTATGTAAAGAAAATTGAAGTATTTGAGTATATGTATTTTAATCTTTCAATTATGCATAATTTTTCAGGCTCATTAATAATAAAGATTTTTAATTCTTTAAATAACTTTTGTTATCAAGAAATGATAACATATCAAAGAGCAAGAATAAAGAATCAATATGTGGCCAAGACCACGAAAAATTAAGTATATAAGACAATCATATTTACCTTTTTATTAAGTTGTTTAAATTGTTATTAATAATGCGTTGAATAAAATATAAACATATTACACTTTTTCCTGTTAATTTATCGAAGGCTTTACGGAAGTCAATAAAAATTATAGTAACATTCAATTCGAATTCTCTAGCATATCGGAGGACTAATATACATATAATAATGTTATCATATGTACTAAAAGAATCGCCGAAAACCAATTTAGCTTACAGGAATATAATCAAATAAGTTAGATGACAGCCGATTCATTAGTAGTTTACTATAAACTTTGTTCAATGTGTTGATTAGTGCTATAGTTTTATAGTTAGATATCCGTTACATTGTTTTTTTGTGAAGTAAAATAATAGAATTATCAAACCAAATAGAATGAACTTAGTTTTTTGATAGTATTAAATTAAAAAATTTCACAAGGATATCTCTTATTTCATCGCATAAAAGTTAAATTAAACTCAAGTTAACACTATCAAGGCCTTTAGCTCTAAAATCACTACTACTTAAAAAAACTTTTTAAATTTTATCTTTTAAAAAGGGAAGTAAGGAAATGATTAATTTTGTAGAATTAATTTCTTACCATCACATAGTTCTGAGTAGAATGTTTGAATATTATCAGATAATATTGCAAGAAATTTTTTTTGGAACAGAAGATTTTTGTTGGTTCTTTTTTAACTTTTGTTTTCTAAAATAGCACCCAACTTTAATTTTCTGCTATATTCAGAAAGATAAAAGGAGACAAGCTGTCTCACCATTGGTTTGTGTGGAGCATAACAACAAGTTGTAACGGCTATTTTTGCATTTTTCGACATCTGTTTTAACACTATAATATACAACAATATGGACTAAAGTTAATTCGTATTATATACAGGGTGTTTCAAAAGTAACTCCCCAGTTGCGAAAGCTTATAAATTTTTTCTTACGTGAGATTGAAGCGTGAAATTTTGTAAATTTGTAGATAAGCGAAGTAATATTTTTTTTATTACTTGTTAGAAAATTATGGTCTCATCAGTAATTATAGCCTCTTGAAAAAAAAACTTTTTTTTTGCTCTATTTGTGCATGTAACTTTTTTTAATGAAGAGATATTGTTAAATTATATCGACCAAATATAAATATAATTTATTTATTTTTCAAAACCAAGGCCAAAAAATATACAATAGACCAATCCAATTTAAAACTTACCTTGGTATTAGTTAGTAATTTACTGACCATTCAGTAAAAAACATACTCTTTTATACCAAGGTATCATAAAAAAAAACTAACACGTCATACATGTTTTAAAACATGACAGATATTAAGATCATTGTTTTACAGATCGAAAGCTTAACTTATTTTGTACTAGAATTTTCAATATCATAAATATTGAATTTCATTAACATTGTTTAATTTTCTACAACAAAAAGAAATATCTATAACAAAAAGAAATAAGGAAAAAAATTTGTCTTTCACATAACTCTCTTCAAATTCAACCGATTTTTATGGTTAAACAGCCAAAAGATGTATTTTTTTCTAACTTAGTGGGGAAGATAGGTCTAAAGAGTTTCTGGGCCATAATTGACCATGTTATCTTCAAAAAACACCGTTTTTTTGGCCTTTTTTAGCATAGTTTTGTACAGGGGATAAAAATATTTTAAAATATATAAGATACAATGGTTTATATATCGTTTGAAAGTTCTAATTCCAGAATAATGCGGAAACACAATCCTATTAAATTGTATTAAAAATTGGCCGAGTTATGGTCCAAAGAGTGGTGACTATTCTTAAAAAAAATTAAAAAGTTAAATAGCTATAACTCAGTCATGACTTAATGAAAACGAATAAAATAATATCTGTTATAAAGATTTACGTCTAACTTAAAAAATAAGAGTCTAACGAAGTTTATAGTTCAACTACGTAAGAAGTTATATTATTTTGAATGTCGACTTTTTGCCTTTTTTCCATTTTTATTGTAAAAATCAATTTTGTTTCAGAAATAACTCTTTTCAAACTTTATCAATTTTTATGGTCAAATAGTCATTTGATGTATTTTTTTCAACTTAGGAAGGAAAAAAAGTTTCAAAACTTTTCGTCCAAAACTGGCCAAATTATTTTTAGAAAACATCATTTTTTAGACACATTTTTGCATAGTTTTGTTCCAAAAATAACTTTTTTAAAAGTTGATAAAACTTTATGATTTATGACTCATTTATAAGGCATAAGTATGGAAAAGAAGGAAATTCAATATGAAAAGAATTAATAAAAAATGAATTAAGTAATGGATTAAGAGATGATGACTATTTTTTAGCAAAAATTAACATTTTCTAATGTTATAACTTTATGAAAAGTTGTTTAAAGAAAATAAAACTAATGTTATTAAATAAAACAAAGTCTGGCATAAAATATAAAATTATGACGAAATTTGTAGCTTAAAAACAAAAGAAGTTATTATTAGGTCTTAATTTGTTTGATTTTTCTTCATTTATATATTTATAAAATAAAGGTAAATATGTATTTAATTAAGCAATGATATTGAATTGTTTATATTAATTTCAAAAATATAATAGAAAGTCACTTAAATTGTTACTTGAAATGAATTAAATATTCATCTTTTGGATAATAAATGAGATTCTTTTTGTTGGGTAGATTTTTTTAAAACTAAACAGTTAATAAATGTAAACGTTATGAAATGATTCTCAAACTCAGAAATATTTCATAATGTATTAATACATTATAACAATGTATTTTCGGTTATTTTATTTCTCCAGAAATATGTAACTCAGTAGAACGATTTTTTTATACACATACTTTGACTAAAAATTTAGTATAAAAATGCTTTAATAAAAAATATGCTCTGCGAACCAGCTCTGATCAGCCGAAGGCGGGTTTAGTGCTGGTTAGACAAATAAAAGTAAGGAGTTATAGAGCACTTAGTGTTATTCGTCCCACTTTTCGTACTGTTTCATTGAAAGCAAGGCGCTTTCTATTCCAATCGACAATTAGAAGCTGTTACACGTACGTTTGCTAAACATAGACCTTAACTAAAATGCCTTATATGACAAAGCTTGCTTGAATCGGAAATCCATATTTTCATGTAAACTAATAAATGCGGAGGAAATTCGTAATAAAGAAAATATACCCAGTGATGAAAGAATCCCAATAGCTCTAATCTATACATATGCTAAGGTGGAACTACTAGAGCAATACGTCTTCAAACTCAGGTGTAGGTTCCTACATGACATTCATTATGACGGCTCTCTAGACTTGAACCTACTGTGGTATTACCCTTATGGATATAAAAGAAAAGTTGGCAGACCTAGAGAAAGATATATTGATAATATTAAAAAACATACCTCATTTAAATCTTTTGTCAATTCTGTTAAATTAGATAGAACAGATTTTTTATTTGTAACATTGTACTCTTATTTGTTAAGAATAGTACGTAAATAAATAAGTGATGTTCCCATCACGAAACGATCAAAATAAGGAGAAAATAAATGATTACTCGAAAATTTTCTAGATGATTGTGTTAGTCGATTTCAACATATTTATGGAAATCGATGAAGAATAAAATATAAAAATGATAAAGTTTTATTTTTAAAAAGATAATCTAAGATATAATAAATCAAAAAATATAAATTTATGTGATATATATAACACCCTACTCCATTAGTGATAATGCATCTATACTAATGGATGAATGGGAAACTACATCTTCATAAAGAAATGTTTCATTCCTTTACAATTGGGATAAGCTTTATATATAGTAAACTATCATCATCTTTTTCATTATTACCAAAACTTTAATTTAATTGTATTTTTTAATTTATTGTATCATCATTTTTGTCATCCTATTTCCTAGTTATTAATGTTTAATTTAATTATAGGGGTTAAACTATTTATTAATTATTATATGTCAGTATAGGAGTGCCTGAATCTATATAAAAAATTAATTAGCATAAATATAGTAAGTAATTGTAACTTTAATTTTTTTTATTGTATTCTTTTACCTCAAGCGCTATATTTTAAAATTTATATTATCCACATATCTGAATATCTTACAACATCGTTGTTGTAAATTCTGATAGCTTGCCACCAATAAAAATAAATTTTACTATAAGTAAATAAAAGTTCGATAATTTGATGACATTATAACTTTAAGCGGTGAAAAAAATTAGGAACAAAATTGAATTTCAAAAATCGTATCGACTAAAATATAAAATGAGTCAAAAAAGAGCAAAATGATTAAATGAGACGGAAAACGATACAATAATTTGCGAAGGTAGTATGCTTTTCTAAAAATTTAAAAATTTCAATTTTGAAGGTGTTTTTCATCTCAAAAAGTGTCATTTTTGGGTTATTTTTTAAGGTGAAAAACACCTTCAAAATTGAAATTTTTAAAAAACATACTATCTAATTAAAAAAAAACAATACAAAATGTTTAAATATCACTTTTACAATGCGCCTTGAAGTTATAAAAATGCGTTTTTACCCCCCAAAATACGCAAAAAAGCATAAAGTTCGGTTATCTTACCGGTGTGGTATTTTAAACTTACACGCGATTTACTATTCCTGATTCAATAAACTTAAAGTAACAAATATGCTAGAGTTTTAATTTATTTAGTAAATCAGGCACCAAAAAGTAAAAAATAGTTTACCTTTAAAAAAATTAATTTATTAATATTTTTAATAACTTTAAATTGTTAATTGACTTTAATTTCTGAATAAACTAATAGTTTTAAATAATCGAAAAATAAGCAAACTCAATAATATCAATTATATTCATACTTATGACTTTTTTAAATACTATGTTGTTTATCTATTAATATAATTTGTTTTTTGCAATTCTATACTACCACTTTTTTATATTGCTATTATTACAATAGTTTTAATAGTTTTAGTAGTTCAATTTGATTAATTTGACTAAAATTTCATACAACGAATATTTGTAATAGTGTCAACTGTTTACAAAATTTAATATATGTAAAATGCTGTAGAGTATGTATATTAACAACAAAAATGATTAAGACTTTCCAAAATTAAAATGTAAATATATTGAAACGTTAATCCCCAAACTATATAGAGGAGAGCTGTGCCTCGAAAAATAATTTTCGATTTCAAATAAAATTTTTATTAAAATATTAATGTATCATAATAGTAAATCTAAGTATGCAATATCAGTCCCATGCTAAATCCCGTTCTTGAGATACATCTTTTAAAGTACTCAAAATCTTGAATTTCGGTACCCCTGTTTCACCCCTTTAAAATTGAGATAAAAATATGAAAATTTACAAATATAGGTAATTTTTTATGCTCTTTACGATGGAATATTAAAAAATTGAAATTTCAAGATTTATTTTCAAGATCGGAACACTTTTCCAAAATGCTATTTTTTACTCCCAATTTTAGTGCTTCAAAACGATATATCTCCGTCCAGGAAAAGAAATCGCGAAAAACAAAAAAAATACCTCTTAGCATTTTGATTTCGTACATTTTAAGGGTGATTCCAAAAGTTTTGGATGAAATTAATCATATGAAAAATTACCGGAACTTTTTTTGTAATTTTTTACTTTTCTAAAATAATTTTCTTTTTTTGTCAATTTAATATGTCATGATGAAACAATTCAGAAAAACTATCTTCAGCTTAATTGTGCAGAAAATAATTATCTATCTAATGGTGCTAATAACGTTTTTGAAAATTTATTCATTGTAGAGTTATAATGATTTTATTTACATTATATCAAAAATTCTTCATCAACATTTTTGTTAATAATTTTTTTCATTCTACATGAATTTTTCTAATTCCAAAAAGTTCTCGGGGGAATTCAATGGTCAATATTTTAAACATAATATTGTAGAAAAATTTTCGTTAATTAAAGAGAAAAAATTCAAAATTCAAAAAATTTCAATTTTTAAAAAATTCGTTTTTTGCTTATAACTTTTTAAATAATAAATATTTTGTTATTTGTCAGAGAATAAAAAACAACTATTTTTAGATGTTCTATCTAATAAACAAAGTTTCAAGATCATAATATGTTTCAATCTTAAGATACAATCAAAAAATTTGAATCTCGAGTATACACATTTTCATATTTAATGGGATTTAAGAGTACCTCAAAATTGAGGTTTTATGCTAATTCCAAAAACTTCTCGGGGGAAAATTGTTGTCTTTCTTTTGGCTATGATACCGTTTAAAAATCTTTCTCCGATCTTGAGATATGTTGAATAAACTAAACGTAATTTTTCAGCACTTTTTTACATTTTGTAGCAAAAGAAGCAAAAAACGGAAGGTTAGCATATTTTATGTAAAGTCAACTTTTATTAAGTATTAAAAATGCTACATTTTGATCATTGCAATTGGATAACTTTAAGCTGAGTTATGATCAAATATATGTTATCTATTGATATCGCTATATATTATAGAGAAGAGATTCAAAAAATAATTTTTAATTCAATGGAATATAAAAAATTGATATTTTAAGTTTTATTCTTATTCATAATTTAGCTTCTTTGAACCTATAAAAATTCTGACCCCATTGATATAAAATTTCAAAACGTTAGTTAGAACAACATAGAAAGAATAGAAGTTCTCGAGAACTGGTGATTTTTTTAAATTCCACAAATCAATTTAATTTTTAATGCTTATTACATGCAAACAATAAAATTTATCAAAAAAGTCCGATCCCGGTAAATAGTAAGTCATCGAAAATTTCCTTATATATTAAAGGAAAAGTTTAACTCTTAAAATGGTTTTCGTCTTTATGTACTTCTTTTTACTAATATAAAAAAATCAATTTAATGTGCTGTATAGAAAAGATAAATACAACCTTCATTTGAATCTTCGTTCTTGAGATAATCTCAAAGTAAATAAAAAAAATTTTTTTAAATTATGTAATTTTTTAAAAAAAGTATGCAATTATGGAATTTTTTTAATACGAATTGTTCACAAATTTTATATTAAATTGTCTATCAAATGACATTTAGAGCGTCTTAATCTCATTATCCGTTCTCGAGATATAAAGATATTAATTTTTTTTTAAAATTATTATAAGGACAATTTTTCCATATATATGCTCTAAAAAAAAGATAAATAGTTAAAGTTGTATTTATAAAGCCTAAGTTCAAAATGCACACATTACTTGCACATATTTTGAAACATTAACAATTAATTTATCTTTATCCATACTTGAGATAGTCGATAAAAAGAGATGTGAATTTTAAAAATTTTAGCACAGCAAAATTTTCTAAGTATATAATAGAAATATTTGTATGATTTTTAGATATTAAGAAAAAAATAATAATAACAATTTATTTTTTAGATTAAAGACAAAGAATAATAATTTATATAAGTTCTTAAACCAATTTTTTTTAATAAAAGTTAAATTAAATTCTTAAAAATACAGTAGAATTAGGATGGGTAGAAAAAGTAATTTTTATTTCATTTTATGTATTATTTGTGCTGATTTAATAAAAATTTAAAATCGGTACAGTATATGTCCATTGTTGAGATATGATGAAAAATTTAAAATAAAAAATATAATTTGGTTTTTTGAGATTAACCAAAATTTTTATTAAACATCTTAAAACTCTACAATAGAATAGATTTTTTCCTCCAAATGTGTCTATACCAAAATGATCTAAACTAAATTGTTTCAAAATACCGCAATTTAGCTACGCATATTAAAAGTTTTAAAAAAAATGTTTAAAAATTTATGATACAGCGATGCATACATTTATATTTGAAAAAAATGTACAAGTATTTGAAAGTTTTGCTATGCTTCGTAAAAATTGCAGAAAAATTTAACTAAATTTCTAATTCGAAACTATCCAGCAAAACGTTTTGAAAGTAATTTTTATAATATTTTATTTAAAAAATTACCAATCCTTTAATGTAAATGTATTTCTATCTTTTTGCAATCTATCTAAATTTATTTACTACGAAAAGTGTTTAAGTTATTATTATAAATTGCAAACAGATTTCGCCACCACTTTTTTTTATAAGTTATAAAACCCAACCCTCTTCAGTTTTTATAACTATTTTATGAAAACAATTTTATTTGTATATTTTTAATTTGATTTTTTTTGATACATTACATTTAATCTTATAAACGTAGAAAAATATTTTTATCATTTTAAATACATAAAAAATAAGTATTTTAATTTTCATAATACATTTTAAAAATTTTTCAGAAAAAATATAAAACAATAAGCATGCCTTAGATTTGTAAAATTACTATTTATTATGTTACTAACATGCGAAATGATTAAATAATAATCTCCTAAATTGGATCATTTTAAGTTAAATAATTGTGAAATATTTATGATCAATCTCAAATATTATAATGTTTAAAAAAATTAACGAAACTTTAAACTAATCTGTATCATAAATTTCTATAATATTCAATAATTTAAAATTTGCATTTTAATACTAATTAGAAGTTTAACGTAAACATTCTATTTAATTTTCTATTTCAATAATAAAAACTTGGAAAATGTTATTCAAATTTAGAATCTCAAATGTGTTTAAATCTATGGAGACGTGTAATAAAACGATTTAGATAAAATGTATTTTATAAATTTTTAACATTCAATTACCTATGTAATTTTAATAATAACCATTAATATTGTAAAATACGAAAATATTACTTACAATATTACAACTGTGTTATTATAGAACAAAAGATTTCATTTTTTTTAGAACTCTTAATATTTAAAAAAAAAAATACAAGCCCTGCGGGCAAGCAGTGACGAGCGAAGCGAGGTTGCTGCTTATAGAAAAAAGCCTAGCCCTGCGGGCAAGCAGCGACGAGCGAAGCGAGGCTGCTGCTTGTTTATATAAAACGTAAGAATTTTAAATACAAATATATGAAGTCTTGAATTTCTAATGAATAAATGTATTGTAGTGAAAATAAGTATTATTTTATAAATTCAAATGGCATGTCAATAACAAAAAAAAGTAAGAAAATTAATTTTTTCTATATCATAACTCTTTTTAAACTTAACTCATTTTTTTGTTAAATAGTCAATAGATCTATTTTTTGACTTAGTGCTGAAAACGGGTACCAAAACGTTTTAGTTGCAATAGATCAAGTCATTTTCAAATAACACCTCTTTTTGAAATAATTTTTTTAGATTTGTTTTCAAATAATATTTTGAAAGTTAACAAAATAAAGTAAATAATGGCTCATTTGAAAATCTTAACGCCAGAATAAGATGGTAAATTAATATCACTAAGGTTAATTAATAATTACCCCAATTAAGAATCAAAGAGTGATGAATAGTTTTATTAAAAAAATCAAAGTAAAATATTTTAGAATGTTAAGCAAAGGCATGAAGACGCAAAGCCTTAACTGGTTTAATAAAAATTATAAATAATCAAAATTTTTAAGATATTGTTGCTTTTAGCGCTTCATATATAAATTTTTACGTTCTATATTAATTAATAAATTAACATTTCAATGTATTCATATTTTTATTTTGCAGAGTCACCAATTATTTATGTTGTTAATATACATAATCTATAGCATTTTACGTATATTAAATTTTGTAAACAGTTGACACTATTACAAGCATTCGTTGTATGAAATTTTAGTCAAATTAATCAAATTGAACAAAATGAGCGACTGAATTATTAATATAATGACAATATAAAAAAATGATAGTTTATAATTACAAAAATAAAGTTATATTAATAAATAAACAACATAGTATTTAAAAAAGTCATAAGTATAAATATAATTGATATTTTTGAGTTTCCTTATTTTTCGATTATTTTAAAAATGTTAATTTTTTAGAAGTTAAAGTCAATTAACTGTTTAAAGTTAATAAAAATACTAATATATTAATTTTTTTAAAGATGAACTATTTTTTATTTTTTGGTACCTGATTTACTAAATAAATTAAAACTTTAGCATATTTGTTACTTTAAGTTTATTGAATCAGGGATAGTAAATCGCGTGTATAACTCCTCGAGAAACGCGCTAAAATTACAAATGATCTTAAAACGAAATAATTTAAATCTTATTTTACTGGATTTTCTATATATTTTTTTATTTAAAGTCATTTAAATTTCATCTTTAAGAGTGAATTAATTACGTAAAATTATATTCTATTTTTATTTCATCAATAACAAACTTTTAGATAATTTTTATTAAAAATGACAAAATATTTAAAATAATGCATTAAAATAATATTACAAAGTTATGATCTTAGATAATAACTAAATTGAAAAAATTTTAAGTTTTTGTATTTATTATTTATTGATCAAAATAATTTTATGTTATGAACATTTTTTTCTCTTCCAGAGTGTTTCTTTCAATTTAAGATTTCTATAATTCATTACATCTATACACAAATGTATTATCACTATTTTTGATGTTTCTACATCTTCCATCTCTTGTAAGGGGTATTCTAATAATATTATTATCATTACAACCCACATGACTGATTTGAACAAGAAGTTCTTTTAAATAAATCATTATTTTTTTTAATATTATTACTTACGATATCGAATAGAACATTCATTTTTAAAATTAAATGTAAAATTTTGTTTACAATCCCAATTACTGATATCAGAATTAGATTTTATGGAAGAATTTGTACGGCTATCTATTAAGTTTAAATAGACTTTATCTTCTTCTGTTTTCGAACAATTACATTTTGGTTGTACAGTAATAAAATATTCGCATTTCTGTAGAGAATAAAATGTTCTAAATTCTTTAGTTATTAAAATAATTACAAATACTTTCAATGTTTTAAAAACTTTTATTTTAAAATATTTTACTTAATATTTTTTAAATAAAATTTCCTTAAATACTAAAATTACCACGAAACGTTTTGTAAAATAAATGATTTTTTTCAAAGAATCAAAAAATAGCAATTGTAATTACAAATAAATATTGATGTAATTTTTGCTGCAGATTAAAGGATTTCCAACATTATAGAAATCTCATTTTTATAAAATAAATAAAGTTTAAAATATTTCGTTTGGTATTAGCTTGTATTAAAAAAACGAGCAATAAATTGCAATATACAGAGAGAATCAAAAGTCATATCACATTTTCATAGAATGCTTTACATTTTTTATAATTCACGTAATTTTATGAATTAAATGCATTTTGTAGAGAACAAATTAGGGATCATATATTGCAAGATCCTTTTCAAGAATAATCATCATGATAAGTTGTATCAAACTAAATCAAAATGCTTATAATTTTGTTTGTAAAAGTACGTCTTATAATATTTTAATTGATTAAAAAAATGCTAGAAGTTTAAAAAGTTAGTTTGAAGCAAATTTCTTTATAAAATCCTTCATTTATACAATATTACTTTTCTATATATATCTATAATATTTTTCACTATTGTAACATCTGTAAGAAAATATCCTTTTCAATAATGTTTAGGGATAATTTGCTATTATCACACAAACAAATGTTCGATTTCTACAACCCGTAAAATATTTAGAACCTACTACAATATTGTGCCAAACTTTATCGAGACATGTAATATTAATTAAGAATAGTAAACATTTTCGAATAATTAGGTAAAACCATTTTAGAAAGAGTTCTGGACCGTGCTTTAGAAGGAACACATTTGTAAAGGGATCAGCTAAGGGTCACCTAAAAAATATCATTTTTCATACTTAATTGTGTAAAATATTTACTTATTACGAAATATATTTATACTCCTTAAGTTTTAAAATGAATTTAAATTAAATAAAATTAAAAATATTTAGTTTTAAGTGTTAGAATTAGGAAATTAAAATACCTTAATTCAACTATGTATAACTTTTCGTAAAGTTCATTTTTAAGAACGATCTTGCAATATATTATTACTTAACTTGTTCTCTACAAAAGACGTATAATATCATAGTAATACATCAACTACAAAAAGTTATAGAGTGTTTTATGCAACTGTAATGTGGCTTTTGCGCCTACTCTATATATTATAATAAAGTTACATAAAATTATAAGATTTTTAAAATTTTTTATATGATATTTTTTTAATAATTGTAGTAACTATAAGATTAATGGTGATAATGTTGGTAGGGCATTATCTCGATTACAGATACAAAAAGAAATTGAGTAATATTAAACTAAATATTAATAAAATTTATATTAAACTTACTGTTTATTATTTCTATTCAAATTGTTTTTTAATTCTTCAACGTAGGAAACATTAAATGTAAGATTTTGGTCTCCATTTGAAAAAACAAGAAATACTTGATTTGATAATGCGGGAAGTGTTTTGTTTTTTGTATTATTACAAAAATTAATACCTCCTGCACCTTTATCATTTCGAACTAAAACTTCTAAGAATGATTTACCAGTTAAGCAATTAGTTTTGTCAAACGCCAAATTTTCAATGGTAACTGATACATTTTTGCCATTTTGAGAAGTTATGTTAAAGTAGCAGTTTCCTTTCGTAATTGTTAAATTAAAAAATTTCTTTTCTGAAGTTGCATTAAAGTTTTTCTCTATATTTGTACAATTTTTACTATTAGGGAAGAAATTTTCGCATTTATCACCGGTAAGATATTCCGGGCACTTGCATTTACCCATATAAATACTGTTACCAGGTTTATATCCTCCATACATACAATCATCGTTATTTGTAGCTTTGCAATAGTAATAAAAAATATGTTTATAATCATTGAACCTAAAAGGTCTTGTTATTCCTTTGAAATATTGATAATCTTCATATAATTTATCTTTAATAGTATAGGTAGGTTCTGAACTATTACTTAAAAAGTAGGGATCGACAAACATTGGTGATTTAAAGTCAAAATCCGTTCCATTTATATAAACTATATCTTTTAAATCACTTTGTTTGTAGTATTGTTCATAAAATGTATTATTAACATTGCTCCTATTAACTGTGACATCATCATTGCTATCAGGACGTCTAATTTCTGGAGTTATATTTAAAGCGATACCAATAAAAAACAGCAAATGTTCTTTGTTTAGATATACTTCCTTAAACAATGACACATTTGTAGGACAATCTTTACTTTTCGATAATTCTACTGTGTTAGCATTATTAGATATATTAAAATTGATACCGATAGTGTTTTTAATTTGGCTTTCTTTATTTCTTGTAAAGTTTAAACATGTGTTATTATTTAGTTGATAGAAAATCGAATCTATAGTTTTAGTAATATCTAAAGTTGTATTATAATATATAATTTTTTCAAGATTGCTATCACAATAATAAGGAGTACTGACTGGTTGGTTGTAATATGGTGGAGGCATTCTCGACAAGGAAACACTTTCTTTTTCTTCTTCGTTCTCTAACTAAAAAACTTATAATTCTCATCACTAATAACTTACACTTTTAGTCATGAACAATGAAAGCAGAAAAGTTACAAGAGAAATCTTCATCGCTAATATAGGATGGAAAAATTATTCTGATGAATTAAGATCAACTTGAAGTTTAAATACAAATTTATGACGATATAGATCATACACACAGAGACAATCTCATCATTTTGTTTCCTATTCAATCATTTTCTTTTCTATTCAATCATTTTCTTTCTTATTCAATCATTTTCTTTCCTAAAATATCATTTTCATTTCTAAAATATCATCTTCATTTCTAAAATATCATTTCGTTTTTAAAATATCATCTTCATTTCTAAAAAATAATTTTTTTTCTTGAATGTATATTTGATCATAAAATATTTTAATAACAATATAACTTACAATAATTAAAAATAATTTTTATTATAAATTAAAAAGTGTACAATACGAATTAATTATATTTGAAAATATTAGGTTGTTCGGAATGAAATGAGCTTTTTTTTCCTAATTTTTTAATACACATAACTTTTTTAAAAATAAATATTTTTATTCAAAATAAGAACCACTACAATCTTCACATTGTTGCCAACAAGATACGAACTTATTGATTCCATTTACATAGAAATCTGGACTTCTAGATTCAATGAAAGCTTCGAAGGCAGTTTTTATGTCATCATCGCTCCTGAAGACTTTCTCTGTTAAGAAGTTGTTGAGATGTTTGAAAAAGTGTCAATCTATTGGAGAAAGGTCAGATGAGTATGCCGGATGAGGTAGAGTTTCATATCCTAATATCCTCAGTTTCTGAACGGTTCTTTTTAAAACGTGTGGCTTTACGTTATCGTGGAGAAGAACTAGCCCTTTTCTGTTGACTAAAGTGGACACTTTTTGGGACAATTTCTGGTGCATTTTTTTAATTTGTTGGCAGTAGGATTCTAAATCAATAATTTCACCAGGTTTCATAAAATTGTAGTAGATAATTCTTACAGCAGACCACCAAACAGTCACCATAATCTTCTTTGGAGATAGTTTGGGTTTCGGGAACTGTTTTGGTGCTTCATTCTTGTCCAAACATTGTCCAGATCTTTTGCGATTGTCGTAGAGAATTCATTTTTTTTCGCAAGTGATAAGACGATTGAGAAATGGGTCATTTTTGTTCATCAAAATGAGGGAAGAACAAACCTCAAAACGACGTAATTTTTGATAGTCGTTTAAATCGTGAGGATCCACTTGTCGAGCTTTTTCGTCTTTCCTATCTTCTTTTAAATGATCAAAAACCGTTGTTTTGGATACATTTAACTCCTCTGTAAGTTCTCTAACGGTTACGCGTGGATTGGCTTCAACAGCTTTCCGTAATTCATCATTATCAAGAACAGTCTCAGGTCTCCCGCGCTTTTCGTTCTCGAGGTCCTTACTGCCTTCTCTGAACTTTTTAAACCATCTCTTTTACAGTAGCATGAGAGATAAGTTCTTCGCCGAAAGTTTCATTAATTTCTTGATTTGTTTTTGCGGCATTAGTACTGCGTTTGAACTCGTATAGCATAATAGCACGAATATCACGTTTTGACAGCATTGTTTGTTTTCAAAATAAGATGACGATAAACAAAGCTCATGGCAATGATATATATATCATCGTGTAGAGAAGATTTAGGATAATCTAACAGTTTGTTTTTTATACCAAAATGTGGCCAATCATTTGAGAAAATGCACGTCAAACAATGAGCATCAAAAAAGGCTCATCTCATTCCGGACAACCTAATATTATAGTAAATAAGTTGCTCATGGAAATTAAAATTCTAAGATTTTTTTAAAAAACTTGTTATCTTTTTTTAATATTATTCATTCTTATGTTAAATTTTTAGTTGTTTTCTAGAAAACATTTCGAAATAAAAGATTAGAATTTGTTTTATGTAAAATTATAAATGCTTTTTAAAGGAGCATTTATTAACATATGGTAAAACCCTTTTTTAATATGTTTTTATTATTTGAATTATTATGAATTATATTATTCCACCAAATATTATTTATCTAGTAGCCTAAATTTTATTATAATGTCATTTAAAATTATATTTAAAAGGTAAACTTATGAGAAATTCTACACACAAAAAAAAGAACAAATTATGACAATTTTATTTAAAATGCAATAAAATGTCCCACCATTTTTAAGAATTGAATTTTATTTTAATTTTTAAAATACCAAGCGAAAGCACAAATTTTTTAATGACGCAAAATATTGGGTTATTGCAAACATCTTGCCATTTTTTTACAAAAATATATATGCTTGATTTTTTACATAATCGTGACCTTTTAGATTTTGATATTTTTTATGATATTATGCTCATATTAGATGCTAACTTGTATTTTATCTTTATTTTATAAAAAATGATATTAAAGGTCAATTTCTTATAAAATTATTGATGTTTTAATAAAGATTATTATTCTAAACAATCTACTAACAACAAAAAGTTTAGAAATTTCATAAAAATAATAATGAAAAGCAATAATTTTTCACTCACACAAAGTTTTATTAATAAAAAATATAATTTTAGTATTTGTTCTTATTTTAAATTAAAATATGTAAAAGTTATTTTTTTTGCTATACATAAAAATCCATATTATTTTATAACTTTTCATAAAATTGATTTTTGAATGTGATCTTTAAAGACATTTTGAAAAAAAATTTAGACTATTAAATGTAAAAATTTCATACGAAAATATAATTTTTAATAATTCAAACTATTAAAAGATATAAAAAAATATACTGTAACATGTGAAAAATGTTTTTTATAAGTGTTTGTAATTAAAAATAGAATTAAAATCTAACAATCTATTTTAAAATGTATTGTAGAAAACAACTTATGTTCTAAAATAAAAATAGTATACTAAAAAAAGAGAAACATATTTTAATAATTCACTAATTATTGTTTTAATTATATATATAAAATAGTTGTAGTAAAATTAATCGCAAATAAAGAAAATTCAAATTTTTTTAAGTGGGACAAATTTGTTACATTTTACGAAAACCTGTGCTCTTTTTATTTTTTGTACGTAAAACATCATGCATTTTTACCTATAAAAAAATATTTTTTAAAATTTTTAGTTTTAAAAAAGCACAGAAAAATTTTTTTATCAAAACACGGACCATTATCAATTTGACATATTTTTGTTAAACTTGTATTATTTTATTGTTTTTTTCGTTTTAAGAAAGAAAATGTGTAATCTTAAAAAGAATTATTTTGATGACATTCAAAATAATGAAAAATATTTGATGAAAATTTATTAGTTCACAATACTAACTATCATTAAAGAAAAAGTCTTGTCGAATGAAATTATGTACTAATTATGGTATATTTTGGGGGTTATAAAGTATATTGAAATTTATGAGTTAATAATTTAATTATAAAAATAATAATACTAAAAATAAGTAAGCTTAATTAATGTAATTTTACTGTTTATTGTGTATGTTTTATTGTAATTTAGGTGCACTTATTGTTTAGTACGCGTTATTCTATCTACCCTAAAAGTTGTCCAAATAAACTTTATACTAAAATCGTAAAATTTTATCTTTTATAGTAATTATTAATAAAGTTTTTACTTTGTTTTTGTGTAATTTAATAGATTATAAAATATTAATAAATTTTATTAATACTATAACAATGATAGTAAAACTTTAAAATTATAAATATTATAAAATTTAAATATAATTTTAAAATAGTCCATCATTTGATAAAAATGCTCTGGGTAAAAATTTTACTAGGACACTCAAGATTCTATTAAACAATATAAGTATATAAACATATTAACTTACAAATAAATATTATAACGGTAATGAAAACTTTCTCTAATTTTCTTATTTATTAAATTATCAGCAAATTCTAAAAAAAATATTATTTAGTAGTAAACAGTAAAAAAAACAATGACATAGTTGTTTGACAAAGTTTTAAGAGATTAATACAATAAGACCGTGAACTTTTTTTTATATAATGGCAGTTGACCTCAAAGTTGCGTAGAACACGTCGTTTCTGCTTTTTGATGAAACTGGACTTTAAAATGATAACAAAATCTTCTGTGAGAAAGCAATATTTAAGTAATATTTCTTTAATAATAATATTACAAGTAATTAAATAATTGTTATTTTTCGTTACTATTGTTTTAAACTTTCTATTTTTCTAAACTTATTGTTGTTATTAGATTGTCCAGAAAAATGATCATAATCAAAATAGTTACAGCTTTACACAAAATTGACTTCTTATAATGCACTTCATAATATATTAAAAAAATAACTTAGATTCAATGATGGGCGTAATATGATAAAAAAATATCAAAACTAGATAATAGTTACATTAATTCATAATGTCAAACATATATATTTTTGTAAAAAAAAGCAGAATATATTTGACAACCTAATATTTTATACCGTTATCAACATTTTTGTTGTCGCTTTATATTTTTGAAATTTTAAAAAATTTGAATTTTTTTTGACAGGTGAAAAAATTTTTTTACATTTTTTCAACACTTATCAAAATTGCATCTTTCTCTGTGTAGTTTTTTATATTTCCAAAGTAGATGGTATGAAAATAAGCTTAAAATGTGGTAATTTAAAAAAAATTTAGAAATATTTGTATATAGTAAAAATTATACAAGTCAATTTGAGATATTAATAAGTAAAAGTATTTAAAAAATTTTTTTCAAAAAGTTTTATTGATAAAAATAATCAAATTTTTTAAATTATGTATGAACAAATACAAAATGTATAAAAAGTTATTATTGAAATTTGAAGGGTGTGACTTTTAAGTGCCAAAAAATTTTTATGATCTTGTATATATTTGAAAGTTTAAAATCCGATTTAAAAATATTTTTAAATAAATGAAAAATGTTAACTAGTGATATATCTATGACTATTTATACAACTTATATTTTTTAAATAAATTCTAAGATCATTTTAATTTTCAAAACTGTGGTGTTAAAAACACCTTATAAAATAATGATGAATTACTTAAGATGATTTTATTATAAGAACTAAAGATACAAAGAAGACATGTTATATATATAATAGTTATTTTTTTTGTGTCAAACATCATGTTTGACGCAGCAAAAACAAAATAATTTTTTTAAAACTCTATATTTTTTATTTTATTGTGTTTAGTAAAATTATTTAGTTTTGTTGGTGCCTAGTTTCAGTTAAAAGATAGTAGAGAAGGTTTAACACACACGCAAATTGGTAATTTTATTATTATATGCTTTTACAATATAAAGACAAGCGCTAAAAATGGCCACCTAATGACAATTTATAAATTATAAGATTCTTGGGAACTTACTTTTAGCTACACAAAGTACAATCTTAACAATAATAAACAATATAATTAGAATCCTTTACGTCCCCTTGAATCTTACACTAAAATAAAAGGCATTAGGTTAGTATAATACTTAATACAATAGAAAAAAACAATGACATAGTGTTTTACAAAATGACAACTATTTTGAAATCCATTGTTTATATATATTTAACTGTAAAGGATATTTTCTTTACAGGATCAAAACAAAGCTAAATGAGAAGAAGAGTTAAGATTACTTCTCTTTTACTGTTTAATTAATAGCTAAATTTATTTTTATAATATTTTTTTAATTAGCCATTACTAATATTGATTTTAAGTAATGTTATGAATATTTTTTAAACAATTTTTAAACTAAAAAATCTGGATATTAAAAAATATTCAGATTTTTAGTAAAAAAACAACAAATATTCAATCAAAAAACATTATTTACTAAAGATAGTAGTTAAACATTTGCTTTTAGTTTTATTAAAAAAAAATAAAGTTTATTTTTACTATAGAAAATTGAATAACGGTTCATAATTTTGCTTAAAGTCAATACCTAATGACAAATCATGAAATAATTTGTAGAAAGAGTTTGTGTTATTAGATGAATATAACACACAGAGAAATTTACACAAAAAAACATCCTTATGCCATAATTTTTAGTCCTCAAAATAAAATTGCATAAAATTTTATTCATTTTTAAATATATGAATACCATTTTATCATATTGTCGCAGATCGTAAAATATTTCTGCTTTTTTTACAATATTTTTTCTTAAACAGATTATAAATTATTATTTTTTATCAAATAGAATTAAAAATATTTATTAATTTTTTTAAATAACATATAAAATATCTAAAATATTTAGATAAACACTATTCTAGAATTTAGTCCCATACATTTTAAGTTAACCTATGCTAGATGATTCCTATATTTAAAATATGAGGAAGAGAGATCAGGAAATTATTTTTGATATTAAAACTTTTATCTATCTTAATATACGTAGCTTTATATGGCAATTCTCAAACATTACTAATGTTTAAAAAAATAACGAAAGTGAAAACTAATCTATACTTTGAATTTCAATCATATTTAATAATATAAACCTAGCCTTCTATACTAATTAAAAGTTTAATTTAAGTACTCGTTTTATTTTACTATTTCATTATTAAAAATTTAAGAAAAGTTATTCAAATATCAAACTGTTTTAAAATCATTAAAATTTATAATAAAACAATTTTTAAAGAATATTTATACTTCTTTAACATTCAAAAACTTATGTAATATTTTAATAATAATCATCAATATTAAAAAACATGATAAAAATAAAATGTTAGTTGATGATTTACAACAACATTTTTATGAAACAAAAGATTTTTAGGTTTTTTGATGCACTTTTTATGAAATTGAAAAGAAGACAAAAAGCTTGTCCAAGTGGAACAAGTAAAGCAAGCTGCTGTTTATTTAATATCTATCTTTTATTAAATTTCATATATAAATTGTTTTAATATATTTAAAAAAAACCATAATTCCAAATAAATATTATAAAATATATCGTAAGCGAAAAAAATAATTATAACAGTCGAATTTTGCGTTTAAGATAGAAAATTATATGCTCGGGACGAAAAATTAACTCTGGAGACGAAAATTAAAAATTGAGGATGATTTTTTGTGTAAATTTCTCTATGTGTACTTTCTGGAAGCTTTCCAGAGCTTGTTCGGTCCATGTGAAGATTGGTTGAGTGGAAAGATTATATAATGGTTTGGAATCAATTGTATAATTCTTTAAAAATCGACGTAGGAAGTTTGCAAGACCAAGGAATGACAACAATGTTTTCTTATTTTGAGGTATCGGGAAGTCTATTACCTTCCTCAATTTTTCTGAAGACATAGCAAGACCGGAAGAAGTAAGTCTCATACCTAAGTAACTAACCTCTTTTTGTAAAAATTTTGATTTCTTTAGATTCAATTTTAATTTATATTTTTGTAATAGTTGGAATATTTCATTCAATATTTGGAGATGTAAGGATGTAGAAGAAGTAGCGACTAAAATGTCATCAATATAAATGTAGACATCAGTGGGATATTTTTCTAAAACGGGCTTGAGAACCATCTGCATGATCTTTTGAAAAATTCCCGGCGCTACAGATAAGTCAAAAGGCAAAACGGCAAATTGGTAATGTTTTACACCAAAATTAAATGCTGTAATGACTTGAGCTTCTGGAGAGAGTTTCAATTGCCAGTATCCTTTGTTAAGATCCATTGTGCTAAAAACAGACTTGTTTTCTAATTGTACAAAAATATTATCAATCAACGGTAACGGTAAATTTTTATAACGTATATTTTGATTAACTTTAACAAAATCTAGGCACATACGTATGGAGCCATCTGGTTTCTTAACGGGAAGGATAGGTGAGTTGTATGGACTCTCACTTTCAACTATTACGCCCATCTGTTCCATTTCTTTTATTTGTACTTGCAGATCTTGAAAAACTGCTACTGGAATTGGACGAGATTTCTGTTGTACAGGTTTTTCATCAAGTAGTTCAAAAGTAATTGGTGGGATTTTTGACGATGGTTTATGAAACCCTGAGGAAGCAACTAAATCATAATTTGACAATAATTTCTCAACAGTTGTATCCGGACTTATATTATTTACTGACCACAATCTTTGTAATTTGGATTGGAGTGTAGGAGATTTTGATAGTGCATAAGTTCCTTAAATAGCATCGATGTTATTTAGTGATTGTACAACTAACATGGACACCAAAATATCTTCTACTAATAGTTCTACTGATCCAAAAAGATGTAAAGGTTGATTCTGTACGCCGCTAGCTATGATACGAGGATTTTTCTTAATGACTGGCAGTAGATGTATTTCTTTCACTTTTGAGATTATAATGAGTGAAACTTCAGCTCCTGAATCTAGAAGACAATTACTTTCTTTACCTTGTACATTACATACAACTACACTTTTTTTACCATTTAAGACAAGGCGATAAACATTTAAGATTTTATTATCATCATCACTAACATCTATGGGTTTATCACAATCAATTAAGTTTACTTTTTTACGAAAATCTTTTTTTGTAGTTGATGGACCAGTATTCTCTTTTTTATAGGTAGGATCACGTTGATTTTCTTTCTTTTATGCTGCCAAGACTTTAGCTTTCAATAAAGAATTTTCTCTATTTGATGAACAGTAGTAGTCGAAGATTTCATCGTAACGTTTTAATTCTTTTGCAGCTGCCAACCAATACTTAGCAATTTCTGAATCTGGCAAATGACGAAGCTCAGATAGTTCGTTAATCCATCCTTGAAGACGGTTGACGTATTGTATTGGTGAATCTGCCTTTCTGGCTTCCACCGGTTTCACCAATGGACTATTTTCTTGTTTTATATTAATGTATACATTATTCCAAAATATTTATCTAATAGTAATATTATTCATGAACAATCAAAATTATTTTTTATACAAAAAAAGAAAGAAGAAATTTATATATATTAAATCTTATTTTTTAAATGTGACGTCGATAATTTGATCCAAAAATACCTTGAAATAATCCAATGAAAAATTTTCATAAATTTTTTTCAAATTGTTGTGACTTTACGCTAGTAAATAAAGTATTCTTTTCCTTCTCATACTTAGTTAATATTTTGCTTCAATAGAGTTTAGTATGGGGAAAATTCTATGTGTAGTACTTTTTTTCTGAAAATCTCGTAGCAACAGTTCTTTCACTAATTTTGTGGCCACCTGATTGTAATTCTTGGAAGAGTTTTTTAGAACCATCTCTCTTCTCCTCTATGTATTTCACAATATATTTGTACACAGAAAACCAAAAGGGTAATTTTCGAACCCGTCAATTATTGATATTTGCACTGTACAAGATGACCCTTTTTAACCTAGACAAATTAATATATTGCATATTTCATTTTTAATATTTTGTCTATATGTAATATATCAAATTATCATATATAATTTTAAGAAAAAAGCTACTATACAATTATTAAAAAAAGAATATAACAAAATGATAAAATAATATATTGATATTTTATTAAAATGATATTTATGACTTTTAAAATAGTAAACTTGTTACTTTTAATTAACGTATCAAGGATAATTAAACATTTTCATATAATATAGTTAATAATATTTATAAATTCTAAAATAAAAGTTTTTTAATTGTGTTTAATCATTTTTCCATTACCCCTCTTCAACTGATTTACTGTCCTTCTCATAATTTCTATTATTAGAAACAACGTAAATCTTGGTCATGGTATTTTAATGAAGTTGTTGCATTAACCATTGTTAAAGTGAAATAAAAAAGTAATAAAAAGACTTGTTAATATATACAAATGCCATCAAAAGTTTAGAAAATAAATTATTTGCTTATAATGTTAGAAAGTTTAGCAAAGTTTCTGTATAATTTCGTATTTTGTTAAGATTTTTAAAAAAGTATATTTGTGTAGAGAAAATTTATATCCTGAGACGTTTGAAATTGACTTTTAATAATGACTGATTAAAAATGTTTTGTTTTAACGAAAGTATATATTAAATAATTATATAATTTTCGAAAATTATTGGTTATACAAGATATTTAAACAAAGAGAACAATAAAAAAAATATAATATTTAATATACAATTGATGATTTAAAGATCCATTCAACAGTTTGGTCACATCAATAAATTGTATTCAATCACAGGTAGTAAAATGTAATATTTTCATAATTCCCAGTTGCAAATTTATACGAATCTTATGAGAAAAATTAGCAATATGATTGCCCAAAAAATCTAAAAAAACTTTTAAAATACATGTGTATGGTGAGATAATGTTTTTAAAATATATTGTTGACGATTAGCAATTGATGTTATAAGTTTTTAAGATATAAAAGTTGGTGAAGTAGATGTAAAATTTTTTTAATTTTATAAATTTTATTTATAAATGATTATTATTAACAACTTTTTTTTTAAGTAGAATAAGAAAAATAAAAATTATACATAAAACAATAACAAACATTTAAAAATTATAGAATAATTTAAATTAAGATATCAATTATCGTATCAAAAAACATCTGATTAACTATTTTAGTGAAACGATCTGATCATTCTACTGAATACTCTTGTAGTATATTACAAACAAATTCATTTTTCTTCAAATAATCAGCAACTTTATAAAATTTTCTATTCGAAAAAATACATATTCTTTACTATTTTCACCAGATCATTCTGATGTCGAAAGTAATGTCAAAAAAGCAGTCTTCTTTGTGTCCACTGAACTAAGTGGTAAAACGATTAGTTGGAAAGTATTTCTACATGCTCTGCAATTTAAATCATCTATAAAGTGCGATTTCTTATAGTAGTAACAGTAGAAGGACTTTGTAAGCAGATCTAAATAAAAAAGAAGAAGTTGTTGTTCCAGGAAAAAATATAACCTCGTGGGCACATATCAAAAAATGGAGAACTGGATTCCAACAAATTATTTTATATGTACAACTAGAACACTTGAGGAACAAAGGAGGTTATTCTTGTTGTATTTTAAAATGTATTAATTTTTAATATAATTTATTTTTAGTAAAGTTTTCAATTTAATTAAGTGTTAATAAAGTTTTTAATTTAATTAATTGTTAATAAAATTTTAAATATAAATACACATTGGAAAGTAACTTTTAAGTTTTAATTTATTTTAAACAAGAAACATTTAAAGAAGTATTACATGAATTATAAAAAGTCGAATAATTGACAGTACAAACATCTTAAAAACTTCAAATCAAAAAAGCAACTAAATATTCACAATTAGTAAACATAATAGTGATAAATTATAAATAATTGAGTGTAATTATTTAATTTATCATAATACATATTAGCTTAAATGAACATAGCATTATTGAATATTTGTCTAGTCTCATTTTTATATTTCTTGATATTCACAAAAATTAAAAATATCATATTTACATATTGTATAGATCTCACTAAATGTCAAAATGACATGACTGTCTCTAGAATTCGTCGTGCATAGTTGCGTTCATTTAGACACCATTTCGTTTTCTGTGTATTCATCACTTTCACAGTTTTTTTGCAAATTGTTTACTCATCATGTAATATTTCCGTATTTTTAAATTGTTATTTTTATCTTTTAAATTGAATAAAAACTAATGTTAATATAAAAAACCCCTACTAATTATAAAAATGTCATGAAAAAATTTGATTATGTCTCATTATAAGTTTCGTTGTAGGACAAATCATTTTGCATATGCAAGGTGAATCCAGACTTTCCCGCCTTTCTACTATTGTTGATCAGTAATTGCTCCAAGATGATTTCTCTCCTCTTATTTGAAAAAGTTGGGCTTGTAGTGTTCTATCCAGGCTTCAGTAAATTCTTTAAAGCTGTTGTAATCCTCAATTTTCAATGCTTTATAGGCAATGAGAGCTGATCCTGATAGATATTCCTTAAAAAGTTGATGTTGAGAAGTTGTTTCTAAACTGCCATAACGCATTCTAAATTTGTCCAGAAATTCACGAGGATTCTTCTCATCATATTGTTGAAGAACTGGTAATTCGATTTTTTCTTTACTAAAACATCTTACACCACCTTTCATTCGTTTCTTTAAGCATCCATATTTGTATGCCAGAGTGAAAATAAGGGGCATGTGTTCATTTAAAGTAGGGCTGTCCTGTGGATTACATGCTTTTATTTGCTTCAGTAGTTTGTTCAGATCAATTTCACCGGTAGCATCGCATATATCCTCCAAGAACATTCCTCGTTGTTGTACGTCTGTATTCTCTGTTTTGATTGATTCAATCGGTGAAACCTCCATGTTGTAACCTTTGCTCATAGCTGAGGCTATGAGTTTAGCACCAAAATCCATTTATTTCAGTGAAGACTAAACTGTTTTATTATAAAAACATGCTATTTAAATAGATAATAATATAAATGAAATTATAATAATAACATAATTAATTCTCATATATAAATATTTATATTTAAATATTACAAAGCCACAAATTTCGTTATGGTTTTAATTTTAAATCAGATTTTTATCTATGTACTACATTTAATTTTATTCATTTTAAACAACATTATATAAAGTTATAACATTTAAGAATTTTATTTTTACTAAAAAAATGATTGTGATATTTTAATCCATAAATTTACTAATTTTTAATAATATTTTTAATATTAAGTTTCTCCCTTATTCCATATCTAAACGTTTTAAATGAGCCATAAATCACAAAATTTCATCAACTTTTAAAAGAGTTATTTTGGAACAAAAAACTATACAAAAATGTGCCTGTAAAGTGATATTTTATAAAAATAACTTAGCCAGTTATAGACCAAATGTATAGAGGCTAATTTCCCCTATAATTTGAAAAAAAATACATCAAATGACTATTTAACCATAAAAATTGATCAAGTTTTAAAAGAGTTATGTCTGGAACAAAATTGATTTTTACAGTAAAAATTTAAAAAAGGCAAAAAAGTTGACATTCAAATTAATATAACTTCTTTCGTAGTTGAGCTATAAACTTCGCTAGACCCTTATTTTTTAAGTTAAACGTAGATCTATATAATAGATAATATTTTGTTTGTTTTCGTAAGTTATGACTGAGTTATAGGTATTTAATATTTTAATTTTTTTTAAGAACGGTCACCATTCTTTGGACCACAACTCAGCCAATAATAAATCAAATCCAATATCATTAAGTTTACGAACTATTCTAGAATTTTACCTTTCGAATGAGATATAAAGCAATTTATTTTGTTAACTTTGAGGAGAGTTAGTCGAGTAACAAACCTATGAAAAAAGGCCCTAAAAAAGATGTTTTCTACAGATAAGTTAACCAATTATGGTCCAAAACACTTAAGACCTATTTTCTCCCCTAAGTTAGAAAAAAACACATCTCTTGGCTATTTATTCATTACGGTTAACTTTGAAGAGAGTTATGTTAAAGACAAATTTTTTCGTCTTATTTCTTTATGTTATAGAAGTTACATGCGCAGAAAGGCAAAAAAAACACATTTTTTAAAAATAGCCATAAGTCTTTAAGGAGACGATATTTTTAATAAGACAAAAAACAAAAAATATTACTTCATAATTTTACTAATTCTCCAAAATTCATGTTTTTATCACAAGAAGAAAAAAAGTTATTAATGGTAAAAAGTGAAAAGTTCTTATGAATCACGCTGCATATAAAAGATGGTAATTTTTTACTTTTATAATGAGAATACGTAGAAAAATGACAATTATATGAATCCTTATAGCTTCCTTTAATGGTAAGTTTTTTAAAACTATTTTGAAATATATTGTAGAAAGTTATTAAGGATATCTAATAGATAGAATATAGTAAAGTTCTATTAACTGTAGCTAAAATTATGATCTTCCAACTGATGAAAGTAATTTATGTGCCACAATGTGTTCACATTATCTGATTAATATATTTTATTATAATAAGTGTTTATTCCAGTCTGCTGCTCTCATATTTAAACAATTAAATTATTTGCATGAAATTATTTTCTATTTATTTCTTATTTTAAATGAATTTTTAGACAATTGATAGTTAAAAATGATAGTAAAATCGAAATAATTTTTTAAATATATTATTAAAAAATTATTAGTATAGATAATTTTTAAAGAAAACTATCTTAATTCTTTGGATATATTATTTTCTTATTCAAAAAATGCGTTTTCTATTTAATCTCTTACGATTTGCTCTCTTTTAGAATTTTTAAATTCAACTACTCCAAAACGACAGTCATAAAATTCATACCACTCTGAAGGTAAATGGGTACAATTTGAACTTATATCATTAATCCATGTTGTTTTATTTTTACAATAATGTATAAAATCAGCAGTAACTTTTTTAAAATAAAAAAGTTATTTCTACAATATGTTACTTACGTTTTAGAGGTGAAATATTTTTGGTTGTGTTTGTATTGAAATCAAATATTTTTGAGCAATTTCCATAAAAATGATCAATTTGAACCCCATCCTTTTTTAAATTTATTAATACATCATTACCACCACAAAACTCGCACTTTAAAAGTCCCCAGACATGAACATCTATTAACGTTTTGTTTTTTTCATTATCATCAGTTCTAGATATTGAAAAGATAATTTTAGATATTGAAATACTTATTATAAGTATTGTTAATGCTTTTAAAAATACCATTTAGAAATATTATACTTTAACATTTTGAAATTTCCTTTAAATACTTGAAGTTGTTATGCAAAATTACTGTAAAACATATGTTTAAACACATAAAGAATCAAAGAATAATAAATACTATAAAATATTGATACTATTTTTACTGCAGATTAAAAAAATATCAATTAATGGAAAACAAATTTCTATTAAATAAACAAAATTTATAAAATTTTGTCTAATATTGACTTGGACTAAAAAAAGAACTAACAATCAATTTCAAATATAGTAAAGTTTTGGTTAATTCAATTGCAACGACATATAATTATAATCATAATGAAAAATAAGCTTACAAGTATTAATTTATTAAGTGTGTAAAATATTAACACTCGGAACTTGAAAATAGTTTGCATAATGCTATAATATTTATAAATAAGATAAAGTTAAATGTTTTATGTTTTCAAATAGTTCTTTTGAGATCTACATTTTATTTCTCTTTTCTTAAGATCAAAGTTTATTTTTCGAAGATTTCAGTGTATGGTTTGTAAAATTTTACATTAATTTCGAATTTAAAACACTCTAAAAATTTTGCTATATCTACTATACACATTGTCAAATTCTATATAAAACAGTTTCATAATTTTGTTTAGAAATAATTACTATTAAAATAATTTATTTTGTCATTTACTTGCTTAAGTTATATAAAGAAATCTGAATTCTGTACAGAGTTATGAATATTCAAATTAAATGTCAATTTTGACTTCAAATGAGCGAAATTTTTTTAAATTGAAAGATATCTTAAAAATTGTTACTGATTATGATAAAGGAACTACAAAACACCATTTTGAAATGAAGATTTTGTTTTTAATGCCAGCTGCGCGTTATTTCCATAATCTAATCTTTATAATTTCAAAGCTTACATGAAGCATAATTTTACAATTTTCCAAGAAATTTAAGATACTTTATATTGACACATTATACAAAAATAGTAGATAAAAAAATTTTTGCTTTTCAATATTAATGCAATTTTTTTTGTTCTACTATTAATTAGATTAATTTCATATCATATTCAGTTACTAGCATATCTTCATTTTTTTATAGTAATATTTTTCAAATCAAATAGTTTTGTTATAATAAATACTATTTTATTACATAGTGAAAAATTCAAACCAATAAATAAAAATCATTTTTATATTTACAAACAATAAATTTTATATCCACGGAAGTAATGTATTTATTCAATGTAAACAAATAAACTTATATTTTTCCAATTGTAAATCTTTACTGTTAAATAATTATATGAAAGTTTATTTTACACTAAAAATATCTACTAGATTTTATTTTAAATTATTAAATAATGTTTTATGGAATTATAAACATAAAATGCTTTTTATGCAAAAAAATCGTATGCTCAAGTAATTTAAAGTAAACTATTTTTTTAATAAATAATTTATTTATATTTTATCAAACATTTTTTACTGAAATCAAATAATTTTTATTGAATATAAAAGAAAATTTAAAAATTATACTATTTTTGAATTTTCATAACTTTCCTGTAACTTACTTGAAATAAACAGGATTAATATCGTAATATAAAACATCGTTAACTCTATTAGAACAATGATAAAACATTTGTGTTAATTTTCATAATGAACTTTTATTTTTAAAAAACTACGAAATTTTGTCAAAAAACATGGTTTTTTAATTAAAAATGAAATAATGTTAATGAAATTCAATATTTGTGATATTGCGGATTCTAATATTAAATAAGTTAAGCTCTTAATCTGTAGAAGAATCATTGCAATATTGTTTTACAAAAAAGTTACATGCGCAGAAAAGCAAAAAAAAACACATTTGTAAAAATAGCCATAAGTCTTAATGAGACGATATTTTTAAAGAGACAAAAAATAAAAAATATTACTTTGTAGATCTACTGATTTTCAAAAGTTCATGTTTTTATCATAAGAAGAAAAAGTTATTAATGATAAAAAGTAAAGAGTTCCTATGGAACACCCTGTACATAAAAAAATAGCAATTTTTTACTTTTAAAATGAGAACAAAAAAAAATGACAACTCTTTGAATTTATATAACTTTCTCCAAACGTAAGTTTTTTAAACTATTGTGAAATATATAGTAGAAAGTTATTAAGGATATCTAATATATAGAATATAGCAAAGTCCTATTAACTGTAGCTAAAATTATGATCTTCCAACTGATGAAAATAATTTATGTGCCACAATGTGTACACATTATCTAATTAATATATTTAATTCTATTCTTACAAGTGTTAATTCCAAATTACTGCTCTCATGTAAAAACAATTAAATTATTTATATGAAAATATTTTTTGTTTATTTTTAAAAATGAATTTTTAGACAATTAATAGTTAAAGAAGATAAAAAAACCAAAATAATTTTTTAAATATATTATTAAAAAATTATTAGTGTAGATAATTTTTAAAGAAAACTGTTTTAGTTCTTTGGATTTTTTTTTCTTATTCAAAAAATGCGTTTTCTATTTCTTCTTTTATGATTTGCCCTCTTTTTAGATTTTTTTAAGACAACTACTCCGAAGCGACAGTTCCAAAAATCAAAGTCATATTTTGTGAGAGGATATTTTGTACATTCTGGTTCTGTTTTATTTTTCCATATCGTTTCCTTTCCATCAAAATACGCAAAATTAGCAGAAACTTCTTTTAAATAAAAAAGTTATTTTTACAATATATTACTTACATTTTGGATATTTATTATTTGTGGTTGTATTGTAATAAAAATTATTTGTACAATTTCCATTAAAAGCACCAATTGAAGTCCCATCCATTATTAAATCTATTAATACATCATTACCCGTCCATACTTTGCAATCTAAATATCCCCAGGCAAGAACATATACATCCGTCGAGCTTTTTTCATTTCCATCAGTTCTAGATGTTGAAATAATAATTCTAGATATTGAAATACTAACTATAATTATTGTAAATACTCTTAAGAATACCATTTAGAAATATTTTACTTTCACATTTTAAAAATTTCCTTAAATACTTGAAATTGTTATACAAAATTATTAAATAACATATATTTAAACATATGGAGAACCAAAAAACAATAAATATTATTAAATATTGATATTATTTTAGATTAAAAAAATATCAATATAATGGAAGTTATATTTCTATTTAATAAGTAAAATTTAAAAATTTTGTATAATATTGACTTGAACTAAAAAAAAGAACTAACAATCAATTCCAAATATAGTAAAGTTAAGGTTAATTCAATTGCAACGACATATGAGTATAATCATAATAAAAAATAAGCTTATAAGCATCAATTTAATAAGTGTGTGAATGTTAGCACTCGGAACAAGAAAATAGTTTGTATAATAATATAATATTTATAAGATTAAGTTAAATGTCTTATGTTTTCAAGTGGTTTATTTGTGATCTACATTTTTTTCTTAAGATCAAAGTTTGGTTTTCAAGATAATTAGTGAATGGCTTTTAGAACTTTTATACTAATTTTAGATTTAAGACACCCTAGAAATTCTGCAATCTCTATCATACACATTGTCAAATTCTATATAAAACAGTTTCATAATTTTGTTTAGCAATAATTACTATTAAAATAATTTACTTTGTCATTTACTTGCTTAAGTTATATAAAGAAATCTGAATTCTGTACAGAGTTATGAATGTTCAAAATTAATTTATAATTAAGACTTCAAATGAATGAAACATTTTTATATAGAAAGATATTTCAATAATTGTTACTGATTATAATAAAGCAACTACAAATCATCACCTTGAAGTGAAGATTCTATTTTCAATGTCAGCTGCGCGTCAGTCTCATAATCTAACGTTTATAAGTTTTAGGCTCACATGAAGCATTCTTTTTACGATTTTCCAAAATATTTAAAATTTTTTATATTTACATATTATGCAAAAATAATAGATAAAAAATTTTTTGCTTTTTAACATTAATGCAATTTCTTTGGTTTTACCAGTAAATTAGATTTATTTCATATAATATTGAGTTATTAGCATATCTTCATTTTTTTATAGTAATATTTTTCAAATCAAATAGTTTTGTTATAATAAATACTATTTTATTAAATAGTAAAAAATTCAAACAAATAGATAAAAATCATTTTTATGTTTACAAACAATAAATTTGATAAAAACGGAAGTAATATATTTATTCAATGTAGAAAAATAACTTTATATTTTTCCAGTTGTAAATCTTAATTATTAAATAATTATATGAAAATTTATTTTACACTAAAAAATATCTAATAGATTTTATTTTAAGTTATCAAATAATGTTTTATAGGATTATAAACATAAAATGTTTTATATTGTAAAAAATCGTAAGCTCAAGTAACTTAAAGTAAACTATTTAAATTTAATTTCTATATTAAATATTTTATCAAACATTTTTTACTGAAATTAAATACTCTTAAATAAATATTAAAAAAAGTTTAAAAATATTAAAATCACTATTAAAATTAATTTTTAAAAATATCTGATTATTTTGGGACTCTGTACTATCTAATGTAGTATACAAAATTCTTCTTCTTCAGAAGATTCATCAAGTTTTAGTAAAAGCATGTAAGCTCTGAAGAGAGTTCTGAATTATTACCACACACAAAAAAATGAAACAAATTTTGACATTATTGCGTAAAATGCAGTAAAAATGTCCCACCATTTTAAAATGTCAAAATTTATTCAAATTTTAAAAATATCATGCGACAACAAAAATGTTTTAAATGACGCAAAATGTTAGATTTTGACATAAATTTAGTCGTTTTTTTACAAAATTATATACTTTCAATATTTCGAAGTAATGTTACACTGTTATGGAAAATCAACACGTGTAAATCAAGTCATTTATTTTAAGAAAACCAAATAATAAATATAATAAATTACATAAATAATTTGCATAAAATAATATTAATATTAAAAATATGTTAAATTTCAATATAACATTTCCCCTCTACTTTTAAACTAAACTTAAAAATTTACTTTTCTTCATAAAATATTAGTCCAGAGTTTTGTTTTGAAAAGATATATTGTTTAAATTGAATGCGATTTATTTTAACCATATTTTTACACATTATTTCGTAATCTTTTTGCACATTTTATTTTACTTAGACGGAGATTCTTATTCAGAAACTTCTTCACTTGGAGAATAAGTGTAGTCACTATTTTCTTTACTATCATCTATGTCAGAAAGTGATGGAAGAGATATTTCAGATTCCAATCCAATCCGTAAGTTTTCCTCTTCAATTTTGTCATCTTCTACTTTAGTTATTACATCAAATGCTTTTTCTTCACTCGAACTTTCTACTTGAATACATTTTTCTTCAAACAAAGAAGATGTTTCTACTTTTTGTGGCTCATCTTCTTCATCTTCTGCATTTGAAAAAGGGAAACAATTTTCAACATTAATAAATCTCTGTCGCAGGTGAGTTACATGAACATCTTTAGATTTAGTGCCATTTTCTACTACCACCCTTGCCCCTCTCGAACCAATTAACTTCTCTATGGTTCCAGGTATCCAAGTTTTTGTAATCACATCATAATACCAAATATTCACAACATTGCAAAATGGATTGTCTTTCGTATGATCAGGATGTTCATACACAGTTTCATTAGTTCTTAAATCTCTATTCAACATATCTTGTGCTGGAGTTCGACCATTATCTTTTGGCAGTTCATGATATTCTATTAAACAATTATTCAGGTAACTTTCAAGATTTTCAACATTATCTATTTTTCCTTTCTTTAGTATATTCTTAACATGTTGAACTGCTCTCTCAGCCGTTCCATTAGAAGCAGCATGATAAGCATGTGAAGTCATCTTAACTATTCCAACATCTCTACAATATTGTTCTATCTCGCATGAATTAAATACTGGGGCTTGATCTGTTACTAAACATTGTGGAAAACCTAATCTTCTGAATATCAAATTAAACCATTGAATAGTTACATTGGTATGTAAAGACTTTACGGATGTTACTTCAATCCAACCAGAGTATACATCTTTCAACAATAAGTATGGTTTACCTTCGAAATAGAAATGATCTACATGGATCCTTTGCATCGGTCGTTGTGTCTTCGGCCAATCTTCATGAGGTACTGAATGACAGTTAGATATATTTTGGCAAGCTATACATAACCTTACAAAATTTTTCACATCAGTATCTAGCCCATGCCAAATGTACTTTATTCTCAATTTCCGAGACATGTTAGTAATTCCCAAATGTCCTTCATGAGCTTCTTGGAGAGCCTTAGAACGTAAATTGTTAGGCAATAAGATTCTACCATTAATATATATAACTCCATCTACTTCTTCAATCATTGTCCGATATTTCTTATAAAATCTAATTAATGAATTTGTTCTTTTTGGCCAACTTCCTGCGTCCATGCAAACCTTTATTTCTTTTATTAATTCGTCAATGCTACTTTCATTTCTTATACTTAATAAATTTAATTGTAACTCAACTTGTTTATTATTTTTAATTCTAGCTACCATTATTTCATCGTCATTTAAATTTTCTTTCTCAGCCATAATAAGTCTAGAAAGACTATCAGCAGGTCCCATTGAAGCAGATTTCGTCAACTGTACATCAAAATCATACTCTAGCAACTGTAATCTCCAACGTGCAATTCTTTTAGCCTGTACTTTGGACATTCCTTTGCTGGTTTTGAAGATGCATTCAAGACCTCTATTATCAGTCATCAAAGTGAACTTCCTTCCAGATAAATATTGATGAAATCTTTCTATGCTCAAAACTACAGCAAGACCCTCTTTTTCACATATTTGATAATTAACCTCTGTATCTGTCAGCGTTTTGGCATAAAAAGCAATTGGCTTCAAATCTCCATTAGACATCCGGTGATTTAAAGAAGATCCAATACCATATTCACTACTATCTGTCATTAACACTAACGGCAGTTCAAAAGAGTAATGTTCCAACGCTTCAATAACCAAAGAATCCTTAATTGCCTTGAAAGCTGTTTCTTCTTTTACACCCCATTTAAATGGACATCCTTTTTTTAATAAGCAAGACAAAACCGGTTTATGTAAATGAAGATTTGGGATATAATTGCCATAATAAGCTAACATACCAATGAATGAATGTAATTGTGTTTGATTTACCGGTGATTTCATGTTCAATAAATCTTTATATCTATTTGGGTCTAATCTTTTTCCTTTGTTACTTAATATATATCCAAGATAAGGGACTTCATTTTTATTAAATGCACATTTGGTTAATTTTAATTTTAAACCTACATTTTCCATTAATGTCAATACTGCATCAACATCTCTCAAATGATCTTCATAATTATCATTCACTATTAATATGTCATCTTGCCAGGCACTAGCAGTTTTAACTGGAGCAAGGAGATCATTCATAAATTTCTGAAATACAATCGGTGCTACCTTTAAACCAAATGCCATTCTAGTATATTGATAGTGGCCAAATGGAGTGGAGATGGATACGTATTTTCGGCTATCAGGTGCTATTTCAAAAGAGTGAAAAGCATCTCGTACGTCGACTACCGTCCAATGTTTACCTTTTGGACACAAAGCTAGAAGTTCTTCCATAGTGCGAGTTGTTATTCTTTCTTCTTCTAAAACTTCATTCAAACCAGTGGAGAAATCAGGACATATTCTGATAGCATTCAATTTTTCCTCCGTACTAGCATCTTCACCTACTCTTTTTGAAACTACAACAATTGGAGCAGACCATTCTGGATTATCAACAGGTATCAAAACTCCTTTTTGTACCATTTGCTCTAAACATTTTTTTACAGGTTCCATTCTTGAAAATGGTACTCTTCTAGCTTCACAATATATGGGTTTCACATTCTCTTTAACTTTGAGATGTATTTGTTGACCTTTTATTGTGCCTAATTCATCTTTAAATAGTTCAACATGTTTAGAAGCCATAATTTCAGACATGGGTTTTTCTTTAGCAAGTTGGTTTACGTACTTAAATTGATAAGAATTCTTTTTCATCCATTCTTTACCAAGAAGATTATCAAAACCATTTCGTACTACCAAAAATTCACCATGGTACGTTTTCCACTTGCCCAAAATATCAATTACCTCATTTGCATATGACAACACCTTGTAAGAACAACTCGATAACGAACTATATGTAGCAATCTTTAAAAAATCACTTACTCGTATAAAATTTGCATCTGCACCACTATCTACAAGAAATTTGATTTTTACCTTATTGAACGAGAGATATTCATAGAAATTCTCGTTGCAAGTTGAAGAAAGAAATAACACCTTATATTGTAAGTTTTTATTGTTATGATGAACCTTTTTACAAACAATAGCCAAATGACCAAATAACTGACAGTTATCACATCTCTTAGTATAGACTTCACTCAACGATGGACACTGTGGCTTAATATGATCGCAAGCTCCACATACATAACACTTTCTTTCCTTTTTCTTTTCAAACACCTTCTTATTGATAATTTGACTTTTAACCTCTACCTTGTTAACTTTTACCATTTCTTCATCTTCATGCTTTTTCAGATACTCAAGAATCTCTTTAAAAGATGATATTTTGCCTCTAGCAATCTTCTTTTCAATCTCTTGTTTTTGGACAGAATCTGGAAGACCATGCAATACTATAACAGTTTTTAAACCATCTAATTTGGTTACATCTTTGCCTAACTGTTCCAATACCCTGGAGGTGTATCTTGCATAACCTGTATGTTTGCCAGAAGAATCCTGTTTTTCCCAATCCTTGTAACCTGTGTTTATCAGTTTGTAGAATTCTATTAAAGGATTAGTTGGTGTGGAGAAGTGAAGTTCTAATAACGATTTTAACGTAACTTGCTTCTTACTAGAAGAAATCCATTCCAAATCTTTCAACTCCTTACCACCTTCTAGAGCATTCTCCAACTGGGTTCTTACATTCTCTCCTAGCTTGCTTACCATCAAACGTCTCTGTAGCTTACTGGTTAGTTCTTCAACCTCTTCCAATTCTGGTCCATATTTCTGTACATATTTCGAAAAGCATATCTCTCCATTATACTCTTTCAACCTTGTTTGTAACATAGTGAAGTGAGACATCATCTTTATGTCCTCATCTCCAACCATAGTGAAACTTGATGAACTCTTACATAGTTCTTTTGTTACTGATTCTGTTACCATAGCTATAATCTTAGCTAATGATTCCTGGTCCGGGATCGCCATGTTATGGAAAATCAACACGTGTAAATCAAGTCATTTATTTTAAGAAAACCAAATAATAAATATAATAAATTACATAAATAATTTGCATAAAATAATATTAATATTAAAAATATGTTAAATTTCAATATAACATACACTTATTTAATTTTAAAAATTTTAAAAATATTATGCTTGTTTTAGAATCTAATTTGTTTTTTTATAATATATTATGAAGTACGTTGTTAGAAGTCAATTACGTTTGAAGTTGCTAACGTTTTAGTAAAATCACTACTTCAAACATTCCACTAATAACAATAATTATGGAAATTTTAAATGTTCATAGAAATAATAATGAGAAGCAATAATTATTTAACAATAGAACTTCAATAAACCACTAAAAAGTTTGTTTTAACCAAACCTATACCAGGTTTATAAAGGGGTACCCAAATCATAAACCTATAACAAACCAAACCATACAATTATATTTTTAGAATTAAATATTATAAAGTACAATAAGATCGTTAATAAAATTATCCTTTTTTAAACTTTTTCTTTATTCTGTAAATATGTAAGAGTATTAGCTAATTTTTTTCCTACTTTCAACACTTTTACCAGAAAACACTGTAAAATTTGTACTCAATTTTGAAAGATCTTTAAACTTGTTATCATATTAAGTTCAGAATTTCAAAATATTTTTACTGCTTTCATCATACTCATCGTGAATAAAATTTAAGTATACATCAATTTAGAGCATCTAGTTAGTCTTTTTATAGGATTAAAGTCATAATCTGAGTTTGTTTTTATATTTTAATTATTATTAATAAAAATAGATGTATTTACTTTCACTTTCAAAGATATTTTGAGCAACAATTCTATATTATTCTATTCAATATTTGATAAAAAAAATTCTTGACTTGGTTTACTTATTTATAAAAGTTTCAAACCAAACTAAACTTGGTTTATAAACAGGTTTACTGCAGTTTATGGTTTATCAAAGGTCTATTAAGAAATGATGAAATCATAACTAAATGATATTATTACATTAAAGATGTTTTCCAAATGTTTCTTTTCTCGTTTTAAGAAAGAGTAACTCTTACTTAAAGATCAGCCAAACACAGAAATGATTTCTCACTAAATGAATCCTTCTCACAAGATAATAAACAACAAATTTTTATTAAAGATACAAAAGTCTTAAAATATATAATGATAACAATTTTTATAATTTGCAATTTATTTTTTACAGGATTTTCCTTTTGTTTAATTTTTGCCTTCATTCCTAAGACGTGTAAATAAACAAATTTTTAGATAGAGATTTAAAAAAAACAGTTTACTAACTTCTTTGCTTTTTAATATCTATAATTTTGTATTTTTGATGATGCCTCGACGCTATGAAATTACTATGATTTACTATTAATGTTAAAATTTGAGAAAAAAAAAACTAATTTCATTAATTTTTTATGAGGCTAGTATACATACATATAAATATACACAAGTTTCATTGAATATTGCAGGTGTTTATGGAATAAGGTTTTAACAACATTAGTCTAAACTACCACGAAAGACAAATATTTGTAAAGAGTTTATATAAATATTTTTTAATAATAATATCACAACATTAATTTTATCGATGAAAAAATATGCTGTAGTTGTACAATCGTAAATATTTTTCTGAAAAAATCTAAAATTAGAGAGAAGTGTATTTGTTAAATTATAAAATAGGATATGGATTAATCAATTTGTGTGGAATTCATTTACACCCCACATATAAAGGCAATAATAACAACAGAATAACAATAAATTTATAAGTGAAACAAGGCACTGTTATTATATGATTTATGGATGGTGCATCACTTAGAAGTATGTTTACTATGATTATTTGACAGTTGATTTGACACAAAAGAGGTAGTGAATCTATTCAGGCTTCTTGGTCTTTATATGTGTTACTTTAATTTATGTGAATTGCATCACACACAAAAAAAAACACATGTCTGAGTAAAATATAGTAAATTTGTTCCAACTAATAAAATTCCTTTGATTAGCGACTAGTTTTAATGCAAATATTTCTCTAATTAAAACAATAATAAAAATTTATTAGAATAAGTCGCTTCTTTTCTATGATACTATTTTATTTTAAAACTTAAGCTATCTTCTACATCACATTTGAAAATATAATATTAGAAGCTAATTTTAAGTTAAATTAAAAATGCATTCAAAAAGAGCATTTACAAACATATCACAATATTTTTATTTCCAAGATTTAATTATTTGAATTATGATAAATTATATTTTCTCATAAAATTTTACTCATCTGAAAACTCAAATTTTTTCTATAATGTCTTCAAGATCATCTCTAAAGATCGAATCTATAGAAAATTATAAAATAATATGCATTTCTCTTCGTTTTAAAAAATAACTTTTAAATATTTTAATTTAAAATAAGAATAAATACTAAAATAATATTTTTAATTTAATACAATTTGTGTAGTTGAGTAATTATTGTTTATCTTCATCATTCATCATTGTTATAAAGAATTTTTAAATTTATTGTTGGTGATACATTGTTTAAAAGAATGATTTTCGTCAAAACGTTTACAACTATAAATGAAATTAACTTTTAGTAATGTAATTAGTAAAAAATTATTAAAAATGAGTCAGACACTAAAATGAGCAAAATATAATACAAAATTTGCAAGATAAAAGAAATTTACATTATTTTAAATTGCCAAACAAATATTTTATTTAAAAAAACAACAATATTTATGCAACAACATAGTACTTTGCGTGGGTTACTGTGTATTTGTTTTTCGCTTGGTATTTTTAAAATTTCAATAATATTTGTTTTTTTAGGCAGTGGGATATGTTATTTGATTTTAGCCTAATTTGTTAGAATTTTACTCATATTTTTGTGTGTTCAACTTAGTAAATAAAAAAAATAGCCAAATCTACAAAAAACTTTTTATGCCAACATCTTAAAAATTCGACAATTATAAAATATAACTTTTATTTTTGTTATATTATTAGGTTTTGCATAAGTTCTGTCGTTTTCAGTATCACTATATATAATTAAAAAAACATGATTGCAATTGATAAAAAATTAAGTTATTATAATAATAAGATAGTACCACCTCTAAACTTTATAAATTGCATAATCACATTTTGTCATATTATACATGCTACATTTTCTTTTGCTAAACATGAATGTAGTCAGAAGTCATTTCTGACTCTGTATTTTCTAAGAGCTTCAACTAAGGTATTATACAAGTAACTCTTTAAAAAATTTATGTAAACCATCAAGTAAGATGTAGTAGATGTTGGAACTATGTAAAAATCATTCTAAAAGTTTCGAGACAACGGAATTAGATCTTGAAGATGAAACATACATTTATAAAGCTTTAGCTTCGAATGAAGATTTTTTGAGAATCTATCATTTCCAAACTACCTTTAATGACTTCTACTGTAAAATGTTTTTAAAATTAAAGAAGAAAATTTTCAAAAAAACTACAAATTTTAAAGAATGAGAGAAAAATTGCTCGTAAAAATGACAACATATGACGTTGAAGATTCAAAAAAATATGAATGAGTTAAGCTATGAATTTCTCTCTCACATAACATGCTCTCCAAGTGTGTTTCCATCTAATTACTGTATACATTTGTGTTTACATACTTCTAAGATAGTAGAGGCTTTAATTAAGTTAGTGAAGTAAATATTGATTTTTTGAAACTTTCTTCAAAAAGGTTAACAAATTCTTCACATCTGAAATCGCTAAGGTGGTTACTAGATTGAGACAAGAAGTTGATAGGGAATAAAATATTGTAAATTAGATAGTTGTTTTATTAAAATAATGGCGTTCTAAAAGTTCAGTAAAAAAACGACATAACTTTTGCAACAACCTCATATATAAATACTTTGGATTATTGATAATTATGAAAATTTTATAAAAAATGGTAAATTATAAAGTTATATAATTTCAAAATATAATCAAATTATGGCCAAATATATAAAGAAATTACTAAGACATATATGTACGCTAATTTTCAAATTAATCATATTTATTTTGATAAATACTTTTTTCATATTTATCAAAACGAATTATAAAGTTTTAATTTATGTTATTAATATATAATTTAATAAATTTTAATGTCTTAAAATTAAGATTAAAACAGTATATAAATAATTTTATTAAAGTTTTTTTTTCAAATATCTTTAAAATAATAATGAATGTATTTTTTTCATATGAACTGTGATACTTAATCGTCATAAATTATGGGTTTCTAAAACTGTTTTATGACATAAGTCAACTTTAGATTGATATAAATTATATTTTTATAATTAGTTTTTATTTCCTTTTAGTATGCAGGAAGTTCAGTAAATGTTATATAAGTAATAACTTATATTTCGTATTTTAAAATATTATGTACTTATTTGCAAGAACTATTTTTTCTCAATGTCCAAATGAAAGTTATTGTATTGTACTGTCTATATTAAATATAATATTAATAATAGTACAACTAATTCTTATAATTTATCTAGTCAAAAACTACAAAAAATCAAATAATGATTACATCAAATTTTTGACTTTCAATAAAATTTTATCTTTTACTGTGTTTTTATTTATTTCAATATTTGGAGAGATAAAAACATTTTTTCCAAGAAAAATTGTAGTATGTTATGGATTAATAAGATTGGTAAGTGATACTGGTTGTCAATTTATAATGGTAAGTATTTTTTCGTCATTATAAGTTAAAATTTTTTAGTCAATTACTATGACATACATTATGATTGAATGTCTATTTATTCTTTATGCTTTTAATGGACAGTATAATACTTTGTGTAGAAAAAAGAATTTTCATCAGAATAATTTAATACAAAAATTAAGTTTTACTCTATCTTTTTTATGTGCTTTAACTGTTTATGTAACACTCTATTTAAGTTACAGTTCTAGAGAAAAGCTTATTTCAAATGTTATTTCAATTCATGAAGATATTATATTTCTTGTAAATAACAATTATTCCTTTACAGGAATAGATGAAGCTAAAAGAACAACATTTTTAATAGGTTCTGCATCGATGTTAATATTTATTGTTAATTATATCGTTCATTATATATATATTTTTAATAAAATGTTAAAATTTATAAAGGAAATGAAAGAACTTGGTCAAATCTCAAATCGAAATAATATTGATCATTTAAATAGATTTAAGCATCACATTATAAATGTTGTGACACCAGTTATTTTACTTTATGTCCCCCTTGGAATATTTATGGTATGCATTATTTTTTATAGAGATGAAAAATACTTTTGGATTACAAAAAAATTGTCAAATATACTTCCATACACTGTTTATCTATATGGAATAACATCTCCAAGCTACGTACTTTATTTCATTTCAACTTCTGAATTAAAATCAAATAAAAAAGTTTTAAAAAAATTGACACCAAATACTTTTCAGACAAAGAGAAAAAAATTATTTTAAAATTATATTATTCTTTAAGTATAAATATTTAACTATTTCATTTATATATTTTAATGATCTTATATTAATATTGTAGCTAACGTCTAGAATTTAAAAATATTATAGAGATATTAAAAAAAATCATTTAGCGATATAACAAATTATTAACTTTTTAATTTTTAAAAGTTACTGAAATGTAAATAAATGATTTTATTTATGATTACCCTACGATTAAATGTTAAAGATGAAACATAAAATTCACTTACATATTTTGTACAAAAAGACAATGATATTGTTAGATATTTGAATATTCAAATATTTAAAAATAATATTTTAAAAATTTAAATATAATAAGTCTAAAATTTAATTACAATATCGTTATTTATACTACCTCAAATCAGTTTTAGTTTGAAAAGAACCCAACTGATTTGGGGTAAGTTTAAGATTTTCTTTTATAATATCTGTAAAAATTATAGTTCTTGGATAATAAAACAGCAATTATCTAGCAGATATTAATCACAAAAAAGTTTTATAAAGCCTTCTTACAAAGTAGGATAAATTTTAAGATTTTTTTCATTAGAAATCGCACATGATTAATGTTCATATTAATTATCATGTTTGATAAACATATTTTACAATAAGAAAAATGCTATATGAACATTAAAATAACGAAAATTATATAAAGAAAACAAAACATTACACTAGATCTCTAAAATTCAAAATTTACTATTTTTCAACACTTTAAATCATAGACTTTAAGAAAAATTAGATCTTATAAAGCAGTATTCCATTTTTAGGATTATTTATCAGTAAATGATATTTAATCATAAGTAATAATTTATCGTTTTTATTTTATCAAATATAATCGTTTTATTTTATTATACTTTTTAGTATTTAATAAATAATTTTATTTAAAAAATTTTATTAAAATAAAACAGCTATATCTATGAAACCCAACCAATCTCAGTCTTAAGAAAAAAAAGTGTTTTTAGACGACAAAATGGTAAAAAATATGGATACTTTTAATTTACTAGACTTATGACAGTCTAAAAGTCTTGACAGAAACATATTTAATTAATTTTTTTTGTAAGCGAAATAGTTGCAATGAAGTTAGTCACAAGTCAAAAAAAATTGAAATTTTATTAGGTGGAAAAAAATTTGTTACATTTTATGCAAACCTTCTTTTGCATGTATTTGTTTGTCGCATTGTTAAGACTTTTCTCTTCTCGTATTTGACATGGAAACACAAATTTTTTTATTATTGTGCTTTTTTCCAACGTTAACTCCTCATCTTTTTCTATTTTGATATAATCATTGTGTTTTAAAATTGCTTCTAAAGTTTAAACATGACCATCTTCTATAATGTTTAAATGCTTTTCGAGTAGGATTATTAAATCAAAAAACATTTTAGTCATAGTGTCATTTCTTTTACTTTATAAATTATCTTCATCTATCCATAGTACTATTTTTTGATTCTACTCATTATTAATCATGTTCATTGTTTTCCCTGGTTTTTTTTGAAGATTCATTTCCTTGTTTAAAAACATTACTTAATTTTTTCGTAAACGTGGTATTTTTTCTTAAAAAAAACCAACTAAACTATTTTTTTCAACGATTACTTTCAATATTCCTTAAGGATTTATTTTATATCACCTTAAAATAAATATTATTTTTTAGTAACAGTAGTAAACTTACAGTAGAAGCTCTTTTTTGTTTGTTAGTGACAATTTTCTTTTTTTTCTTTTAAAAAAAGAATAGCTATATAAAATTTGTTTATTCTTGTTCCTTTTGTAGAAATTTAATACTTCTCGCCGTTAACATATTCTTCATTATTATATCTCTGACTTGATATCGAACTTCTAAATAGAGTTTGTGAGTAATTTTGTCTATTTATTTTTGAATTTTACTCAGATATGTTTAAAATACGGTATTTTTGAGTAGTTATTTAAATAAATATTAAATCAAAATTTAATGCTATAAAAATATTGTAATTTTCAAAACATATTATAATAACTTAAAAATTACCAGGAAATTTTTCTATTTGTTAAAAGTTAGTAACACACAGTAAAATAAAATAACACTTTATAACGTAGAAAAAACAAAAAAAATGAAAATAAAGAGACAATAACAAGTTTATATACCTTTAATGTAATCGTTATTTGGTAATCTAACACTATTGATTAAAAAAAACAAAAATTAATATTTGAAGACTTATTTGAAAAATTTACTAAATTGATTTTATCGCATTTGTTATCTTTACTTCTAGTTTTTGTACTTCATTCAACAGCTTTAGCATTTGTTCACTTGTTAACACCTGATTTTCTTCTATATCACGGTTTCTTAATTCAACTTAAAAAAATTATTTAAAAAAATTTAACTAAAATTAACCTACTCTCATGTACATTGTGTTTGGCTTTTCTTTTATCCGTAAAGAAAAATTTGAATATTTTTCTTATTTTTTCACTTCTTCTACAGTAACGTATAATAAATAAAACAAATAGTATGACAACAACAATTGCAATTATATCCTTCAACCACAAATAGAGACTATTAAACATTGCTTTTTTGAGATGATCCGGAAATACATCGACTACTGAGGTATTTTCTTCTTGAATGTTGTCGTTAATAATGTTGACTACTTCGCCTGCTTGAATAGTGTCATTGTTAATGTTGACTACTTCTTTTGCTTGAATGCTTGATGTTAATCCCATTTTTATAGTAAGTAGCATGAATAAAAAATTTACAAAGATTGCAAAATCTTAAATTATGATTAACTGTTTATAAATTGGCTATATATAGTAAATTTGTATGAGTTATGGCTTATGAAATGTTTGATTTTTTGTTAGAAACTTGAATGTTTTTTATGATTAAGATTTTAGAACATTTCGAAAGTTGATAACAAATTATCGTTATGGCTGTAGCTTTTAGACTATGTCATATTTGTTGAGCGTGATAAGATAGCGAATGCTTTAAAAATACAATATGTTTTAATCGGCATTTATGAAATCAGTCAGTATGTTTATGAATAATGATAACAAATTGGCGCAAAAGTTTTAAGTATTTCTTTATTGTTTATTCGTCAAGATATTGAATGGTTGAAAATTACAACATGATTAGATTGTTTTTTGGAAAATCAATTAAGTTACATTCTGTAAACTGTTTTTAACATGTTTTATTTTTTTATTTATGTTAAAAATTATGTGTTTTGGATTTTTTAAAATGTTTAAAGATTACAGAAAAACTTATAAAGATGTTAGAAAATTACGTGAAATTTGGATTGAGAATGAAAAGAAAAACAAGAAATAAATTAGGCAAATTCTACCATTAAAGATTTTTCATTTGATAACAAAAATGTTGTTTCAGATAGTGAAAGATAGAATTTTTTTGTCAATGGAAAGAAAAAATGAAGATGGCGGTGATAATGTTCCATTGTAGTTTAAATATTTCACTAAAGCATTTTGTCAGTAAATTATAAATGCAAAAGTAATTTTAATTTCTATAATAAAAAAAGTAGTCTTCACATAACTCTCCTTAATTTTTACCGATTTTTAAAATTAAATAGTAAAAAGATATAGTCTCTTTCAATTTAGTGCGGAAAAATGGTCTCGAAAACTTTGACCTGCAGTTTTATTTTTATATATGAATCAAAATATGTTACACTAAGCAGTAGTTTATTTCAATTTAATTTATATAACAAAATCTATCTATAATAAAAACAAATAACAATTTTAGATTGAATGCATTAAAAAGTTAAATGAAACCAGCCAAAGGTAAAACCTTTTTTTAGAACACATTAAAGAAATCATTAGTTTCCCATAAACAATTGTACTATCTTTGGAAGTGGCGTTCTACATCCTTTTGGATCAAGTTTTTCAATTGCTAGATTAAGTAACAAACGATATTCTTTAAATTTTTGACCATATAAAAATATTGTTGTTATTAGAGAAATTATTTCAGCAAACCTAGTAGCTCCTTTTATATTACCATATTTAATTTGAAAATATCCAAATAAAATATATGAATAATATTGTTTGGCATCTTCTAAAATTTTCTTTGAACTATTACTTATATCCGCGACTACACCACAACAAATAATTAATATTTTAAGTAAGCAAAATTCCTCGTTAGTTAACATCAATCTGTGCCACGGCTTAACTGTCTCAGAAAATACCTCAACTTCCAAATTTGTTTTATTTTTGTGAATATGAATTGGCGTCCAACCATCAGGATAGTAAATATATTTCTGATTCATTATGTATGAATAAAATGCTTTTATAGATATTAATAAAGATGCCCCAACATGTTTGATTATACATTTTTTGTCATTTATAGGTAGGTTATTAAAAAATGGAAGAGATTTAGTATAATCCAGAGTTAATATTGTATCTGTTATAGTCCAATTTTTGTAGCAATGTCTGAATTTTCTTTTTTGCACTTGAAATTCATTCTCATCAATTTCAAATACACTCCTTTCGAACTTAAATGTCATCGGTAAAGGCCAATTATGTGGCTTTTGATAATTCTCTACACATCCAAGAGTTGACTTTTTTAAAAAAAGATCATCTATACTAAATCCCCAAAATTCATGACCGGTAAAAAGGCTTTCTCTTAATGCTTTATATTTTTGTTCAATATACGACAGTTCATTTAGTGTCTTTTCAAATGTAATTTCTGACGTTAAAGATAAATGTGGTGATATTTTTAATGATGATTGATCATCTAAATATGTGGACCTGCATTCGTTTTGAGTGTTATCAACAATATTTGTTTCATCATTTGATTTATACATTTCTTTTTGTTTTGTAATAACATTTGTTATCATTGTAGAGATATTTTTAGATGTTTGTATAGCTAAAAAAGTTAATTATTTCCTTATATATTTAGTCATACCGTTTGGATTCATTCCCACTTGAATGCATTTATTAAATCGACATGCTTTGCATCTACTGCCTTCAGTAATTAGACAATTTTCTTCAAATCGACATTTATATTGTTTCCCAGATAATATGCATCTTCTAAAGAATGTTTTACTAAAATTGAACTTTAAAAATAAATGTTTTTAGTGCTATTACCATCCATTACAGCTAGGAACATCATAGTGAAAGCAATTTGTTGAACCACTACAAACAGCACAAATTTTTGGTGAATTTCTATTTCTTTCTTCAAATGCCACTGAATATTCTTGTAAACCTGAAATTTTTGAATTGTTTCCAAAGCTTGGCATTTCAATTTTGCAATAAAAATATTTTATGAAGGGTTATATTAGAAGTTTAATAAATGCGATAAACTATGACATATAATCTGAAATTATTTTATAAAGTTTCAAATGATTTTTACAATTTTCAAATACGACAAGTTAATGAGTGTAAATTCAGTTTGTCAATTTAGAAACATTTATTATTAACTTCTAATCTATCCTATTGCAATGTTTAAAATATCTTCAACAATGAATATCACTTTGTAATCATATTCTTAACTAATAATTGTATATTGTAATACTTTTATGAACAAATTTTTACAAAAAGATTAAAACATTAGTACTTTGTATAAATATTTTTTTTTCAAATTATTAACAAAGAAAAGTTTAACTATTTAAATTTTAAAAATAATAAAGTTAGTTGACATTACAATTAATAACATAATGTAGACTTGTATTAAAATTATTATAATAATATTATATCTATTTACTATTTTTACTAATACATATTTGCACTATAGCATTGTAAATATATTTAAAAAAATAGCAGACAATTATTAGGCAATATATCAAAATTAATAACCACTTTATATTGATCATTAAAATTTTTATGCTAACCATAACGATCGATTGTCTGTACAAACATATGATTGTTCTTTCCGGAGAACTATTTAACTTTAAAAGTTAAATAAATATAGAATAATAGATAATAAAACAACTATGCATAAACAAAAATATAAAACACTACTTTTTAGAACTCAAAACTTTTATCCGACCTTTTTTAGAATTAAAAATTGTTATCAAAAGTTGTTATTTTTAACTTTGGACTTTTTTAATATCACAAAAATGAATGACACAGACTAAAGATAGCATTTATGTCTATCAATATAATGAAAAGAATATACTTCGTAATGAAATATACACTATAATGAAGTATGTATTAGTTTTTTAACTTTCACATTGTGTATAGTTGAGAACTACGTCATTTTTATTATTTATTGTATTCTAATATTGACAATAACTTCTTAACATTATAATGTAACAGTAAATAAATATATTATTACTTCTAAGATATTTTAAAATAAAAAAGGGTTTTTATCTAGGTAGAATATACTATTATATATTCATGGAATTTTAACATTCCCAGATAATAAATAAAACAATAATAAGTAATTTTTATTTTTCACATATATTATTTACATTTTATTATAATTATATACTATGTTTTTATTTAACATTTCGATGTTATATGTTAATCTATTTCCACCTGCCTTTTTAAACTATAAATCATATATCATAAAATATGTAATTGCTCTAGATTGATGTAGCAATAAGGTAAATAAATGATGGTTCTAAATTTAAAAATTTTTATTTAAAATTCATATGAATATAATGAAATCTATAATATAAGAAAAATAAATTATTATTTTTAATTAGTCACTTTTTATATATTAAAAAAATTGCTCACATTAATTTACATATTTAATTACAAAAAAAATGACTCTTTGTTTAGTGTTGTAAATTTATAAATAATTTAGATATTGAATAAGGAAAGAAATACTAGTATTATTTATGAAAGAAACATAGTATATCATATTTGTTGTAATTTAAAAAACATACTTAAGAAACTAGTGTTTTTTGTGTTAAAATTCATTGTATCAATATTATTCCAGTGTTTTTATCGAACCTTTATGAAATGTTTATACCTATACATATTATTTATGCTATTTGATAGATTTATTTACAATTTACTTTTTGTTGATTGATATATATCAAATAATTAATGAACTATTAAGGTAAACATAAGTTCTATACCTTATATTGTTACTTGTTAAAACAAATTCTACAATAAAATTTACGGAAATATATTTTCTTATCATTCATATTATTATTGACAAGTCCATAAAAAGTGTTGCATTTATCATATTTTGATATTACAAAAAAAAACCTTAAACTACATATCAATGTAAAAATATTGTCAGATTTTGTCACTCCATAAATTTTATAGCAAATTTCATTTTAAAAACTTTGTTTTTGTCATTTAAACATATAAAAAGAATTTAGATTTATTTTTTTAAATGTAAGTGATCTTTTTAAAAATATGATTGTTAAAAACATTTGTTTTAACAAAAAATGACATCTTTAAGCACAAATAATAGTACAATAAAATAAAAAATTAACTCATAGATAAATAAAATCTTATCTTAAATCTCACTTCCTAATTTTTTTAAATTGCTTATGTTTTATTGTTTATAAAAATTTTAAAATATATCATATTAATATTTTTATTTTTGCTATATTATTTTTAATATATTTAAATTTTAGGATATATTTCAATGTTTATTCATATAAAAGATTTTATTTTTTTCTCCATATCATATACTGAAACTATTTTTAAATCTCTACACAATGAGGAAATATAATTTATTTATATATACCAAATTTGGCTTATTCATCATATTATTTATATAAGAAATTTCAATATCATAGAATTGTTTAAAATCGATGTATAAAAAATGTATCTTATTTTTATAAACATATATAGAAAAATAGATAAAAGTTCATAGAGCTTCAAATGCCAACGAAATTCATCTATACTTTTAAATTCGCATCTTTCATGTAAAAGTACATTTATATCAGAAGAAAAATATTTTTAATTTATTTCTTCTTCATTTTAAATTTCATTTTGTATTTGTTATTATTATGAACAAATATTTATATTCAAGGTCAATTTTTAAAACTTTTAGTTAAAGCAGTTTTAAAGTTATACTTTAAAAAAATTCATCCATATTTCAAGTAATATTAGAATAAGATAATATGAAAAAATCTCCTTTATCCTTTATGCTTTTTAATATTAGCATTAAAGTTTTAATCACTCTTGCAAGGCTTTTGCGTAATATTATATTATTTTTAACAATATATTAAATGGCACTAAAAGAATAACAACAAAGAAATAACAGATGTCTTTTTGTATTTAAAATCATTATTAATGAATTCTTTATTGTGTGGTGTTTGTTATACATTTGAATATATTTATCAATTACATCTTATAAATCTAATATTAAAAATATTTTTTTCATTTTATAAAGTTATTTTTTACTCTTTCGTATGATAAGAGTTATTGACACTGTAGTTTTTATTACAATTTTCAAATAAATATTTATCAAATAAAAATCTACAATCTATTAAATATTAAATTTAATTAAATAAAGCGTTTTAATATTAAATTAATATCTTTGAAATTTTCTAGTTAAAAATATAATAACACATATAAAAAATAAGTTACAATTTATTTAAAAACTTTATTTACCATCTTTATGAAACATAACTCATATGTGATAGATAAAAATTTATTTTATATCTATTTCTGATAATAAGTTCTGTAGTTTGAAAATAAAACAACATTGTTCTAGAAAAAGCAATAAACACATTAAAGAATAACACAGCTTATTTGTATTTTTTATCATTCATTAATATCTCTTGATTGGCTAATTTTATTTTTTAATAACTCTCTACATTTTTAATTTATTTCAAAACAGTCTATTTTATTATCTAATAAAAAGAAATAATAATTAATTTTTAATCAAAGAATACCATTATCTTAAAAATTATTACTAATTCTAAAAATTCCATCTTTTAAAGAAGTAAAACAAAAACTTATTTTAAAAATCACTTATATTTACAACCTTACTAGAAACTTTATAAATAAATGAAAGGCGAATAGGTACCTCTCTCTATTTATAGATACATTTTTAATATTTAAAAATTATCCTTTCTCTTTAAATTAGACATTCTAATCTTTTTTAGAGGACAACGCAAAAACTCTATACATTTATTCAAACTTGACACAAAATATAAAACGAAGGTAATTTTTAAAGTATATTTTGTTGTAATAAATGTATCATATGTTTTAGAAATCTTTTAACATATGATTGAAATTTATAATATATTTTTTATGAAAATTTCTAATTTTATCCATTTGATATCCTTTAATAACAAACTATAACAACCTTTATCTACACACAATTTTGCCTTTTCTAAAATTGTTATTATTTTATATAATGTTTAAATATTTTACATGAGTTTATTATTTTTTATACATATACCATACTAGAGTGTATTTAACAATTTTCACTCATCATGGTATAAATGTTTTTATTTTTTTCAAGCTTCAATAGACACATATACTTCATTGTTACTGATTTTAATTTGTATATATTAAATATCACTCCTCAAAAGTTATAAATAGATTTAAAACAGTACAAAATTAGTTTTAATTTAATTTTTTTAAATTGATACAATAAATAATTAAAGAACTTTTATATGCATTTGAATTGTTGAATGTAAAATAAAAAATTTGAAAGAAATAACTTTTTTTAATTTTAAAATTAAATTATTTATATCATACAAAATTTTTTGTAATATTTATTACTTAAAGATTTAATTTATATCAAAATTTGTTCATTTTGGGGAGTAACGTATTTTTGATAATTTAAAATATTTGATATGTAACGCTTTTTGGTCATCTATTTAGCTTCTTAAATATCATGTATAACTATTTTTTTGCTTTATCACTAATCTCTCACATTAAACACTTAGTGATGAAATGTCATCGAAAAGATAATGATTACCAATTAGCGATACTTTTTATTAGCCTCATATATTATCAGATCTATGTTAATCATTTGATACCAAATAATTTATATATATAAAAATACAACATATAAAATAATATGTTTTAATGTTAAAAAAATGTATTTCTATTATTGCTTCGTACTATACATTCAAAAATAATTAAAATGTTAAACTTTTCCAATAAATTCTTTTACATTTATTTTATTTCTATGATAACATAAAAATTAGTTCTCTTAAACAAAGCATGAACAATGCAAATTTTAAACCCACTGTTGAAAGTAGAAGATAAAAATATTTAGCATTATTAAGCTATACGAAAATATATGATAATTTCGACATATTTATTCTTTGTTGAAATTAAAAATAGTATCTAACATTTCACATTTTAAGCATATTAAAATTATATAAAAAATTTACTCATGTTTATCGTTTCATTAATTTTTTACCCTCCAATTTTAATATGCACACATGTTGATTATTAATTACCAGAATTAAAATTGTAATATTCTAATTTAAAATTTAGTAGTATAAAAATATCATTTTAGTTATTTTATCCAACATGAAATATTATAAATAGGTTTTTGTTGCTCTATTTTTAATTGTAAAGTATAAAACTGTAGTAAACATATATGACTAATAAATAATACATAAAGTTGTTAAAATATCATTTATACTTCTAATATATCATTAAAAGTGAAAGAATTTTTATTGTTTTGCTATTATTTTTGTTATAGCTCAAATTATTTTTTGCATAATAACATCTCTTTTATAACATCTCTCAGACTATATTACATTTTTCTAAATCTTTTACACTTACTCAATAACTTTATTCATACACTTCTGTCCCTTACTTATAACCTTAAAGCCCACTATAGTGTTTCTTATTAATGTGCATAAACTATTTTATATAATCTTTTCAAAATATATAAATTTACTTATTATTTAGATATATCATTCCAGTGTAATATGCCATTAACAGGAAAATAAATCTTCAATAATAATTTTAAAATGTTTATTTTTGTTTCTGTGATGAGTAATGTAATAGTTCAATGAAGTATAATTTTTATAAAAGTATCCTATTTCTAAATCTTTTTTTATCATCCTCTATTGAATGAGAGGTAATTAAAATAAAAAAATCATTTAGTTTACAACGGAAACAATCTCTTTAGTTTTTATATTATAAATCTTCAATAAAAAAGATAGAAGTAATGTATATGTTTTGCACTATTAAAATACATATATTAAATGCATTAAAAATAAATCGGAAAAAAAAACTATAACATAGTATCTTTGTTGTATAAAACTGTTATCTATGCTTTTTAATCATCTTTCCTTAATTTTTAAATCTTTGATTACCTAAATTATTAAATATAACATATTATTATTTATTTTATAATAAAAATTTCTTTCAAATACATGCATTTTTATGTAAATAAAACATCATATTTAATAAAGTAATAAATCTTTTGTTTCTTTTATAATTATATAGATGTAAAATGCTTCAAAATTTGTTCCTTGACCTAAATGTTCATGTTAATCAAATTAATTAATTTTAACCTAAGATTATTATGTATAATTAGGTAGCACTTTTTATCTTGGAAAAAAAATTATAAAAATCATCGGATAAATTAACATACAGGGTAAAAATTATATTTATATTATTAGTTTGATGGGATATTTTATATTTTTCATATTTTACATATAATATATTGTATATTCCTATAGCAATAAAAACTAATACAAATTGATTTTTGTATTTAATACTTAAATAAATACTAGGCCAATGTTAATATATTCAATTAATTTATGGCAATCATACATCTTTCCAAATCCAGTAGTCGTTTTAAGATACTTTGAACAGTTGTGCCAAAAAATTTATTCGCTTTGTAGTCTTTCACATTAAATTATATTCTTGGGTACCTATTTTTATTCAAATTTTTAGATTTTTTTTATGGATATTGGTAAAGATAGTGTGAAGGAGGATGATGAAGATTATATAAATGGTCAATCACTGGGTGCTGAAACACAATCTGCTCCAGGAGATCTAGCACAATTACCCGGTACTTCATCTAAGTAAGTTTATATAAAGTAAATATTTATTAGTTACCATTTACAGAGAATCCCTTGATTTTCCATTAGGACAGCCAATTATTTCAAATACCCCTGTAAATAATGACAATTCATTCAATAAAGATATCATTGCATCCTACCGTTCTCCTGGACCTAACACCTCCCGCATAACACCAAGACCAAAGGGGCATTACCGTGGTACCCGTGAAAATGGATTTGCCTCCGGCCCACCATTTCCTACAACTCCACGTCGTGAACCAACATGGTTATCACCTGAGGAACGGCAGAAAAAAGTTCAACAAATCGAGTTAATCCAAAAACAATTTGACAACATAACAAAAGAAGCTCAATGTGGTATAAAAGATTGGAGACCTAAATGGATTCAACGATTTGCCAATAGAAAAGTAATGTTAATATTATTATGTTGGTTTTGTACAATACAAGGGATGCTTATTAATGGATTGGTTCCTTCATCTCTTTCCACGATTGAGAGGCGATTCCAAATTAATACGAGTACAATAGGGAGGATAATGCAGTTTTATGATTTTGGATATGTGTTGTTTTGTATTCCTGTCAGTTATTTTGGTGGAAGGCATTCTAAACCTTTAGTTTTGGGTATTGGGTTGTTGTGTATGGCTATTGGGAGTTTCATTTTTTCAAGTCCACACTTGATTACTGATGCTTACACTTCAACATACAACTCTGAAGATGCGGCATTGTCGAAATGCTCATCTGAAAATTCATCATCACTCTTTAATATGGTCAATGAACAAAACACAGTGAATGGGACAAATTCAATGCATTCTCCGGATGCTTTAGCTTTGAAATCCTGTCCATCCCCAGAAAACCAACCCGGAACATTTAGATACGTGTTCCTTTTTTGCCTGGCTCATTTCTTACACGGTGTTGGAGCAACTCCACTCTTCACCATTGGTGTCAGTTACATAGATGAAAATGTTGGTACGGCACTTTCATCTTTATATGTAGGAATTTTTTATTCATTCGCTATTTTTGGGCCCGCTTTAGGCTTCATAACATCTTCATCCTTCCTCCAATATCACACAGATTTTTTACAACCAGGACAAGCTTTTGCAATAAAAAATCTAGATGAATCTGACCCAAAATGGGTTGGTGCCTGGTGGGTAGGATTTCAATTAGCTTCTGTTTTGATGCTTGTTGCTGTATTTCCTATTATTAGCTTGCCGAAAGTTTTACCTGAAAGTTTGCAATGGCACAAAAATAGGTTACAAGAGGAGGCTTTAGCAGGGGGTCAAAGAAAACGAACACCAGAATGTTGTGGGGTACCGACATCTGGAAAGACAGCTGCAGTGTTTGGTTCTCTTATGCAGATGGATGAGGCATCGGCATCTAATGTCCTTGCAGAACAAATGCCTGCTTTGAAGAGTAAAAATGGACCTATTTGGTATCAATTATGGCTTGATGTTCGCCATATTCCTATTGCTATTTATAGAATTCTTAGTAACGGGTCGTATATGCTTATAACATTAGCTATGGCTGTAGATGGTATGTTTTATTTTATAAGTAAAAGATATATTTTAAAGAATGTTATATTTAATTTATTTCTTTTATGTATTCTCTTCCGATGATTTTGTAGTTTCCATAGGCAAATGCTATGTATTTTGATACAAGTTCATATTTTTTATTTTTGTGAGGTACTGAAAAATTGACAGTTAATTAATTTGAGCTAACTTACTCTTTCCTGATAAGAACAATTGAAAGTATAATATAAAAAATAGTATAATTGTTCTAAATAACATCTTTAAAGATTTTATCTAGTAAATGATGCTTCTGAATAAATTGAGAAACATATAAATAGATTGATATCTATGTTAATTGATGATAATAAAAATTATAACGACTATTAAAACTAATTTAAATTGTACAATTTATTTTTTTAGGAATGGTAATAGCAGGTGCATCAACATTCATGTCAAAATACCTTGAAGGACAATTCTCCGTAGCACCATCAAAAGCCAATATGCTCATCGGTGTCATAATGGTCCCAATGGCGGGTATTGGAACCATGGCATCAGGTTACATCATACAACACTACAAATTCAACTGCGTAAAATCACTAAAATTTTGTATTGCTTTATTGTTAGCATCATTATTACTAACACCAATGTTTTTTATATACTGCGATCATGATCAATTAACAGGTGTTGAGAGACCATATATGGATAAAAATGATAAAGTATTCTTAAATATAACATTAAATGACGACTTATTGCCGATGTCCTTAAGATCAACATGTAATAATCATTGCCAATGTTTGGATTCGGAGTACCATCCAATTTGTGCAGAAATGAAGAATGAAAGTCAAATACCATTTTACTCCCCTTGTTTTGCTGGGTGTGAAGAAAAATATGATCCACAAAGGAAATTCTATACAAACTGCAAATGTGTCCCTCAAGATGTTAAGCAAGTAAAAAAAGGATACTGTGAATCCAAATGTACAGGTCTTTTTGCATTTCTAACATTTTTTGCACCATTTTGTTTGTTTACATTTGCTGTTGGAGTACCACTAATATCTGTTGTCTTACGTACCGTTGAGTATGCAGAACGATCATTTGCTTTAGGTATCCAATGGATAATAGTCCGTGTAGTTGGGACAATCCCAGCTCCAGTAGTATTTGGGTGGATTTTTGATGTCTCCTGTACCAGACAACATTTAGACCCCTGTAGTGGAGAACATGGTAGTTGTATGTTATATCAAAACAAACTATTGGCAGATCTCTTTTTTGTATTTAGTATAATAGGACAATTAATTACAATGGTATTACTTATCTCTGTTTTAATATTTTTTGCCGGATCAATGAGAGATGACCCAGATCCAAATGTAATTAATCAAAAAACTGATATCCCATCTTTACTAAATGATGACGATGAGAAGAAAGATCAACCTTCGGAGAATGTTCCAATGTTAATCAGTAACGACGGTTAATAGCATAATATTAAGTGCCGATGTATTAAAAAAAATATATATATATCAATATAAACATTTTATTAAAAATGTTACTTAATAACTTAACAAACATAGAAATAATTTATTTATTTAAAAATTGTATTCGTTTTCTTGTAGATTTGAAATATTGAATTATTTCAAATTAATAAAATATTAACTATTAGTGATTTATCAAAATTGTATTTAAAGATATTATACAAAACAAACTATATATTATAAATAACAAGAAACATTTTTATCATATAAAATAACAAATCTATTAGTTTATTCCTGTTGATACTAATTTAGCTAGATCAGGTACATCCTTTCTATTAACTGCTTTTGATCGTATAAAGTCTTTAACTACCTTATAATCAGAATCTTCAACACTAACAGCAGTTCTCCAATCAGGATGAATAATTTTGTATAGTTTTATAAAATTAGCTGCATCTGTCAGCATCTCCTTCTTTCCATAATGATTCAATAAACCAGTAACTTGTTTATTTAAAGCACAGTAAAACAAAAAATGACCGTAATGTCTTGTTGAGTAAAGTATATCAAATTTATTATTCCTTAACATCTCCTCAAATATTTTTTTTGATAATGATACAAATTTTGGATCATCAGGTTCATAAAACCAACATGCCCAATCTAGTACGAATTCATGTTTCATTGTATCTAAAGCATATTCAAGATCTTTGCCAGAGAAAACGGCTGGCTCATAAACCGGACGATTTGGTTTCTCGTAGTATAAACGATTCATACGATAATATTCTGATGGGGTGGCAGTTCTCAGTGTTCCATCTGGTTCACGAACGACGACAGTACGATCATTATCTGCGACATCGTGTGCAATATCGGTGAATATAAACTTTGAAGTATCGAAATTTGCAATTCCTGGATCTTTATCTAGGACATCAACCTCCGTTGAACGGGGTTCTTTCATTGGTACAAATTGCAAAAGTTGTCTTCCTATGTCTTCCATTTTTTTGAGTGTCTAAAGATTATAATTTTAATTAAAGAGGAATAGAATAAAATTACATCATGATATGCTTCATCTGTCATCAAAGCAAAACGGGAACGTTCCATTCTGTGAACTTTCTTCTCTTTAAAAATTTTCCCTGAAGGATCTAGACCTGTAAGATTTTGTAGTAACTTTTGCACATCTTTGCTGACGAATAATGATTCAACATCAACTTTGATTTCTGTGTCCTTCGCACTATAAGGTGAAATTACAAACATAACTGAGATAAACTAACTTTTTTCCATTTAACCATGCTGATTTCGATCGGAAGAAAGTGTTTTTAGATATAAGTTTATTAAAAGAATATTTTGAGAAGGATCCTAACATCATAATCTAACTTAGAAAGACATTAAGCATTAATTGCAAACGATATTATTTTTTGATTTTCTTTATGTATGCATTTTCCAAACAGATTTTCGTCTTAAGATCGTTGAATGTATCAAAGTTGCTTTTTTAATACAAATTAGTTGTAATTTGCTTCTTGGCCATATATATAAAATGGCATAATTTTTATAAGATATTTTTTATAAGATGTGTACTTTTGAAATTAAATAGTATTATTTCAAAAAAATAATCTAATAATTTATTTTAATTTACCCGACTTGTCGTTTTTTGGGTGTTTTAGGATGGTGACAATTACCTGGCAGTGAGGCGTATGTTGTACATCAACACTCCAATTTAGTATGCCGACAGTTAACACTCTATAGTAATCCATCTCCTCACTGACCCTTAAATGTGGTTAGCAACACAAAAATCGTGTTATCAACACATAATTTACTGCCATTTTGTGTTAGTAACACTATGAACTGTCCAAGATACCTGCCATTACAAAAAAGCGACATATTATTGACAAAAAAATGTTTATTTTTTAAAAAAAAGACGACAAACTAACAAAACAACGTATACGATAGTAATTAAAAACATTTCCTATCCATATATTGACCGTACTAGTGAATAATAAAACCCTGAACATTTTATAGGCAAACTAAAAAGTAAAATTAAAATAATTGTAGATATAAAACTGACCATTTTAAATTAACAGAACTGCATAAGGTGGGAAATATCCATTAAAAATAAAAGATTATATTCTAAAAAGATAAATTAAAGTTATACAGCAATTTAAACCAACCTTCTAAAACAATAGAACTGGAGTAATGTAAAATAGACTATAAAAAATAAATTATTAAATAATAATAAATAAATACGATGACTAACCTCCGTTAAAAATAGCCCTTATAGTGCCAATTGAACCAGAGATGTTGGAATTAACTAAAAAATAAAGTAAATTATTTTTACATGTAAAAACTAACCCTTCCAGATAATAAACTCGGTACATTAAGAGAATCTGCAAAAAATGAACTATTAGATCATATAAAATAATATTAAATAACTTACCTTTGCCAAAAAAAATTATGGAAAATTGGGCTAAAATGAATATATAAAAATACTTATTTTTGGGGAAACGTACTTATTAACAATAAAAAAAACCGGCAATTTGTATATGCATGTGTATATGCGTACATGAACTACTATAAAAAGACAGGTATAATGACATAGAAAAAAGGCCAGGATATAAGACAATTTTTGACATTATAAACCACTTTGACTTAGGGCCAGACTATTATTTTCAAATGACTTTTAATGGTCCTATTTAAAAACTTAAATTTATGAAAAGTTATAATATTATATGCATTTTTATCTATGGTAAAAAATATCTTCTACATATTAAACTTAATATAAGAACAAATACTAAAAATATATTTTTAATTATTAATGTTTTGTGTGGTTAAATTATAATTTTTGGCTTTTTGTTATTACTATTAAGAATTTTCTTTACACTATCACACCTTATTAAAAAAAAGAACAACAATTTAAAAATTATTTTTAAAAAAAAATATTGACAAAATTAACATGAGATTATAAAAACGTTGTTCTACCAGTTTATCTATTTAAAGAAACATTAAGTTTTACCAGCTTATCCTCAAAATGGTCTATACAAATTTTCTGGACGTTGAGGTGGACTGATATGTGAAACAGTCAAACATCTAGATAAGTCAATTCTTGCATAGTCAGTACCAATTATTTTTCTTAATGCAGGCATTTTGTCATTAGGAAAAGAACGGGATACCACTATCATTTGAATTAGGTGGCGGTAAAAGTGTTCTTTCATAAAAATTTCAATACCAGCAATTTGATGATCGCTGGTCATTGTAATACACTCATCCATAATGAAAAAACTTGCGAAACATATCATATATATACTTAATAAAAGGTCGACAATTCCCAACATCGCTTTAAAAATGAATGAATTCCATGCAATTTCTCAGTCACGATACAGTCTGTTTATTGTTAGATAACAAAAAAAGTGTTAACTATATACATCTAATAGAATAATTACCTATAGTTAACACACAAAAATACATACTGACATTCAGTTAAATGGTACACAATCTACCATTTAAATGATGTCAGGCAAAGGATGTATTACCCCAACACCACAAAGCCGGGTATCTTTAATGTTATAATGTTTGCATTATCAATGTTTGAATAAATAACATTGTGTATTTTTACTGAAAAAAAATGGAAAGTGTTTTATATTCAAATTGTAGAAATTTATGGATAAACGAATTCTAAATATATAGTTGTTTGAACATGATTATTTAATTTGATTATACCTATTTTACTAACATTTTAAGGAATATAAAGTATAGTCATTACAAAACAGATAATTTGCTTTAAGAGTTAGAAGATGAAATTTGAATAACAACACCAAAGATGCACGATATTGAATTTTGATATTATATTAATTTATTTATTTTTAATTTATTTATAATGCAAATTTTCACGTTTAATGATATTAATCTATAAATAATTTTTATGTTTCGCAATATAATTAAGTTCTCGATAACGTTATTGGTAATTATTTAATACGTAAAAAACTATATAATTTTATTATTGTCCTAAAAAACTTCAATAATTTCATTTAAGGTAAATATCTTATTGGAGAAACGTAGTTTTCTATAAAAAAAAGCGAAATATATTTGAAAATCCATACCAGATAACGCATTATTTGTTGACAGTTTGACTGGTAATTAAAAAAGTTCACGTATTTACTAACAAATCTTTTTAAAACTATATTTATTTATTATCACAATATTCAAATTTAAGAAAATGTCAGCAGTTGAACATAGCGGTAATAATAATTTTTTAAATGTATTTCATAAAATGTTTTCTTTAAGAAGATTTAATATCTGATTCAGAAACGTCAACATCTTCTGACAACAATTCAAATGCCTCTGGTATATCACATATAGAAAATATGGATCACCATGAGGTTGCTTCCAATGCAAATTCAATAGATTGTAGTGAAAGTAATGCTGATTCAGAGGAAAACTCAGAAGAAGAAGATTTAGAAGATGAGGAGGATTCCGATTATGAGGAAGAGGACTCAGATGGTAGTGAATATGCTCCTTCAGTTAGTAATTATAAAGAGGTTATAACTAATTGGGATGATTTCGAATTTGACAATATCGCAGAGTCTGCTGAGGTGCAAGAGGCAGAAATATATTCAAAACTACAGATGGCTACCAAAATGATAGGGTTTGGTAGGAAACAAGACGCATTCCTTCACTTGATTGAATTATTTCAACATAAAAACTTTAAAAAATACCATGTAGATCCCACCAATTATTGTATACCAGATGCAAAAGAAGATACCTCACTAGTACCTACAATCGCAAAAGCTTATTACACTATCAATGCTCATCTAGCATTACTTGTTGCTAATCCAGTTCCATTTTATATTCAATCAATATGCATAAATCCAAATGAAAAACTTTTTTATGATTGTGGGAAAGCGGCAATAAGGAATAATGATTATAATACGGCTATTAATATGCTTAAGAGGTGTGGAAAAAGGAGGGAAGTAATTCAAGGACTCCTGATTTCTTATTATTTTACGGGATGTATTTTGGGTGTTTTGAATTCGGCTGAATGGCTTTTATCTGAGTGTACGACAAACAACTTGGCAATAGCGGTACTTGAAAAGATACAAGCTTATAATTCTTATTGGTTTAATGTGATTGAAGATAGATTTAGTATTTCAAAAATTTCCTTTGATAGGGCTTATATTAATAAAATCAAAGCATCTTTGGATGATATTAGTGAAGAAATTATGAAGAATAAAGTAATAAGAAAGAAACAAGAAAAGTTAATTAAGGTAGAGATTCAACGTGATTCTACGCTACAAAGTTTTATAAGGCAATTGATCAAAATATTAAAAATATCGGAGAAGAATTATGAACTTAGTATGTCGAAATTTTGGTTTTCATTAAAAGATGACACTGATGAGGAACCAACTGTTGAAGTAAATACCAAAGTGGATAGTATTAATGAAATTAAATGTAATCCAGAACCACCTACAACTAACAACGAGGTGATAGTTGAAGAATGTGGTAAATTACTAAATGACGCATTAGATGTTATATCATTGGTTGATGATATAGTCAGCAATATTGGAGATAACAATTTTATTGCTGAGAATTTAAATGAACCTCCAATTTATCAGAGTGAAGAGGTATATGATACAGCTTTCTTAGAAAAATTCCAGTATGATACTTCACCTATGGGTCGTATAAAATTAAGAAATAGAAGACAACTTTCAGTTTCAAGTGATGCATCGGAGCAAGCATATAGTTATTCAGAAAGTTTGAAAATTTGGATGGGTATAAATAATATATCAAGGAAGGAGAAGTTCTCTGAAAAGTACCATGATAATTTTACAACGATAAAAAAATATTCTGAGTCCTCATCGTGTGATAATTATTATGAAGAACCTATTGAGGAGGAACGTGTTGATATTGAGGAGTATTACCAAATAATAAGTAAGACATTTTCTCAAGAGAATGCAGCTTTTTCCTCTCAAATTGTAAATCATTTTCTAATGTATCTTGCTGATCAAAAAAATAAATCAATACCAAGAAGGAGTTGGATATTGTTATTTAGATTGTATGAATCATATCTTAACTATATTTCGGATATTGATACAACATACTCTTTATATAAAGTTCACATGATGATGGCTGAATTAAAGAATCCAAAGGCTAAGAAAATATGTGCTAGACTTTTCACAATGAATCACTATGAACTTCTCAACGATTACGAGGAATTTTCCCCTGAAATGAAGTATGAATTCAAGTGCTTGTCTGTTCGATTTGCCTGGCTATTCTCATTCTTCTGGAATTGTGAACCATCACTAACAAAAAAACTTGCTCAATGTTATCTAAGAGCCATAATCATATATGATGGCAGTGAAATTTGGTCTTTTAAGGATAAGCACCATGTTATCAATGCACGTACATTTGTAAGAAGAGCTGATGTGATTATGAAATTATTTTTAAAAAATGAAACATGTAAAGATTATGAAAAAGGACAATGGGATAACTTGTTGGAGAAATTGATACATCAAGTAAATTGGATGGACGATAAAGAAGAAGAGAAATTGGGTTTTCTAAGTATGTTCTTCAAAGCTTTCTTCCATAAAAAAGAATACGGTAAAATGGTGAAGGCAGGAATATTAATGATGGAAATAATTAATTCATTGATGATTAAGGATGGATTGAATGATCAGACAACAAATCTACTAACTGTTGTGTGGAAAGAGATAGATTCTTTAGAAATTGAGCAATTGGTTCAATTTTTAACCAAAGATGAATTAGAAGATTTGGGATTATCATTGTCACAGTTTATTGATGTCCAGATAATTAACAAAGATAGTTCTCTTTGGATTTTATGTTTCAAAGTTGCAAAGATTCTAGAAGGTGAACTTGATACAAAAGAAAAGATATTTAGTACATTTAATGAAATTGGTGAATATACTTTAGATGCATTACCAACTAAATCTCTCATGGTTCTCCTTTCAGCTCATGAATATTTATCACAATGTGAATGTTGTACTATAAGTGATGGAAGAATCCTTAGATTGTTCTTAAAGGAATTGAAAAGTGTCATAAGAAAGAATGAATTAATGAAAGAAATTTTATCAAATACCAACAATCACCCATTAATTAAAGATATAAATCGCATAATTAACATTGAAATGTATCAAAGTATATATTGTATTTTCAATGATTTACCAAAAAAGAACCGACCGAAAATAGAGGAACATGTAACAGATTTGATTAAACCAGATTGGGATTTAGCAAATATTATTATACCACTAATTTTACCTGATAAGATTCCGATGTATGATGATAAATCCAAACTTGGAAATGAAATTCTGGATATTATTGTTAATAAATTTGCTTTTGTTATAAATTATGAGGAGTATGATGGTGATCGCTTACGGGTAAATGATGAGTTTAGTGTCTTTTGGAGGAGAAAATCAGCTGGTATATTGTCTGTTGAGTATGAGGTAGACAATATCTCTGATTTGAAAGATTGGCCAACATTGAAGATTTCCAAGAAAAATAGTAAAAAAGCATATCTAAGTGCTTTATCACTGTATATATTAACTTATTTTAACTTCCAAAATGCAAATACAAAATCAGACTGTATCAAATATGGAAAGCAATTTATTATATCTCCAAAAATCATAAAACTCAGGAATTTAATTCACTCAGCTTTATCAATGATTGCCTTATCTTCATCATTCATCCTATCACAACTACCACTAAGGAAAATATATCTGGAATTTGAATCTCATTTACTTCCTTTCTACATGTCACTAGCCTGTAAAGAAAATGATTCTTTAATATTTTTTGATATAGGTTGTGTTCTCCATAATTTAAGAGGAATGTTTAAAGAGATATTAAGAAAGATGTCTATTGATGTATATTATAAGAATAAACTTTTACGCCTTATTAATGACTTACCAAAAAAGGCATTGAAGTTCTTGGAGAAGTGTAGGGAGTTAAATGATCCAGATGACACACATATTACGTGGGTCCTTGATTATATGTGTGCTAAGGTAGCTGCTAAAGATTACTCCATTTCTAGTGAAGTCCCATTAAAATACTACTATAACACAAGTGTTGTTTTAAGGAGTGAAGAATACTATTGTCCAGTAAAAATTTCAAAACACAATCAATTGAATTTTGAACCACTAGAAATTTACTATAAAGTCCATTCATTTGCTTATAAACGAAACATAGAACTTAGGAGATATTATAGAAATTCAAAGAAAAAGGAAACACAAAATGAATGTCTAAGTGAAGTCAAAATTATACAAAGGTATTTAAGGGCATTCAAGTCCCACGATGCTGTAAAAGAAACACCTTATCCTCCAAATGAATATGAAGATGCATTTAAAGGAGATAATTTATCAATCTATTTTCTAATGGAAGATATTATTTGTACTATTGAAAAACCTTGGAAGGATGAATTCTTTATTTTATCAGACAGTATTAAGAAACAATGTTTAGAAGCATTTAAAATTGTAATCAAAAGGTTTAAACATTATAAAGCTTTGTATAGATTAGCTGAAATAGATTATTGCAAAGGAAATGACGGTGATTGTTTCGAAAAGTTATACGGTCAAATTTTCGGAAGGAAGCGAGTAAATGTACTGAATCATGCATTTGAAAATTTCCCATTCATTAAATCATTAGACATTCAAAGAATATCGAGTTTAAAACATCATGCAGGAAAAATTATGGATCTAGCCTTAGAAATGGCGATAAAAGAAAAAAATTGTATGAATGTTGGTCACATATTATATTCTGTTTGTGTTTCAACCCTCAGTGGTAGTTACCTTTTTGAGCATGATATAATTCGGTACAAAAAAACGTGTCTCAATTTCCTGGAAAACGAAGCTATTAAAGCAAAAGAAGAAAGAAGTAGGGGAAAAGATTCAAAAGTTCCATATGATTTATGTAATATTTTTGATGCTTTTTCAAAAACTAAATTTATCCATGAAACTAAAGTTATTGGATCATTCCAAAAATATATACCTTTTGAAAATAGTACCAAGAAGAGTATAAAGAAAAGGAAAGGAGTTGTAACTGATAAGGGAGTTCCAACAAAAGTGTGTAGATCTTCGTACTCGTCATCAGAGGTTTATTCATTTTCAAATACAAATATTGATATTATATCATGTCTTAAGAATTTAATACCTAAGTAATCTCTAATTATTTAACTTTTATTTTATGTTGTTTTCTTGATTACGATTTATGTAAATTTATTGTAAAAATGTTATGAAATATTCTAATGATTATTTAAGATTAAATGTTTATTGGTCTTATTTATCACGATTATTTTAATTACTAAACTTATTATTGTTATAAAAAGTTTGGAAATTTGTTTTCATAAAAAAGTTGGTAACTTTGTTTTGAAATTGACTGGTAAAGATGATATTGAGATATCATGTATACAAGAATCCGAGTATTATGATAAATACAATATCATTAAAAAATAAACAGTAGGAAATTAGTTACTGGTAAAAGTGGCAGACAGAGTCTTAGAAAAATTATGAATCGTTTTTTAAGATTGTCCATGAAAAATTTAAAGTTTTTAGAATTTAAAATAAGGTGGTCACAAAAGTTGTCCATGTAAACTTGAAAAATATCAGTCTTGAATAGGGGCGTTTCATCAATGTTGTCTATATAAAATTTCCAATTAAAAATCTTCTGGTAATACAAGTTTTAATGAGGCATTTCTGATAAGAAAAATGATTAATTAAGGTGTTTTCAGTATAATAAAATTGTTTAAAACGTTTTTGATTTATTTGAAAGTTATTTAAAACGATATATCAATTAATTAAATGTTTTATTATTTATAGAAAATGCTTCAAAATTATCTTCAGAAGCTCATTTTTGTTAGATAAAAATAATTCTTAAACATGCCTCTAGTGCAAATAATGCGTGAATATAATGTTTTTAACATAAAACGTTTTTTAATGAATTCGCCTCTATTAAAATCGATCCAATGAATGTTATAACATTGATCATGCTCCACAATTAAACCATTCGAAGAAGTAATTCGAAAAGTTGCCTTAAGAGTTTGTTTTTATTACAATATGTAAAACAAGAATGTATTCATTGTATAAAATAATATATATAACGAGTTTGCATTGATAAAATAAAGTATTAGATTGTAAAGTTACACATTAAACATGATTCAAAAAGTATTGCAGTAAGTAATAAAGTTTCATAACCGAAAATTCCATAAAAACTATTTAGTAGTTGTTCCAAGAACATACATTTTATCTAATAATTGATTCCACAATATATTTTCAATATAATTTAATTCTTACAAACATTTTTCATATAAATTTAATGTGGAATGTCTCAAAAATTTCTTCTTATTCTAAAATGTTGTACGAGTATTTTGTATACAAGGTGGTTCACAGAAAACTCAACAAATATTTGCATATATAACTTTGCTATTCTTAAGCTACAAATGTGGTATCATTACCATTTTGTAGCTGAGATGCATATCATTCTCATTTTATTGATTCCATAAATGAATATTAATTCCGGACAGACTTTTAGACTTTCAAATATTTTAGTGCATTTATTAACTTCAAACAAATGAAACGTTTCTGTATGAAAAGATATTTTCATTGTTTATGCTGATTCTGAAATGGTAACTTCTTTCTATAGTTGTATTCCATGTACATCGTACATATAATACAAACGATGTTACCTAGAGTTTACACCCCAGGCTATAAACAAAATTTTATATATACCCGGAACTTTTTTGTTGTGCGCATATTATGAAATCTTCATGTTTTAATTTTCTAATTATTCATTTACTTATTGTATCTAATTTTAGGGGTCTAGACGCCAGATTTTATTTTATATAATAAAAATTTAACTTTAATATTTTTACTAATTTGTTAAAAAATAATTTTATACAAAAAAAACTTTAACCTTTTTTATTAATTTTTAAAAATAATTTTTCAATATATTAAAGTAAGAGTTGTGCTTTTGAATAAACATAATATCGTAACAATTATTAGGTATGAAAAAATTATATTAGTTAAAATGTCTCATGTAAATTTTTAATAAACTTCTAAAAAAAGTAGTAAGTATTCACTAATAAACACAATTTATATCTTTAACTGATAAAAAATATACATTTAACTAATTATTAAAGAAATGTTTTATTTTATAAAATAATATACAAAAAAATAAAAAAGTTGTCTTCATATAAAAGTATTTATTCAAATCTGATAAAAAGCTTGAATTTGAACTAGGATCTTAAATTAATTAAATTACATAGTTTGCAATAAACTGTGCAATTTGGAAAATCATAAAGAAAAATGTATTGATAAATTATAGGATTATTATTTCGATATCAAAATAGATAATTTCTTACTTTCAACGTGGAACTGTGTATGTATATTTATATGTACTCAAATAAAAAAATTGTTATTTTAATAAAAATATTATATAGTAATTATAAATGTAGTTTTCATATACGTATGCTAAATTTCGTACGTAACACCACTTAATAAATTTATATTACTTATGATATAATTGATACAAATGGAATTTCTAAATAATGCAAATTATATTTCATATGAAATGCTTTGTTTCTTAAATATTTCTTTTATTATTTTGTATTTTTCAAATATCTATTAGTTTGGTAAATACAACTTGAATATATATTTAAAAATAATTCATTGATTTGTTATTATTATTCATATTCTTTACAATAAGAAATATATGTGGTAAAAAAGTAAATGTTTGTAAATAGAATTAATACGTTTTATTTAATTTTCTCAAAATTTTTCAACTTTTTAGAAATTTAAAAATAAGGAGAAAAGCGATAAATGCCAAGATTTAAAAATTACAAAGAATGTGGATAAATTCCTAGAACAATTATTTTTAATTATTATGGAAATTTAAACTAGTGTTATGCCAATAAAATTGTCATTATAAACTGAATTTTTGACAAAATAAATAATATAATTGATATTATTTTTGAGAAAATATTTTTTATCAAAAAAGGTAATGTAAAACAAAACTTTAAACAATTTTATTTTGAATAAAAAAAAGATAAAGAACTAGATATAAAAATTAAAAAGTTACAAGCATTTAAAGTAGTATAATGTTGTATAAGAACACGTTTTCTTTATAACTACGCAACAATGTGTATATTTGGTGAAAAATCTTACATTAATACTTTTGTAAATCAAAGTATTCAGAGTTAAGGTTTCCTATATTGACAATATTTAAAATATATTGTTAGAATTTATAAAATTTAATTAAATTGCTTTAAAACAGAAAATGGTTTTTAAAATATCAAAAAAAAATATTTGTTTTTCTTCTTTGGGTCGCATTTAAAAACGATCATTTATGACTATGGCCATTTAAAAAACAATTTAAAATCAACATATATAAATTTTTACATTTACTTAAACTTTATATATTCAATACGCGCAGTTATTATTAGAAATATGAAATCACAATAATATAAAATTTATCAAAGAGTTGAACCTTGTAAAATATGATAACAGAGATCCTTGGAGAGGAGATACCTACATGTTATATTATAAAAACAATAATAGAAATTTAATTTTTTTTATAATCTATAGACGATTTATTTTTAAAGTCTATATTTTTTCATAATCTTAAAGGTTAAATTTATATTGTGACAAAGTGTTGGATTTTAGAGAGTATTTGTTATCTAAAGTACTATTTCTATTATTATATTCTAACAATAAAAACTATTACTAAAGATTCATCCGATTGAAGTTGTGCGTTTCAAACAATGCTTGCAGTGTGGCCTTGTATATTGTGACACAGATTTTTACTTAAAGTTAAAGGTAGATTTTCAGAAAACTATTTTGTGACAATAGCGTCAATATATGATGGGAATTTTAAATAATGCATGTTTTATATATTTTAAAAATTATAAAAAATATTTTCCAGTATGCAATTAAGTTGTTTTTGAGATGATTCTATTAAGGTAGTGTACTATTAAATTATAAAGCAGGCTATTTGTAGTATAAATAATTTTTTCTTAAAATATTTTAAAATAATTAATCATTTACTACAAATAGGGAAGACAATAAAGTTTTACTCTGATTTTATTGATTTATTTATTACAAAAATAACGGTATTTAAACCAGATAAATGTTATAGTGTACTTATCAAATTGGTCATTGCATAAATAATGCCCTTTTTACAGGTAACATCCATGCTATGTTTTTAACAACTAAATGTAAAAATACCATTATAAAAGTAGCTGCAATTGTTGAATGTTTAAATATAAATAAGAGTGAGAAATTATTGAATACTTAAGGCGTTCACACACAGCTATGACACTGAAAAACAATTCGATTTTAGGACAAGCAGCTTTAGACAAAAAAAAGTATGTATATCATACGATATAATGAATAGTTGCTATATATTATTTTGATGAATGCATTCACTTGTAAAAAAGAAAAATATTATCTTAAAACGAAAAAGTTTATTTACTCGAATATAAGAAGATAAATATATTAATATTGTAAATTAAAACAAAACTTTTTAGCTACAATAAACATATAAAACAACGTCATTATGAATGAAATTGTGTAATCATGAGTATTTTAAAAAAATTACCTTATTTTGACATTATATATTTTGTTCTTAAAAATTTACCATACATTTTTTAAAAAATTCACAAATAATACAAAATACAATTAAATCATAAAAACTTATACCTCATTTTACTGTTATGTGAATAAATATTTATGATAATTCTCAAATTAATTTTTTTAATTTTATCTTACTAAAAATATTTTAGCACAATATAATTTTTTAATAAAAAAATGAAAATTTTATTTTTTAAATACAACAACGAAGACTAATAATGCACATGACAAACTGACTATTTTCATTTTAATTGTGTATTAATTAATAATAACAATCATGATCATCTTCGCTACATGAAGAAGAATCTTCATATGAAAAAAAACTTTCTTCTAAATTTTTTTCTAGTGTACTTAATTCTAGTTGAATATTTTGAGAAAATACTGGTTCATCAACAAAAACCACTTCTTCTTGTTCATCATAAACCCAAGATTTCCTCAAACATTCACTTTCTGTAGTATTTTCTGTCGCATTTTTTACATGTGAGGACAAAATATTGTAGTAAATTGCCTTTTTTATGACTGTGAAACTAGTGTTGATACGATTTCGACTAATAAGTAATTGTTTTTTCACTCTACCGTTTGACGATTCAAATCTTCTAGAATTTTTAAATTATAAAAAGAAAAGAATTTTTAATACATTTTAGTTTTCACCACCTTCAAAATACACATTAAAATAAATTAATATAATGAAAAAGCAAATTTTTTATAAATTTTATAATATAATTAATTACGAATTCCACATTTTTAACATTATATTATTTTTTCCTTATTGCGAGTTTTTATTTGTAGATTATTTAGATACTTTATTTATATTTTATCAGACGAAATAAATTAAATTTACTATATAAATTAATTAAAAAGATTTTTTATTCATAAACGTGTGGAAAAAATATGTTTTTTCCATAGAAATTTCTAATGATTACGTCTTAAGAGAATCTAAAAGTGTTTGGATTAGTGAAATCAAATTAAATTATATTTGCTATTTGTTATGGAAAACAACAATTTGAACATTTATTTTACAAAAAAAATGTTCATAAACAATCAAAAGTATCATTAAAAATCATTTTAAAGTCATCTTCTTTTAGAAGGTGGAGAAAACCGATAAATACTTTATTTTTTAAATAAAATAATTCTTACCTTGTACTTAGATTTTGGGGATGGCCAAATATTTCAATCATTTTAACACTATGTAGAACAATATGCAGTTTCATAGAGTAGTTAATATCTCCTTCTAAAATAATAATATATATTATCACACACAAATAAAGGGACAAATTTTAACAAATCTTAATAAAATGTAGTAAAAATATTACACCTTTGGTAAAATCAAATTTTATTTAAAATAAAAAAAATTGATTTCTAATAGATGAACAGAGTTACTATATTTGAAGAGATTTATGTCTTTTTTATGTGCAGAAGTAAGGGAAATAAAGTGTTGAACATTAAAAATCTATTTAAAATACTTTACATTTAAATTTATACGATTTGATCCATAAAATTAATAATACAACTTACTGTATAATTTATGAAGATTATCAAAAAATTCATTGATATATATTTTTAATCTTGATGCAATTTCGTCAGCATTAAGTTCTACAGCTTCTAAGATATATGATATATTCAAAAGTGTTTTTAGAAGATTTTTAATTTCTAAAATTTTTTTTTTACAATTTTGAAATTTGTTTAAAGAAAAATCAAGACCTTTTAAATACTCAAAGAACATCCGTGTGATTATAATGCATTGATTTCCCGTTAAGCGGTACGTATCCTTTTTTTTCAAGCTATTTAAATCATGTTTATTAGTAAAAATTTTGTCGAAAAATTTAGGATGCAAAATTGAGTTTATATCTTTTAAGCATTTGAAATCGCCTGCTAATTTTTTAATAGAATCCACGAGAATCTCAGAAGATGTCTGTGTAATTATTTTAAAAATATTAATAGTGCCAAACAAACATACTGCCACATTACCTAAAATAACAGACTATAATTTAAGTTTTCATGTTATCCAATACCTTGACTCCAATCATGATGTGGATCCGTAACGTAATTACAATATTTCGGTAAAAGATGTTCTAGATCATGATTAGTTCTTAAATACTTTTCCGTGCTTTCTATAGTTCTAAATTCTGAGAATTTTTCATTGGGTATGGTACAAGCTCTACAGCTGCCAACTTTTCCAATACTTCGGAAATTTAATTTAAAACCAAAAAGATTCTGTAAGACTGGATGATCACCTAAATATATTATTTTTAAATAAAATTATTTGTTTTGAGCATATTAATATAAGGATTAGAAACAAGTTGTTAATTTCTTTTTTTATAATAAAATATCATTTTAAAAATACAATTATGTTGTATCCCATATATAAGAAAAATGTATTACACAGAATAAAGCATTTTTGTTAATTAAATTTTTTAGAAATTATAAATAATTTATTTAACACTTTCATTTAAAGAAAATGGTAACAGACTCAGTTCATATATGATAAATTCTTATTAATATATGTTGTACATACCTGTTACACAGTGAATTTTCACACCTATTTCAACATTATCTATTATTATTCTTGAATTGAGAAAGGAATTTATGCAATCCAAAAAAACTGTTTATATTTATCAGTTCCTTTAGCTATAGATGCTTTGACAAAAGCATAAGTACGATAATTACTTAATGCTCCAGAGCTAGCATTAAAAGGATCTAATATGAGTTTGTAAGCACAATGTGTTTGTAGACCTATAAAAAAAATTAAAAACACATATGCAAAATAGAAATTACCTGTCTTTGCAAAAGCACCAAGTGGAGAATTAACTGCAATATCATCAAAATACAATATAAAATTTAATGAAGAATGTGATATCAAATTATTTTTTGGTATCTTATACTCTTCAACATATCGGTTAAAATCTCTATTAAGATCTATTGAATAAACATCCTTACTTAATTTTATTATTTCCTTTTCAGCAACCAAAAATTGTTTATGAAATTTCGAAATTGAAAGAGATGCTGATAAGCTTGATTCACAGCACAGAACAGATATATTGCGCAATAAATCATAAAGATCACTAACAAATTCTTCAGAATGAGGGTGTTTCAATAAGAATTTAAAAACCAGATCATCTATTGATAGTGCTGCTTCCGTATAATCTTGTGCTGGGCGTTTTCTTGATGAGGCTAAATCTTAAAAAAAATTTTAACATATAAAATTCTAACTTACCTATATAAACCATTATATTTATAATTATCTATGAAAAAGAAAATTAAATACAAAAAAATAAACATATATGATATCGAAAAACAAATAAAAATAAAAACACATAATAAATTTTATTAAAATAAAAAACTTTTTTTACAAGTTTCTAGAATTAGTCATTATTTGACCAATACGCAATACATTGGACTCCATCGTTCCACGTAGAAGATCTACTTCGTCTAAGAGTAATTTTGCAATGGGGAATTTTAAAAATTCATTCTCAGAGCATATAGAGTAATTTGCATACTCGCATGAACGATAAAAATCTTTTACCAAAGCTTGCCTAAAAAAATGTTTTAATAAAAATGAAACAGGTTAAATAAAATTAAAAAATAATCAATTAAAATAAACAAAATAGAGTAAAATTAAATAAAAAAGTTTTTATGCAATGATTTTTTTGTTGTCTAAACTAACCTGTCAGGCCCAATGTATTTTTTGACAACCTCTTCCTGTCTCAAGTCATTTTGCCATTGGTAAAATTGACTCAGATAGTCACTGGTCTCTGGAAAAATAACCTCTTTTTTTGCAAAGAATTGGCTGTTGTGAAGGCTTTCATAAACAGCTCTTGACATTTTGAAAAATGCTAAAATTTTATCAAAAATTTTAAAACTATTTTTTGGTGATTAAATATTTTGTTATAATATTTAAATAATTTATAGACATATTTTTTAAGTTAAACATAATCATTATTCTTTAGTGAAAACATAAATAAATTTTTATATTTCGATTGAAATTTCATAAATAAATCCAAATTAATTCTATTATCATGGTGGGTAAATAGTTTTAAAAAAAATAGATATGTAACTACAAAATAACAGAAAAATAATGGTGTTAGATAAAGATAATGAATAATCGTAACTTTTTGATTAATATTCAAAAGTTTAACAATGAAAATTAGGGGCATTTATGATTTCTAAATGTTCGACATTTGTCGATTTTTATTAATATATGTAACTTTAAAAAAAGAATGTCTAGAAATATTTTAAGTTTTATCTTAATTTACCTTTCATATGGTTGAAATCATCATGTGCTCGTGGACTATTTTTTACACCCCAAGTAATTATTTTTGTTTTGTCAGCTAATCCAAAAATGCTAATGTTAACCTGTGATTGATATCCTAGAGAAACTCCATAAAAGTCAAAATCTTTTTCAATAACATTTTGAATCTCCATGTTATCCTAAACAAAATTTTTTATTTAAAATTATACTTGATATGGAAAAAATTTTAAGCTATTTTAAAGTAGAATTAATTTTTCTAATTTTTCAAATTTTATAATGATTGTACATTTATCATGTAACCAATTACTAAAAGAATTGTACAGCAAATAAACCATTAACAATCATACAATTTTGTGAAATATGAAGAAAATTAATTGAATTTTAAAATCACTCAAAATGTTTTGCCTATCTTATTAAATAAATCATACCGATAGTATTCCTTGAGAACGAACAATAGGTGTTGAATGGAAAGCAGGTACTGGTGGTGCAGATATTGGATTTCTTGATACATTACTTTCAAAAAATATATTACTCTGAGAAGATAAAAGAAGAGATTCTTGAGTACTTCTAAGACTTGGAAAATTTAAAGGACCTATTGGATTTTGGACATTGGAAGGATTCTGAACAACGGGCTGATTTTGAAAATTCATTATTCTTTCATTTCCCTCATTAACCTGTCTTGTATGCATGATACCCTCAACTAACATGGTAGTTTGTCTCATCATTGACATCATCATTTGCTGTTGAAACTTATTTTGCTCTTGAATATTATTTATTGCTTGAATAAGCATAGAAGTAGTTTTTGTTACTTCTTGTAAAGCATTAGTATTCTGAACAGCTAATGTATTAAATGCTTGAACTAACTGATCTAATTGCTCATCTATATAATATAAATTAATTTAGATTAATAAATTATTATAATTTTTATTAAATTTATTAAACTTATGTTTCAAGAAAGTTATGACAATTCACGAAAGTTAATTTTTTACATTTTTTGATATTTATAAAAACTATGCTATTTTTTCTAAAATTTTTCAACAGCGATAGTGCTTCTTTATTAAAAGTAATTAAAATATTATTTTATTTTTTATTTTTAAAAACATTTGTGGTAATTTTCTCAATAATATTTAATATAAAAAACCAGGAAATTTATTCAATTATTGTGTTTTCTTATCATTGTGTAGTTGTATTCAAATTCAAATAGAAATAAGAGTATAAAAGAAAACATTTTATTATAATCATACAACTCTAAACACCAATAACATCTTAAAAACTGAGGATCGTAAATAATTAATGAATTATTATGATAAGTCAGATATTTATATAGAAATGAAAAGTGGATGTATGTTTTAGGGTAAAGAGAGGTGGTGTGCATTACGTTATTTAACTTAAATAAAATTATGTTAATGAACTTTAATATTTAAGATATTATGAATTTTAGTTAAAAAAGTTATGCTACTATCTCTTCATATAAAAAATTGCATGTACTTAAAGACAAGAAAAACATATTTTTTTAAAAGCTGCATAAATTCTGATGAAACAAAAAATATTGTTACTTAAATCTACTAAATGATATAATTTTTTAATATTTCAAGAAAGAAAAAAGTTATTAATGCTTAAAGGTGGGTAGTTTCATGCGACATGTGTATATATATTTATTTTTAATAAATTTACCTTCACGTTCATTAATAACACTTTCATTTTGTCTTGAGTTGTTGTTTTGATTCATTGTAGAATTATTTTTAAATAAATTATAAAACTATCTAAAATAATATGATAAATATATTAAAATTTTTTTATAATAAATGTTATAAAGTAATAATTTATGTTAAATAAATGTTTTTAATAAAGTGGGAATAGATGTTTTATTTATACTGTTCAGTAAATCGAATATACAAAGGCTTCTTATTTTGCAACTGATCATCAATTTTATTTTATACCTTTATCTTTCTCTATTGTAAAACTAAATAAAAATCTTTATTTAAGTGATCAAAAATTATAATTTTACTTATATGCTGATAGATTAAATGTTTAAATAACTTTTTATTTTTAAACTTGTCATAAAATTTATTTTCTATATTAGCTATTATTCTTTCTATTATGAAACTAAGTAAAAAACAAATTACTATATACGAAAAAGAAATGACTCTCTTGCTTGATCATAATAATTCTCTTATCAATGCGTTATTGTTATGTCGAGAAGATAAAAAAATAAATATTATGTTAGTTGATAATAATTAATAAAATTTTTTAAAATATTTTCATTTAAGATTTGATAAATTTCAAACATGGAAACAATACGAAAATGTTGATCATAAAAGAAAAATTAATAATGAATTAACTAAAATTTTTATAACTATTGCAACAGAAAACTTGAAATGCTTACAACCATGCATGAATATTTTCCTAGAAAAAGTTGAACTTCTTTTGAATATTGATATTAAAACAATTGATAGAAGACATTTTTATAAATCCATCCAAAACAAACTTTGTTATGGTAAAAAAACCAACAGTATTGAACATCATGGATTCAGTAAAAATGATGTACAACTTGTCAAACAGCTTGCAGCATCTAAATCAATTGCATGTTTAATCAAAATTTTTTGTATTCCTGGTATGTCTTAAATTTTAGCATGTTTCAATTTTTAAAATAATTTATTTAGATTTCAAACTTTCATCAAATATAAATAGGTTAAGCAATTTTATAAAGATTAGAGCATGCTTAGATAATACAGAGATTAACGATGTATATAAGGGTATTACAATTTATGAATCATACTGTAGTAGAAATACAATAAATCTTACAAATTCTGGTGAGATCTCTCCCATATCCTTATATTATATTTGCAAAAAAATTTCTAAAAATAACGTTATTTTTAAAAATAATGTTTTTCAGGATACGTGTTTTATTAATTATACAGTAAATAACTTATATGGCTTGTACTTCAGTGAAACATTAGTTGAAGAAAGTGAAAATTTTAAAGACATATTAATTATGTTTTGCAAAATACATCTTCTTATTAAAAATATTCCATTAACTGGAGGCTGGAATATATTGTATCAATTTATTTGTCTTCTTTCAAACATTCCGGAGAAAGCAATTTTAAAAAAAAACCGAAAATACATATCTGGTAAAGTAAAAGATTTTGCAAATAGTATTTTAGATGAATATGATCTTAGTGGAACTTTCTTATAATAATATTTTGTTAAAATAATATTGTTATAATATTTTAAATGTTAAATTAATATTTTTTATTATGTACATTTAAAAATATTACAATATTGAGATGGTATATAAATTAAAAAATGTAACCTTTTTTTATAAATTTTTATGTATTTAAGATAATTATTTTGCCAAAAATAAATTAGCATATATGTACTTGTTCACTTGGAGACATAAAATAAACTTTAAGATTAACTATTATAAAGAAGTAAAATAAATGGTATTTTATCTAAAATTAATACAATGATAACAATTGTAAGTTTCAGTACCTTTATGTTTGAATAGTTATATGCTAGACATATTTACTTTATATCAATCACATTGACATGCAACTATTTTCTTTAAACTTTTTAAAAAAATAACGTACAAACTTATGTAAAAAAGTATTATTCTTGCAAAGAATAATTTTTAAATAATCTTTTGTTTCCTTATGTTAAATAAATTTTTATATTATAACATTGCATACTTTTTATTGATATTAATTTGTTTGACTTTATTATAGCTATTAGACATAATAATGAAAGATTATTTAAATGATTTAATTGAGAGACAACAGAATATTGCACATATCCTTAAAAATTGTGCAAAAATGTGTGAGGTAACTGAAAAAGATTGTATATTTACCTTTTTTTAGAATTCAGCAATTAAATTGGGTTTCGATCCAAAATTACTGCCAATAAATCAGTCTGGGTAAATTTAATTTTCTTTATGCTAATAGTTTTTCTATAGATCATTCGACACCATTACATTAAATTTAAAACTTAAGAAAAAAAGTAGAAAACCACTAGCCATTTTGGTAGAAAAAGAATTCATTGATACAAAGGTAAATCAAGATATTTCCGTCAATGATGATATTCATAACATACCTTTTGCATCAACTCCACCAATATCTGGATATAAATTACCATTACCTGATGCTGGAGAAATATCGCCAATTTTTAAATTTAAAAAAGACGATTATATAATTTCATTTAATGATATTTAATTTTAAGTTTTAAAAGTTAATTATCCACACAATTTATTTTTCATGATTCAATAGACTTAAAATAAAAAAGTTTTAAATTTTTACATTCTGGTAAATCAGACAATAAAATAATATTATCTTTTAAAGTTTAAAAAAGTAACATTATAATTATTTTAAGAAATTAGTTGATTTTAATTTCTGAGGGAGTTAATTTTAAAATAATCAAATAATAAAGAAATTTAAAATAGTAATTATATTTGTATTCATGATTTTTTAATTATAACATTTTTTATATACTAATACAATTGTATATCTCTAATTCTATATTACTACTTTTTTAAAAAATTATTATTTTAATAGTTCAATCGTTCAATTTGGTTAAAATTTATGCAACAAATGTTTGCAATAATTCTTAATGTTCATAATTATAAAAGTCTTATATGTAATACAGTAAATATTTTGATCAAATTAAATTATTAGGCTCTTCATAATATTAACAATAATTTTTTTAATGTCTAATTATTAATTAATAGATATCATATAAATAGAAAATTTTATAATCTAAAGTATAAATAAGTCAAAGACTGAACTGTTAATAAATAAACATGCTATAATAAAAATAAATGTTGTTTTAGAAGTTTGAATGGTGCATTTAGTAAAATTCATTTAATAAAAATTATGTATAATTAAATAAGTAATATATTGTTATTATTTAAATGATCACATTCTAAATTAAGTTTATGTTTGTGTAGTTTTTCTAAAAAATTAATAAAATGTTTATAAAATATGCTTTTCTTAATATTGATGCTACTTAAAAATTAAATTTTAATAGCAAATAATTATGATTTATTAGAAATTTTTTATAATTATTTATAGGCATTAGAGAACTATTAAAAAATACAAAACGATTAATGATTAAACTATAATTTTATTTACTTCAGCAAAATTAGAAAGTAATTTCCAAATGTATACCCTTTGTTATTAGTGTAATATTTAAAAATTATAAACTCTCTCAGAAATAAGAATCAAATAATTTTTTTAAAACTTTTTAAATATCACTTTTTTAACTCTCAAGAAAATAAACTGAATATTATTTTGTTTGTCTGATTCACTAAAAAGCAAAAATTTAACCCTATTTGTTATTTTAATTTTACCAAGTTATGGAAAGTAAAGCATGTGTACTGTGCTCCGAAATCTATTTTACTATGGTTGTTACCAACATTTATACTTTTGAAAACAATAAACAAATAATAAATTCTAACAAAGTAATCAAATTCGTTATGAGAAAATAATTTCTTCTTACGTATTCAAAGTCATATTGTTTTGAATAATGTATGTAAGTAAACCAAAAATTTTTTTTTCTCTTTGTCTAAAGGTACTGCCCGAAAATTGAATATTTTTTCAGTGTCATAGCTCTGTGTGTTGTTTTCGAAATAAATAAGATGATGTCTTAGTTATCAGAATTTGCATTACGTTTGTTAAAATTTAATAAATAAATAAACGTATACTAATAAAAAACAACATATATAATTGCTTTCCTTTTATGCTGTAATATATACCTCAATAATAAAAAAGTTATTCATGTGTCCATAACCATAAGAATTTCTAAAAGCCAACGCAATGAAACACATATACTTTTTTTACGTAATGTTTTAAACATTTTGAAAATTAAAAATACACAAAATTAACATTGTAAAATAATCATAGATATTTGAATACGTATTGTCAAGATAAAATATTTGATATTAATCCCTACTTTAAAGTTACATACTACAAATATTTTAGTTTTTTTTATATTTTTATTAATTGATTATTTAAAATACGTCTGTGATAAACAGAATTTTTTTATAAGCCACGATAAATTGTTTAAAATCCAAACTAATAGACAAGAATTGTTTAAGTTTTGTGCAATACTAGCTAATCAAGCATAAAAAGTCTTATCAATTACTAACGAATAACACATAATGTTTTTATTAAAAGACATTTTTTTAAAAAAATAGATGTCTCCATTCCAAGTTATAATAATAATAAAAAAATTTCAAATAGTGATTTTATTTTAATAAAAAGAACAGCATAAGTTCTAAAATTAATAGAGTGAATGAATATTTGAATTTTTTTAACGAATAACATTTAAGTATTCAAAGCTATCTAAATTCAATATTGTTACAGGTTTAGTAATTTTAAAAACTACTTGAAAAATTTGGAATTTTCTTGATTCAAGTGGAGAATCTAGAAATTATTCAACAAATAATTATACATATTTACAAAACAAAGAAAAACTTAAATATAGTATGAGTCAACGAAGTCGTTATAAAAATTTTAAAAAGGTGTAATTTTTAAATGTCAATGTATTTTTATGATCTTCTATCCTCATGAAAGCATAAATTTTACTCTAAATTTTCTTCAAGTTAAGATGAAAAGGATTAATTTATAGTATAATTATAAACGTTTTATATTGTAATTTCAAAGAATTTTAAAATTTGTTAATTTTTTAAAATTATGTAACTTTTTCTAAACATAATAACTTTTTATGATATTATACTGATTTAGTAGTTAAAATTTTTTCTATTACATATTTAAGATTCGTTATTAAATATCCATTGTAAGTAAAGTTGTCAATATTTTATTACGAACATTTTAAACAACTATCAAGCATATAAATTTAAGTATTTAAAAATATTATTTTTTGTGGTAATGAAAGGTAGCAAATATTTAATTTTATACAAAACATTATTAATTAGAAATTGTATTTGTAAATTTGCTTTTATCTTTTCACAAAATTGATTAAAAAAAATTATTTCTACTATAAATAAACTAGCAACGTTTAGTATTTCATAACTTTATTAAAAATTGATATTTAATAACTAATCAAGAAACACTGGGTGTGTCAAATGTCATATCAATGTTTCCATAAAATTTTAAATAATTTTTTTTGCACCTTACAAAATCTTATAATATTTATCTATTCAATGGCTTTACTTGTTTTCTACAACATATTTCGAGATCATTTTTGGATTTTAAGTTTGGAAAAAGTTAAAGTGATTTATGTGGATAATATTTCTTTTACGTATTTCAATTAAGTAAAACAAACATAACTTTTTTGTAAACAATAATTATTAATAATATTATAGTCATTCGAATGCCAACTTTTTTTTATAAAGTTTTTAAAGATTCTTTATAAAAAGTTAATTATAAGTAAAGTCGTATACGTTTTTATAATTAACATTTTTTTACAATTGATTAACAAGAATAAGTTTAGTAATTAAAAATAAAGTAAGATCTTGATAATAAATAATATTAACTATTTTAACTTATAAAGTGTTACATTTAACAATATTACATAAGTATTTAGTCTTCATTCTTTCATAAAATATTTAAAAATTATAGAAATTTATATTAAATTTTTCTTTATTATGTGAACAAAAAAGCATAGCATTAATTGTTCTATAACTTTACTTAATATAGATTTTTGAAAGTTGATCTTTATATAATATATAGAGAAAAGGTTGAATATTAAATAACTATAATATTGTAAAGAATATTAAAAATTAAAAATGTTAGGATAGTTTTGTGCAGAAAATTTTTATTTTTAAATAAAAAGGCACAGAAAAATAATACTTATATAAATCTATATAACTTTCTTTGAATTTTAAATTCAAAAACAATCTTAAAGATATTTTAGAAAACAACTGAGACTATTAAATGCACATAATATCATAAAACTCTAAAAAAACAAAAAGTTGTTGATGCTTAACAGAATTACGTACTTTTCAAACACTGTAGATATTGTAACATAAAATCTTTTTAATATATTAATTCTTTCTGTGATTTGTTTAAGTTGAAAAAACTTGTAATATTTTCCAGATCAAGTCTAAGTTTTATTTAAACTAATAATTTAGTGGTTTATTAGAGCCTTATTTTTTATTTAATTAAGTCTATAAAAATTATAAATAAAGTTAAAAAATAATATAAATTGTAACGTTTTTTGAAAACAAAAATCATTTCATAACTGTAATATTATAACTTATCTCAATTATTTTTAATCATTACTGTTTCCCTTATGTTTATTATTAATTATTGGAGCAGTATTTAGTGTAAATGTCATAATAAGTTAAATATATTTTACATAATAAAATATTGATACTTTTTATAAAGACAAAGTGTATATTATTTCAATTCAGAGGCGGTATCAGACGTGGTACCACCTTATCAACATAATTTACATTGAATCAAATTTTTAAAATTGATCTTTTTTTTTACATTCGTTTAAATACATTTTTGTGATAAACATTTCACTTTTTTTGTTATTTATTTTTAATAATTGAGTTGTAGACACACTTTTGTCAGATTACGTCTAGGTCGTTATACCTTTTTTATTAATTTTAAAATTTCATTAAACAGTGAAAATCTTTTTCAGATATCTACGTCCAATCTTTTAACGCGTTCTATTAATATATTTTTATTAAATTAATAGTCACAAGTTTTTTATACATAATTTGACTAGTTATTACACTGCGAAGTCCTATAATGATGTTTTATTCAAATTATGCTTTAGCCTAGGCCGTCCATTGTCTCAAATTACCTCGTATCCTACACAGATTGTCTGTTCCCATTCCCTTTTTACCCTCATTTTTACCATTATTCACTTTTTTCGTTGTCTCGAAAATTAACCTACGTATTTTAATTTTCTTATCTTGTGGTAACCACTAACATCATACAGTGGTTTCAACAACGCAAAGCTATTACTTATCTTATTTGGAACTATCAAATTAACGTTTTGAAGTTTCTTCTGGTACGTAAGAGGTATGTTTATATACAATTAGGTGTAGAGCATCTAAGAGATCCGTTCTCTTTGGATAGTAAATTTGACTATTGCTCTAATACACACATGTAAAATTATATATATTGCCGCGTCGCAATATACGTCTATATAGACATGAATTATATCTTCGATTATTTTAGAAGATGGATTCTGAGGACGAACACGTTGAAGAGATTGTTCTCCCTAATGAGGAGGTATTAGATTTTGCTACTCCTGATGTTGAAGAGATACCCTCGGTACGCGAATGTAATCAAGAATTGATCGCTAACACGTTGGCTGATTGGGACCTTATACTACCTTCAGCAAAACAATACCCAATTAATCCCGTAACTGCTTCTGTAATGGCAACGTGGATACACAGAGGGCGTATGACTAAAGATGAAGTCCAGATCCTAAATGAGAAGTATGGTGTTGTATCAGTAAAACAGGATGGTGGTGCTAACGACCTCTCGTTAGCGTTTTCCGCACCTCTCATGAACCGTTTCTTTTTTGGGGCTGTTGTCGGAAGTCCTCAACATCGTACTACTGAGAGACAGTTGGTAACCATACATGAAATGGTACTGCAAGTAGCAGGTCATCTCGCTAATATTGCTTCAAAGATTGATGACAATAGTATCATGGATGAGTTTAAGTTGGTGATGCGCCTCAATGCAAACGTCAATGCCCACATACGAGACTTCCGTCGTCAAAATATATTGTCATTGTTTAAGACAAAGAAGGGTGGCCGCGTACCTAATATCTTAGGTGGACAAACCGCTACTGAATTCGTTGAACTAAATGGCTTGAGAAGACTCAACCTATTGCCACAATTTATGGGAACAGCTATGGGCCTTCATGGACCTTTGGAAGACAACTTGTCCTTAATTCCTGCACGTAAAAAGCGATTCTTCGACGCAACAAATACTCCTGGCCGTAACAACGGGAATCAACAAAATCATGATAACCATAAAGGGTATGTTCTAAATAAAAAGTTTCCCCATTTAAATTTGGAGGGTTGGAAAACATTAACAACTGACTTTTATGTCCTGAGTATTGTTGTAGGGTATAAGTTACCATTTAAAGACAACATACTCCCACCAAAACATATTGATAGTAGGGAATATGTAGTAAAGAAGGAAGAAATAACCTTCCTAGATTCTTTCACGGTTGGCATGGTGCAACAAGGCATAATTAGGAAGATTTCAGTAGGGGATGTTAAGTTTGTGAGTCCCATTTTCTTAGTCCCAAAGAAAGAAAGCTACCGCCCTATATTAGATTGTCGGAAGTTAAATAGTTATTTAACAGTAGAGCACTTCCAATTAGAAGATATACAAGTAATATCTAAATTAGCTGGTAAAAATTTTTATCAATTATCATTTGACCTAGAGCAGGCATATTATACGATCCCTATCTGTGCACAGCATCAGGGTTACCTTTCCTTTTATTTTAAGGGCGAGTATTTTGCCTATACTCGTTTAGTCATGGGTCTAAGTTCTAGCCCATTTATTTTCACTAGATTAAGCAGTGTAATCATGCGACACATGAGAGAGGAATTCCCAGAAATAGTCTCCTTGAGATATCTTGATGACTTTTACATGTGCGGGCCTAGTAGCATCAGTCTACAGTTATGTGGGGAGTATTTTAGTGCATTGATGACAAAATTAGGGTATACAATAAATTATGCGAAGAGTGTAACAACGCCCACAAAATCCCTGGACCATCTTGGATTTAATATTGACCTTGAGAGGTATAGAATATTTTTAAAACACGATCGAGCTACCCGTTACTATACTGAAGCGATAGAATTGCTAAATTATCATCGTGTAACGGCGAAAAGATTTGCATCCTTCTTAGGGCGAGTAACGTCTTGTCTTCCCTGCATAGATGACTTGCTTTTACACTTAAGATTACTTCAGAGAGCTCTTACACAAGCATTGAAGGGTACGATGAATTATAATAGATATGTAAATCTTACTGAAGAGTGTAAAAATAAAATTAGATTATTAGCTCAGTTATTCCTTAAGAATGATGGTCGTTCTATGGCGCCAAAACCTGAATATGCACGATCAATTGATGTGTTTACAGATGCTAGTCAGCTGGCATGGGGTGTCGTGCTACGAGGTATTAGAAACCATGAAGACTTAACTTTCAATGGTTTCTTTCGTGAACATGAGTTACCGTTATCAATAAATGCGAAAGAACTCATTGCCATACGTATAGGTTTACAAATAGCCACGTCGTATAAGGGTATTGATGATACTAAAATTAGGTTATACACAGATTCCATGGTAGCCCTCCAAAGTTTAGATAAACAAGGCACCACAAAAAATATGTTTAATCATCAACAAGTGGAATATATTTTATCGTCTTTTCCAGATCTAGTAAGGTTCCACGTAACATCAGAGGAAAATCCGGCGGATTCCCCTTCAAGAATGTTGACAAATCCTAATGATATTTGTGTAGGAGAAGGTTTACGTCATCGGTTAATATCTAAATATAATATTCAGCATGATCTATTTGCGTGTGAAGGGAATTCTATTACTCCCTCTTTTTCATTAAATGCTTTCAATGAGGATTGGTGTAAATTTGATGTTAATGTTTTTGCTTTTCCTCCACCGGTTATTGCTAATAAAGTTATTCATGTATTACATAATGGATTCTATAATCCAGGTCGTTTTTATTTACTTGTATTATTAAATAAAAATTATTCTAATATATTAAAACTACTAAATGGTGAAATCATTGAAGTAATTTCAGGGGAAATGTTGACCCACAGATACCTGCCCAAGAACCACCACCTACTGGTGAAGGAGAGAAAGTATGCTCTTTATTTGATGCGGTAAAACTAGTACTCTCAAAAAAGGGTTATGATGATATGATAATAAATTCGTTGTTCAATTCAATTTCCAAAAATACTTATAATCACTATAATTCAGCATTTAAAATTTTTCAAATATTCAAATCTAGATATGTACCCCCACCCTTAGTAGAACAAAAAAGCACAAAATTATTATTAATGCTTAATTTTATACAACATCTAGAAAATAAACAATATGCAGTCTCTTCCATTATGTCATATACAGCAGCGGTACGTACATTTTACAAGCTTATTGAAGACCCTTATTCTCCTAATGAAGAAGAGACTATCTCACGTCTGTTAATGGGCATTAAGAAAACAGTAAAGGTATCTCCGAAGCACGTACAGTTATTTGACGTACAGCCAATATTACAATATCTGCATTCGGTGAGCCCGGATGATGGCTTATATGTGTATGGTCGAAAAACACTATTCCTTCTTATGATATCTACTGGAGGCCGAATATCAGAGTTTGACAGAATTCGGATTAGAAATCTCCAGTTTATAGAGAATTATGTACGTGTAAATCTCGACCTTCCAACAAAAACTAGTAGATCACTTTCATTTGAGATAAAAGCTTTCGATGATACTCGGTTATGCCCGGTATTTACTCTTAAACAATACATCGGTCTAACAAAACAATTTAGAAATAGCCATGATGAGAAGTTCCTGTTTCTAAAAAATACTGGTGATCATTCATCTGCCACAAAGAGTACACTAGCTACGTGGATCAAATTGATTTGTTTAGAAGCCGGAATACAACCAATAAATTCACATGTAATTAGAAAAACAGTGACATCAACAATGTTCTTCAATGGCCTATCCTTACAGGAATTATGTAGTCGTATTCGATGGAAGAGTAACTCTACGTTCCTAAGATTTTACAATCAGGATATGTTGAATTTTTCAGAGGTCATGCTGTCCCAAAGTTCTAAAGAGGATCGCATGTAATTGTCCGGTATATTGCTAATGCGGGAATGCTATATTGGGTTATATTAATTGTAGTTTTTTATTTAGGGGTTCCTACTCTTTCTTTTAATAAATGTATAATTACTTAAATTTAAAGCATTTCTAAACATATAAGAATGGGATTAGGGTGTTCTTCATCGCCCCCCTTCACAATCAGCATAATTTGAATAAAACATCATTATAGGACTTCGCAGTGTAATGAGTTATTATACCAGCTTGCGCCAGTGTAATAATCATTATATCAGAAGTCCTATAATGATCCCCACCACACCCTCCCTTCTTCGTTGTCGTTGGTTCGATGAAGAACCTGACTCAATAAGTGAATAATGGTAAAAATGAGGGTAAAAAGGGAATGGGAACAGACAATCTGTGTAGGATACGAGGTAATTTGAGACAATGGACGGCCTAGGCTAAAGCATAATTTGAATAAAACATCATTATAGGACTTCTGATATAATGATTATTACACTGGCGCAAGCTGGTATAATAACTCATTAATTAATCCAAATATCAATGCGTTTCATCCTTATTGGTGAGTTGTACTTTCAAAGTAAGTCATAAAACAAAAACTTCAATAAACTTTAAGAAAAGTTATAACATAAATTACACAAAAAAGTTAATAAAACAAACATGTTTTTGAAAATAACTTGGCTTATTATAAAACAAAACTTTTTAGCTCTGTTTTTTCTCTCAAGTTAAAAAAAAGTATATTTTGTCTATTTATTCATAAAAATCGGTTATATTTAAAAAAATACTATGGTGAAGGCAAAATTTTTACCTTAATTCTTATTTTAGACACTATATGCTAGAATACTATTGTGTTTTTTAAAGAGCTCTTTTGTAGACTTGTTATCTATCCCAGGATTACAACGGTAAATTATAGGCGTTTTTTATAGTGTTAAGTTATTATTCTTTAAGTATGTTTTATTTACTTTTTATTATTACAATGGTAAAGTTTTTAGAACAAAATATAGTATAATTTATATCGTAAAAATATGAACTACAACTGAAATAAAAAATTTTTGTTATAAAAGTAATTGTGTAATTATCAGTAATATAACAGGCTTGTGTCGTTTTGACAATCAAATACTGTTTTTTATTTTTAATCACAAAGTATAAACAAATACCGTGATAATTATATAAAAAATGTCATATATTTCTATAAAGTATGTGGTTTGTATAACAAAGTTTTTTATACAGTAAAAAATAAATACATACTTTTTTTTGAATTTACAAATAACTTTTATAATTATGCATAAACATTTTTTTAAGTTTCTGGTATAAAAAAGAATCATGATGTTCCTATATAGTAAATTAAGTAAGACTCATAGTTGGAGAAAAATTTTATAATGTTATTAATTTAATGCTAGTAATTTTTTTCTAATGTATTATAACGACTTTTACTTAGTAAAATTTTAAAATATAATAAAAATTATTTTTTCTTCTACAAAAACTTTATATTATTTATCAATGGTATTTATACTAAATGATCATTTTGAAATAAATTCACGGTGTTTCAAATTTATTTAATGATTTTGAAGATGCTTTTTTACGTTTTATTAGTATTTAAATAACATTTTAGTATATTTATTATAATTTTGTTGTTTTTAAAGATATTATCAAGTATCAACTCGTATTACTCGTCATAGCTTACACTTATAATCAGTTTATGTAAATTACTATAATGGCCTTATTGAAAAGCTTTCAAATTAACTTATTTTAATTATTAAAAATTATGTCTTCGAATTTTATAAAAAAAAAACTAGAAAAAAATTTAAGCTAATCTAAAATTATTTAGTACAAATACAACGTATTCAAAAGATAACTTTAACATTATTAACTTTTACAAATCTTAAGATAAAATTTACATTACAGTTATTTTATCCGACAGCTGTGTGGAGTACGCCTCAATTAATATGCATATAAGAGTTACTTTGTTATATAAATGGGAATTTTTGTAATTTTTTGTATCAAATATACTTATCATATATTATTTCATTCTCGGTAATAAAAGTTATTTTTTTTTTATTTTATTCGTAGAATATTCTGCAAAGGTAAATTATAATTAAACATTTTAAAGTATAAAATTATTATTTATCTTGAGTTCTACCCTTAGATCTTAAATTGTATCTTTTCGTTATCACTTCAACTTTCTGAGTCTCCGTAAATTAAGGTTTTAAGGAATCTTTTCTTAGGACGTCAAACTGTTCTCTTTTTATCAGGAGTCCATAAATATACTGGTTTCATTAAATCATCATTCATAACCTTCTCCAGCAGTTTTTCTCCTTTTTGAGAAACAACATCATGAATATCTCCATAGAATTCTAGTAGTTGAGTTACTTTCACTCTTCTTTCATTTTTTTCTGTTTCGGAAGTAACTATTTTTAGTTTAAGGCATCTGCGTAGAATTCTTTTTTTTCTGCATTTAAAATTCTTTGTAGTGATGCTTTTGTGTAATTTAGAGTTTCTATACCATATGTTAAGATTGGTCTTATGTTTTGAACATATAGAAAAGCTTTTTTCTTAATACTATTAGTTCTCTCCATAAGAGGCATGACTTTTTTGCAGGCTATTTCACTATTTCTTATTCTAGTTGACATTTCTAAGTTTTCATGATTTTTGTTGAATGATAACCATTGACCCAGATATTTATACTGCTGGCTTACTTTATAAATAGGTTTAATAGTATCACTATTTGTTAAGGTTTCCGTCTTAAGCCTATTTAGTTGTAAACCGGCTTTTTTAAGATGCTTCTCTAAGTTGCTAGCTAAAAATTCGGAAGTATTTTGGCTAGTGTTGAAAATAGCTATATTATCTGTGTATGCTAAGTAGAACAGTTGCGTAAAATCATCATTGTCGGGGTTTTTTATTCTTAAGACAACATTTATATTATTTGATTTTAAATCATTCTTCACGTTATTAATGATTCCCTGTAACGCAGCTATGAACAGTACTGGACTGAGAGAATCTCCCTGTTTTACACCTTTTGAAGGGAATATTTGAATTGGCGAAGATCTCAAGCATGGAATTAACATTCTACTATCTTTGTAAAGTTCCTGTATTATTTTTATTTCATGTAGACTCAGACCCATTTCTCCAAGCGTAGAAAATAGATATGAGTGTTCTATGCTGTCAAAAGCTTTTTTAAAATCAATGAATATTATGAATAGAGGTATCTTGAATTCAGTAGTTTTCTGCATTATCGTTTTCAAGATAAAAGTAATAGTAATAGTATTTTTTCTTTGCCTAAATCCTGCTTGTTCTCTGTCTAAATTACGTTCAATTTTATTTCTGATCCTATCAAGTAGCATTGATGTGAACAACTTGTAGTTGCCTTGTAAGATTGCTATAGGACGAGTATTAGTAATTAATTTTGCATTTCCTGGTTTCTTTAAAAGAATTAAAGATGCTTCTTTAAATAGACTAGGAAAACCTTTATGAATGTATGTATTAAACCTTTGAAGCAAAGCAGTTGGAAGTACATTAGACGCAAGTTTGTAATGAGCAAAAGACATACCATCAGTACCTGGAGCTTTTTTCTTTATCTTTTTTATTTTTTCACTGATTTCTCCCGGTCATTCGATAGTGGTAAATCTGTGTAGAGGTCTTTGTAATGTCTCTTTATTTCCTCATTTACTTCATCAATAGTTGTTGTCATGCTACCATCCGGTTTTAGCAGAGATAAATTAAGATGATTAAATTTTCTTTTTTCAATGTATACAAATTTCATTGCACGATTTTTCTTTAGTGCTGAATCCAAAATAGTTTGATCACGTTTTTTCTTTTCATTTCTAATTTTGTAGTTGATTAATTTATTGAGATTTATATAATTGAGTAAATTGGTAATACTTTCATCTTGGAATATAATTGACTAAGTTCTTATAAAGCCAGAAATCTCATCAGTAATTATACTTGGTCTCTTTGTCTTTTTTGGTAGCATTTTTGAAAGAAATATTGAATTTGAAATTAGCTTTTCGTAATCTTTATCTAACCTATCTTTTAGATTAAGATGTCAATTTAAGCTAAAAGCCTTGTTGTTGGTCTTATTTATGATATATTGGCTCAGTTCATCTGATGAGAATATTCTTAGTTTCTTTCTGGTGCTATATTGCTTTGTGTTTAGCTTGCAAAATTTAACTTTGAGTAGTAGTGGATTGTGATCTGATCTTAAATTAAACCTTTTTATTATTCTTGTATCAATAAATGATGATCTTTTGGCATTATGTATCAGAAATTAATTTAATTCACCTCTACTAATTTTATTTGGACCATTCCATGTAGTTTTTGACGACGTTTTCTTAATAACTAAGCGATTGGCTATTGAGAGATTTTCACTTTCTGTCCATAATTCAAGTTTTGTACCTCTTTCATTATTTTCTAAATGTGCCCTATTGCTGAATTTACCTCTTCTTATAGTACATTTAATTTTTGCATTAAAATCTCTTCCAATTATTATGTTATTTCTAGATAGTGGGTATAGCATTTTGAAGCCCGACATTATTTTTTTCATTTGATCATAAACTTCTTCTACTTTTGAATCTTCACTACTAGATGTCGGCATATAACAAACTATTATTAACAAGTATGTGTTTTTAAGTTTTAATGTTATTGTGCTTAATCGGAATCCAATATGTTGGTAAAAAACTAAATTGTTTTTATAACATAAAGATATTATCCAACCAACACCATCACAATGTTTATCTGCTGCGCCTAATAAGTAAAATAGTCATTCTCCGAAAATGATTATTCTTTAGCATTTCTACTCTCGGTTAACATTATTATTGCATGATTATTAAAGTCTTGTGTTGCTTTCGTTAATTCTGGTATCTTTTTTTTGAGACCTTGAATATTTAAAGTGATAAATTGAAGAACACTTTTTGAGATTTTAAGGCATTCAGTTTTTTCTATGACCTGGCGACCATCTTCTGGTAAGATTGCTGCCATTTTACTAATTTATTGGAAAGAATGATAATAAAAATAATAAAACCACCTTTTTACAACTTGTAAGATGAAAAAAATGAATAAAAAGTTATGTAACTGTTAATAGTTAAATGAAAATATAAAGTAACAAATTATTGGTAAGTCATATATATTTTATTAAAGTAAAAACAACTTCTTTTATACAATATAGATGTCATCAATATCTAAATAAAACAATCATTCATCAACAGTAACATTTAATCACTTCATAATATAAATAAATTGATTCTGGAAACCCTCTTATTAAAGGAAATCTCCAGAATTACAATTTATTCATTACTTACCCATAATCTAAAATGTTGATTTTTCTTCTACTTTTTTTTAGAATTTTTACACCTTTAAATACATAGAACTTGTAGTTTCACAAAAGAAAGAGAAAATATTTTTATAAGATATAGGTTGTGGCGTCCCCCTTTTCAACCCATTCCCAATACCCTCTGGATTACCAACTGACGTCAAGCCTTTATCATAATCAACTTTTATTTCACCAAACCTTAATTTAATAACACAAAATAAAGTATAGTGGCCACCTAAGGATAACATTTATAAATTATAAAATTATACTTACTTATACTTATCCGTCGATCTCTTAACAATTCCTGAGATCTCTCTCAACCGTCTATGAAACCCCCAGTGGTCTACAAAATACAATATATTAGAAATACATTACAATTAAGATAATTAATAACATTACAATATAACACGTCACACATAAAATTTTGATTACATATAAAAAACGACTACTACTATTACCTAAGTTAATAAAATAAATAATTTGATGACTTACGCCACCTTATATAATAACAAAAACAATGTTCTCGAATTTTCCAAACAGCTTCCTAACTGTCATATTTTTACTAAAGCATAAATTATAAAAACACAAAGAAAATTTTTATTTATATAGTATTTTTTACCTTTAATTCGAAAACCAATAATTTACACTTAAAAAAATATAATTTTTAATAAATATTTATTAAGAATAGTCAGAGAAGTTCTTGAAAAGTAATTTAAAAATTTTAGTATGATTTATGCGAAATTACTGGAAATTAGTACTTTGGATATAGTTATTTTTTAAATTACTTTTCATGTATTGTTATTATACCACGAATATATTTTTAATATTCACGATAGATTTAAAAACTACATTATATTCCACAACCCGTGGAGAAATGATATAAAGCTAATATTTTACCTGTTTAGATATTTTTATTAAGATTTATTCATCCATTGAGTTAAATTTGAATATTAAATATACTACATATTGCCATAATACAAATTGGTTGGCTTTACGAAAAACAAATAGAAAAATTAGGCAATAAGATAAATGTGATACAGTTACAATTAAAAAATAATTTCTATTAATTATTTGAATTAAGTAAAACCATGCTACAAAAATAAAAGAATCTTTAATTTCCACTTATCTGAAGGATGGAAGATAAGTTGAATTGTCTGAAAAATTTGAAAATTTATGATTAAAATGTATTAATGTATTTTGTATTCGTTAATTAACGTGTTATCAACTGCTTAATGAATCCCTTTCAACGCGAAAATCTCTGTCCTTTTGGTTATTTTTCTTCATTGTATTTGATTTTATGCTTTAAAAGTTACGAGCGCCAGGAAAGGAAATTTTAGTTTTGACATTTTTCAATATATCTTCCATTTCTTAAAGAATAAAAATTGTCTTCTTAATCTACATGTTATGAATAAATGTATTAATGAATTTTCCACAAATTAGATGATGTGTTAACAATCACTTGAATTCTGTGATTACCATACTTAATACTTACTATTAGTTTAACTAAAGAGTGTTTTGTCAGAAAAATATTACAATTATTGAAACAAGAACTCTTTATTAATTAATTGACTTAATTACAGTAACAACGTATAATAAGTTACTTACCCATATATTTATATATATCTTTTAAACCTGTTCAAGCAATTAGATCATAATAAAATTGTCAAATCATATTTTTATGTCTTTCAGAATTCATTCATTTTCTCTTGATTTAAAAACAGATCTAATAGAATTTGCTTTATCATTTTTAATGATTGTTTTATTATTGCATCTTAAAAAGATAGTACTAGATGACTACTAAACAGTGTTCAACACCATTTCCAACAGATATATTATATTAACAAAACTTATAACAACAGCATTAGTTTCATTTGTTTTACTTATAATTTATATCAATTTCATGGAGTTATATTTTTATCCATTTTAAAATTGTAGCATTTTTTAGCTCTAGTCTTTTTAATTGCATTGATAGAAAGATAATTATGATATCCCCGAATCCTTGGCTAATAAAATGTAACTTTGAGGTAGTGATTCTACTAATATTTGATTACTAAATTTTTCATTTGATATTAAAATACGTAAAAATAACTTCTTTGATATATCCCTTTAAATTATATTAAGTATGTCTCAGTACCAACTCCTGATTCACGTAGTCTATCAATTTGAATTTTTGTCAGATCACTTACTAAATTCCTGAAGTAACTGCTATGAATGTTGCCAACTTTTACCAAAGACCATCAATGTCACTTTTTTTATCATTTACAACATATTTTAGTAATATATCAATGTTCCACGAAGTGCATCACATGTTTTCTGTAAATTATTTTGACGTTTACGAATTTCTGCCACAGCTATAGGCATAAAGTATTCCATATTATTTTTAGTAGTTTTAATAATTTTACTAAAAAATAGAAATTTTACTTTGTCTAAACGTCAATCTTATTTCATAAACAGAATGTGATTACTAAATGGTGACAAAGTATGTTTAATAATAAATTTTACATTTAAAAATAAAAATTATATACCTATTGTTCATCTCTTCTATCAAATTGAAAATTTTTAGCAAATTTTCACGACGTACCAGTTAATTCTCAACACGCAATCAAGAAACCTTTTGGTAAAAAAATTTTGTAGATGACGTGTTACGTGATTCTTGAACTTTTTGATGATTTCTTGTACGAGTGATAGTTTTCACACAAGACTACTCAATTTTCTTTATACAGCACATTCTTGAGTCAGTATCGTCAAAGATAAAAGTCACTTTCAGGAGTATAGTTACTTATTTATTTTAAAGAGTCTATGAAGTTAAATGATACACCTTACTTTGCGGAAAAAAGACTAAACAACGGTTTTTTTTTCATCTTTACTAAAAAATTTCTTGTATGCCATGTGAATATTACTGATCTTGATAATATTTTTCATTGATTACCGTATTTTTAGTATAAATAATTCTCTTTGAAGTAAAGCAATTATACCTTTATTTCTGAAATTGATAATTATATGAATGCGTAAAAGAATTGTTGATAATTTATTTTTCTTCTATTTGTATTATGATTTTACCATTTGTGCCAATGATAAGAGAAGAATCTGATTTAATTTTTATTGGTACTTTTTGTAGATTACTAGTAAATTGCGTGTTTGACGAAAGAGATGAGCCATTTGATGAATTGTTAGGAAAGCTCTGAATAAAGATTCTTTATTGGTTGATAACTGATTCATAAAAGTTCAATTGAGAGATTGAAAGGGAGCAAGACTGTGGTAGAATTCATTGATAAAAATAATATCCGGAAACTCTTTTGATAATTTTTATTTAAAGTTACATTTCACATTATTTTTCTTATTATTATATGGTTTTGCGGTAGCAGTACTAATTTGCTTTGAAACAAAGGTATTTTTGTCATTTCTGTGATATACTACTTTTCTCATTTTTTCATGTCTTGATGTCTTAATATGAAACCAGAATCTTAATAGTTAGTGTGATGATTAACAAATGTGTAATTTCGTCATCATTGCCTTGATGTTAAAGATATTCATGACCATCTTTATTTGAGTAAACCTTTGAAGTATTGTCAATTTAGCTATATGAGGGTATTTTTTGAGCCTGTACACGACCGCTGGACATATCTATAAAATGATTTTAATATCATTCTTAATTTAAATAAAAACTTTATCTTACCTGTATTATTTATAATTAACATGGATTTCCATCGATATCTGGTAGTGTATAAATAATGATCATTCTTTTTTACAACTATCGTGTCTCAACCACGTGGAAAACCGCTATCAATATAGAATAGTATTAAAACAACGATTTTTGATATAAAGAAAGACCACTAATTTTTTAAATTAATTATAAAAAAACGTCAAAGACAAAATTATTTATGATATCAAAGATATTAATTCAACTTACAAAAAAATACGGCTATTGAACTAATGATGCATGATTAATTAATTAAATTTGAATATATCAATCCCAAAACGAAATATTTTATTATTTTGAAAATAATTTTTTTACAATTTACGATATTGACAGTTGCGAGCATGTATACGCCCACTGGATGTATGTATATAATGTTTTCAATATCATTAAAATATATCATTCCTAATTCAAATAAAGACTTTATCTTACATGTATTATATAATTTTTTAATCCTTGTTGTAACTTCTCCTATAAATTCTTTGAAATTTCTGATAAACAGTTCCTCCGTAATTGGAAATTTTTACCGGTATACCTTTTATAAATACTGATTTAATAAGAAGAGAATTTCTTAGAATAACACCATTCGTTTGCCAGGTAATTTATTATTGATAATACTACAATATTCGTTCTTTATTTTTAAAGTCATTGCAGAATTAAAATTTAAAGATTTTTGTATTCTACATTGTTTGTTACAATTATCACATGAAAGATGTAATTTGTATAGATTATTATTGGCAGATTCTGGAGATTAAATTCTTGTGTCATAAACATTAAATTTTTTCACGCCTCACTTTTTGAAATGAATCATATTTGTGCCTTTTAACACAATCTTTGATAATGTACGCGGGGGATAAGTAAATTATTTAAATTTCTTGGAATTAAATAAGTGTCTAACTAGAAAATCTCGGTAAAGTGAATAAATTGTTTTATGATTTTTAGCAAGATAAAAAGCTCTTAAATATCTTTCAGTTGTTTAAATTACTTTTTTAAGGCATTAGCTGCACGTGCATCAATTTAAAATGATCTAATTTTCTGAGCTGCTTCAGCAGATGTTAATGAATAATTGTACTTTTTTGTAAAACTTTTATCAAACCGGTAGTTGTAAAAAAACTCTATAAACGTTCCCCAAGGAATCTTTAATGTCTTTGAAAATCTCAGATAATAGTTTTGATATGAATGTCATTTTTACTCGTGAATTATTCACTGGAGTATCAAATTCACTAATGGCATAGTATGAGATTTATAAACGTATTAAAATCTGCAGTTTTTCTATAGATTTCCAAAGTTGTCAAAATAGAACTACATTTTAATAGTACAAATATGATCATTGTAAGTAAAATTTTCTGAAACAGCAAAGTTATCATTATTTCTTGGAATAATAAAATCTCTCGAAGAAGTTCATTTAGGTGAGAGTTTACTTTTTGATCCAGAGAAATTATCGTAAGTTTGTCGGAAAAATTGTTCAAAAGATTCTTTTTGTTCTTCATTTACTTCGTCAGAGATACATACATAAGCTGTTTTATATAAGTTTACTGCATTTAAAAGTAGCCAAGATACAAGTTTAAGTTTGATTCCACTGTTTGAAAACGTGAAAATGAACACAGTTACTTTGAAAAGTAATTTCGTAATTTTGAAATTATAAGTATACAAAAATGCAGTATCAAATATTACAGAATTCATCTTTTTTTGAAGTTATCAGATTCCTATCCAACAAAAATTAAGTTTTTAACAGATTAAATAAAGATGAAAAGGTTTGAAGTGCAGAGTAGAAGTGTTGATTTGACAAGTCTTTGTAAGATCATCAAGAAGTGAATTTGTTGTAATTATTTCTAATCGCAAGGTTGAGACAAACACAAACAGTTAAAGATGTATGAATGTATGATAAAACTTTACATAAAGTAAAAATTTTAAATAATAAAAAAGTTGATCTAAGTTTAAAAACAAAATATGATCGCTATATTATGACAAAATATGGATAAATAATAAATTTTATTTTTCAAAATAGAATTATATCTGTATTGCTATAGCAATATATGCTAAATTTTTTGATAATACTTTTACCCTTTCTATTGCATTTTTGATAAGATAACTTGCTAATTTTGAACCATCTATATTAAAAACACCAAGATTTTTTCTTTACAATATTGCTCATAATTTTTTGTAAATGAAGAATATGTTTCAACGTAGTAGCAGCCACCATAGGATCTGTAAAACTTATAACAATTTCATCTCCACTTTTTTCTCAAGAATTTTATCTTTAGACTCTAGCTACATCCATTTAAAAATTTTAATATCTAATTCACCAATTTTTAGTACTGTTGTATGATTTAGATTTGTTATTGTAATCATTACTAGTTTTTTTCATTAATTTATTACTTATTTTATTCTTGCATAAATTTTTCTTTTTTACCATGATAATTTTGAAATTTCTCATAATAAATATTGCCTTTACAGTAAATATAATGCTCAGAATATTTAAATAAATATAATCTTGAATTTTCTCCTAGACATTTTAAACACACATATTCTGTATAATTAAATGTCTATATTTTCTGTAAGATAAAATGTCTAGATTTCATTGATACTTAAATAATTTATCTTACTTTGTGATTGTCTAGATTTGTTTGACATTTTATTATTTCGAAAATTTATATAATACAATTTATTCTAAAAAGTAGTTAAATTTATTATGTTCTAGCGAGAATTCTTTGTTTTAGCTTTAATTTCCTTAATCTAATTTCTTGTCATACATCAAAAAATTTTTGTACGAAAAGCAACAATTAGAGAATAAATTCAACTTTAAGTTTACATTTCAGCCGTTGTTAACTTAAAAAAGTTTTATAGAAAAATAAGAAATTCCATAAATACTAAATTTTCATTCTAACTGTATTATCTTAAAAAAAGTATCTAAAATAAATAAGAAAATCACGTGAAGTCCAACGTACTTTTTCACCCTTAATTTTTTGAAATATTACATAAAAGTAGTTATAGAAATGTTAAAATATTAAACTTACACTTTGATTATTGTATCTTAAAAAATTATCTAAAAACATATTATTTATTAATGTAAAGAAATAAAAGTAATTGTATTTGATTTTTGCAAAATAGAAATTTCTCATTTTCTTTTTTCATCAAAACAAATGCAACTCCTCTCTTAAAATGATATTATATGAGATTGTAGTCTAAAGAGTTTATATGATGTACTGAAAAGGTTTGATTATAATTTTCTTCAAATTCTAGGCATTTTAATTTTTTAGATATTTTTTTCATTGTACTGAATTTTCTAGTTTTGGCAGAACTTGATCTCCTGTCAACTCTGATATAATAACAATATTAAAATAATTAAAAAGAAATGAATAATATAAGTAAGATACCAGAATGATATCAATAAAACATAAATTTTAAGATTCTCCCTTAATATCTTATTTAGAATGCTTAAAATATTATTAATAGGTGGAAAAATATAACAAATAAATTTATCTTTATAATTTTAAAAGATGATTCAAAAAACATTCAATCCTCATCAATAAAAAAACTCGATATTGTATTATAAGAAGATATGATACAATTTAGGACCTTTTTTTATAACTCTTTAAAAAACTATTTTTTTGCCACTATCTTTCGTATTATGTAACTGTTTTTTTTCCGTAATTTTTAAATCGCAACAAAGTAGATCTGCCAAATTACATTTAAAAGGAATATATTAAGGAATAGTAGCTTTTTTATAAACATCTATATACTATAGTATCATTTTTACTAGCTTGTTGGTCTCTTTATTTCTAGAATTATCTTGTTATTCAACTAATCACATTACAAGTACCTTTTTCAATAAATAAATTAGTGTTTTCTATACGGCTTTCTATTTCATACTAAGTCCACCATATTATGCAGAACTCTTTTACTGATGTAATTTTATCTTAAAATGCTAAAAGAAACAAGTCAACTACACAACGACTTAATACTTAACAGACATAACCATACTCCAAATCAAAGGCATTTGTGTTTATAATAAAATCTATTTAATAATCTTTCTTTAAATGTTTTTAAAATTACCACTACTTATTTAAAAACTCTCCTAAGGTTTTCAGTATCAACCCACAAATGTTGATTTACTTTTTGTTTCTTATAGATTCTACTAAAAACCTAGAATATAACATATATAAAGTGAAATTCATAAATTTCAACTGACTTAAAATAAACATGGCTTTTTTAGTAATAGTCTAACTTTATCTCTAAAAATATGTCTTTAATTATAACTTGATATATTTTCATTCAATTTACTAGGATGATTTATTAACTCATTTTTTATAATCTTCAATTGAGTAATGTTTAGAAGTAAATAAAAATGTAATGAAATGCTAGCCAACATCTTAATCACCTACTTTTTCAAAATATTTATTCGAAAAAGGTAAACTTACCGGAGAGTGTCATGACAAATTTGTAACATGAAAAATTGGTTGTTTTTTCTAAAAAAATTTGTGGTATATTGTTGTAATTTTTGTAAACTTTTGCAATGCAAAATAAACGTCGCCCGGTAACTTTTACTATCGCAACATATGCCATTTGGTTAGCTCACTACAAGATATTTATCCATTTTTCTCTAGCATTAATACGATAACCCAAGAACTTACCTTTATAAGCAATTTTTTCTCATTATTTAAACCATACCAAAGTGTTCAACGTATTCAGAACTTTATTAACATGTTTATCTAAACTACCTATAATCTTATTAACTAACATAAAATCGTCATAATATCTCGCTACCATTATACCCTTTTTTTCTAGCAGTACTTTAACACTCGTCAATGCCGTATTAGATACATATGGTGAATATAAAAATTCTATAGGTATTTGTTAAAACATAAAGTAGTATTGTCTATGGAAAGAGCAAAATAATATTAAGCGGATTCTTTAGTATTAAAACAGTAATATACCATATTTATATCGATTTTCGCGATAAAAACAATCAGATGTTAACAAATCTATTACTGTTTTGATTGTATCACAATGAAAATTTGGTAGATCAGATGATCGTTTATTCAGTAAGGTCAAATCATGTATTAACCGTACTTTTCTATTAGTACAAGGGATATTGTATAATCGATGAATTATTTTAGTTTCATTTTTTTTGATTTTTCTTACTGTACTACGATTTATAAATTTATATACCTCATTTAAACTTGCATTACTAAGTTTAAAATTTATATATGCCATTTTGCTTTTTATCTTATCATAATTTGGAATATCGTAATCATTCAAAATAAAAAGAATTTTATTATTTTTAATCGATATCTATTTATCATAGAAATTTATAATAGACGTAAAGACATGCCTTCAGTTATTCATTTTCAATCTAATATTATGGACTAATATCTAAAGGACTTATGATCATTAAACTGGTGTCATCATTTAACTCTCACTAACCTTAGGTTCATAAAATTGGTTGTTGCTTACAAGCAATTTCCTCGGCTGCTTCTTGCCAACTAAAGAAAGAAATCTTTTGGAAAATATCAGTACATCAATTCACATTTAACAGTGTCATTCTTTTTTCATCTTTAACTTTGAAAATGATCTCCTGAACCTTCCACACATACATGCACTCTTCTTTTAATCTTAATATATTTTCAGGTCATTATAAAGTCTTGTATTACAATTGTCAATAGTTAATTTTATGATTAGCTGGCGTATATTGCTCAACTAAAAGATTCGTCAGCCTTAATGAACACAGCGACAATTATAAAAATCTCTTTATTTAAATAATTTGACAAGAAGTATGTATATTAACAAAAAGTTAAACATGAAAACATTTACATTACAATTACATATGAATATAAGAAAACTTTACCCTCTTGCAGGCTTCAGTAAAATTCTCCTTCTTGCACTTGTTAGCATAAATAAGTAAGCAAGGAATGATGTAATTGTTTCAAATCCCATTTATTTATAGTCATGTTTTCATCATTTTTGAGGCCGTCGTACCTCCAATTAATTAAATCATTTTGTGATTTACTCAATCTTGCAAAAAAAATAAGCTAAATATGTTTTTTTGGCTTTTATTCTCAACGCCAAGTATTTTCATCATATCTCCCGATAGAGTCGTAAAGGATTGCTTTGCTGCAACATCCATATTGTTACTTCTTTCTCATCAGCAGTCAATATATTGTGTAGATTTCCATCTATGTAAGTGGATTTTAAAACAGGCTTCTTAAATACATAAAAATCGAGTTGATAATCATCAATCATATCTATCGATATTTTTAACACTACAACGATTTTTATCATGTCATTTCTTCTAGAATTATTCCTTTTTTAAACAGTCTTTTTAATCGCTGATTTCCATACACTAGAAGTTTTTAATCAACAACATGGGGGTATCTCGTTATCAACAGAATTAACTTGGACCTCTCATCACCGCTAAAATTAACTAAGAGTTTTCGTTAACACAATAATTTTACATTATAGAAATAATCGCTAAAAGCAATTGAATATTTTTTAATTTACACTCGTCAAAGAAATTTTAAAAATCGAATAAAATAAAAAATGATGGGCGAATAGAGGGAGATTTTCTCGTCGAGAAAATTCATAAAACGGTTGGCAACATGTTAATTAATTTATCTAAAATACATTAATATATTAAATCATTACATAAAAGTCTGATGGATTATACTTACATAAAAAGATAAAATAAATTTTTATATACTTGCAAATATCAGAATTGTTGTGCTGTAACTACATAAAAAATTTCTAAAAGTTTTTATACTTGACTTTTATTCTTTTATCAATTTCTATTTTTGCTATTTTCTTAAATATGATACATTAAATATTTTAAAAGTTATTTCTTATTTAAAATTTTTCTTTAAACTTCAAAATTAAAAAATATTTTATTTAAAACTATCACAAGTATTTTAATTTAATTATTAAAAATATAAACACAAAAAGGCATAGATCTTTGTAAAATGTAGTAAATTTGTCCTACCTAGTAAAATTCAGATTTTTTTGACTTTCATTTAATATTGTCGTAAATATGTTGCTCATAAAAATTAAAATTAGAAGATTTTTAAAATAACCTGCTTTTTTTCTGTGATACTATTATTCTCGTTTTAGATTTTTATCGGTTTCCTAGAAAACATTTAAAATAAAAGATTAGAATTTGTTTTATGTAAAATTATAAAAGCTTCTAAAAGGAGCATTTATTAACATGTAATAAAATCCTTTATAAATATGTTTTTATTTTTTGAATTATTAAGAATTATATTATTTCATAAAATATTATTTATCTGATAGCCTAAATTTTATTAAAATATCATTTAATATTATATTAGGTTGGGGAATAAATAATGGTCGTGGACAGTAAAAATTAATTAAGTCTATATTTATTTAAGTTAAAGTTTAATAAATTAAGTAAAATAATACCTGATAGAATCTACACATTTTCCTCAACATTCTAACAGCTTTTGAATCTCCTTTTCTTAAGATTCAGGACTTTTGGATCTAATAAAAGTCACCGAATTCGCTTTCTGTCGACTCCTGATTTATAAAAAGTTTATTTTTAAAAAATGCATCTAAATGCTTAAACAAATTGGAAATTGTAGGGAAGAGATCAGGGGAGTGTAGAGGGTGAGGTAGAGCTCCATATTTTAATTCACCATGTTTTTTTAAAATTAGTTTTGAAATATGGCATCTTATCTTACCATCCTATAGTATTAAGTTATTTCTATTTTTAAAGCCGAATGATTTTTTTTAGTTTTTCATTTATTTTTTCAAACTCCTGTCAGTATATTTTAACTTTCTTGGTGACTACTTTAGATTTAGATTTACAATCTTCCATTAATTCTGAGTATTGGTAGTAAAGGGCCCTCTTTACCCCTCTTCGTTATTGAGGTCAAAATTAACCCCTTCGAATTTCTCAAACCACCGACGCAAAGAGTGTTCAGAAGTTGACTCTTCCTCCTATGCATTCACTATATTTCGATATGCTTCAACTCTATTACATCCATGTTTGAATTCATGTAAGAAAGTTGCTCAATAATACGATCGATACTAGAAGATTCTGTAAGGATGTATGACTGGAAGAATCTTCAAGTATCGCGAAGTATTATTATTATTATAAGAGCAATAATTTATATTAGTAATCAATAATACTGCCTTATAGAGGTGCCTATTTTTACTCGTAATCGTGTCTTATAACAATGTCTTGTACTGCGAATTTGACTTAAGATATTTTTTTTCTTATATCGTCAGTTTCTTGGCCATGGGTGGGTTTTCATAAAACGGGTAGTTTATTACTGATGTAAATTATTGCTCTTATAATAATAATAATATTTCTCGATACTTGAAGATTCGTCCAGTAAATCTTCTAGTATCGCTCGTATTATTGAGTAATTATAATTCGCAATAATTTATATTAGTAAAAAACAATACTGCCTTCTTGGCCATAAGAATACCATCCTGCTAACGCATGATTTTATTAAATAAGATAAACTAGAACCAAATAATAGATAAATAATGATAAATAGTAAGTAATGCTAGCTAATAATAATAAATATAGATCATAATAGTAATGATATTGAAATTTATTCATCTTTAGTGTTTTCTTGAAGAACAGTACGAGCTAAGACTTCTTTCTCAGATTTCTTGTAGTATACTTCTCTAAACATCCTTTCATTTTTCCATTCTATAGCTTTAACAATGTCTTGAAGTATCATATTCGCCCAAGCAGCAGCGGAAACGACAGCCTTTCTTGTATTATGTGTTCTTGTAGTTATTCCAGCTTCTGCAATATATTGTTTTATTAATTTTGAGATTCTTTGCGACGATAGAGCTTTAACAGGTCGCACAGAGAATATCCATAATTTATCCTTCTCCTCCATAATTAAAATCTCCTCTCTAACCTGTTTAGAGATCTCCAAATATTTTTTAATATTTGTATACGGAGATATTTTTGGTTCTTGTTCGTAGTTGATTACCTCCAACTCCTGGAAAATTCCATCAAGACCTTTTGTTTTGGTTATTCTTAATTGAAAGTCAAGTTTGTTACCATGGTCTTTCATTTTACTAATTTTCATCTAATGAATTTTAAATACACGATTTTCCGATGCTATAGCGACTAAGGTGAGAGTCCTTTTTATTATTGTTTGTGTATCGTCATCTTCATCAGCCCTTATATAGTCTAATAAATCTTTAATATTCCAGATTGTGGTTTCTGGTTGGGTTGATGTTCTTCTTTCTCTAGCTTTACCTGTGAGTGAGTTTTCTACCGTGTTTGTTAGCTCCTCCGGTAGTCTCATGTTACTGAGTCTATAAGCCAAAAATATTGCCGATTTGCTTAGATTTAGGGAGTTACCGGTCTCTTGAGCTGTATGTAGAAAGTGGACGATGGCTTTCAAATTTGGGGTTTCCTAGTCATACCCATTTTGTTTACAGAAAATAATAAATTGTTTAAATTTTGATTCACATGATGCCCTGGTAGATCGTGCAAGATTTCCAATAATTTTATCTACATATTCCTCCATTAGACCAGCTTTTAATAAATTCTTTTTAACAAAATTAGCAAAAGGCTTTCTGGTACTATACTATTATTATTATTATAATGTTTAATTATTTCAATATTATATTTTTATATATGTTAATTAAACTATGGAGAGGTTGTCTTTCCCATTTTGGTAATAACAATTATACATCAATATTTCTCTTTATTAAAAAATGAGAGATAGATCTAACAATTATAGGGGGAGGAAAAACAATATAATATAATATTTTTATTAGATAAAGATAAAAGATTCTGAAAAGATATATCTGTACCAATAGTCTCTCTCTCAAAAATTCTGCTTATGTATGCTTTACTCTTAAAATTTTCTTTTGTAGCACATAAATCTAATATATCTAGAGCATAACTGCTTCTATTAATGAAGTCTCTAGTTATAATTTCTTCTGTGTCCTTCGGGCCAAAGCGTCTCGTGTAGTTAAAGTTTGTTGCGTCAAACAATCTGCTCGAATATTGGAAATTCCTGAAATGTAAAATAATTTCATAGAAGCGTTAAGCGCTCTTAATATACTATGAATTTCTTGAACTAAGTAACTAAGCTCAACTGTTTTTGCTCTTTTATTTAAGGTTGCTACAGTAGTGAAGTTATCACTTTCCACAATTATTTCTTTATCTCTAACGAGATCTTTAAGGTATGATACTATTTTACTAACTGCATAAGTTTCCTTCCAATTAATACTTTTATAGTCAAAATTTGGAGGACAAAACCCACTCCTATCTATCTTATATGTTAGGCGCTGAATGCCAAAATCCTTTAAAAAACTATCTGTTCTGAAGTGTATCTTATGGCTATCAGAACGAATCTCATAGCTAAAAAAATGGTTAATATTTATCAATATTAATTTTACTTCCTCTAAAGTATCTTTATCTAACCTAATATGATGATCATAATTATTACTATATTTTTTAAGGGCCTCACCTAACCTCATTTGTAATCTGGTAAAGTAGTTACGAATCTCTTTATTTACTACACTAAACTTTCTAGCATACCAATAGCTTGGGCTAGATTTCTTAAGGAAGGTCTGATGTCTTTAATCAGTGAAATTAAAGTAGCCTTTAACTTCTTCATTTTAGAATGCGTAGCCGAAATTCTAAAGGATAACGTATTAATCTAGTATCCCAGAAATATACATACATATAAAGGTTCTAGCGAACTCTTCTTAATATTTACCGGAAAATTAAATTTTTCTAATAATTGGACAATAGTTTGTCCTTTCTTTCATAATTCATCCCTATTTTCACCTAATATGTACCAATCATCCAGATATTTAAATATTAATATATCTGGGAATTCTTTTCTAAAGTAACCTGCTACACAGTCAGTTAACCTACTATAGTAAATGGGATCATAGGAGATACCGAATGGTAACCTATTATATTCATATAATATATTATTTACCCTGAACTGGGTATATTTTTTATCTCTTCTTGGAGCGAGATACTCATATATGCATTAGATAAATCTATGGTTATACCAAACCAATTTTTTATCAATGCTCTTTTAACTTCTCCTATATCATTATATTTAAAATGGGGAACAACAATATTTTCATTTATCTTTTTGCATTAAAAACTACTCTTTAACTCCTGTTTTCTTATCTACTAAGAAAATTGGTGCTACATAACTAGGTTCGTTCTCAGCTAACCTTATGAACCCTAGTTGTAAAAGCTCATCTACATATTCCTGATTTATACAGGAATTACCTAAATCGAACTTATTAGGTTTAACAACCTCCTAAAATGCGCTTGTGTAGACAGTGTTTAACAACCACTTGTCATTAAATATTTTTCTCCATAGCGAGAGTTTTTAATGATGGGGAAAACTTTTTTATCATTAACTAACCTTACTTTCATATGAAATATTACTTACCTTAAATTGGGTATACCTGTATAATTTTTTATCTTTTCTAAAGGAGATATTCTTATAGACGTTATATAATTTTATTGTTATACTAAACTAATTTATTGTTTTTGCGTTAAATATAACCTTTTATTCTTATTCCTAATATAACTAAGGAAATTGGTGCGTAAGATTACATTCGTTATCAGCTAGCTTAATAAATCTATTTGAAGCTACTCATCTATATATATTTTTGGTTAAATACAAAAATTACCTAGGTTTATCAACCTTCTAGGGAGCGCTTACATAGACAGTGTTTTACAATCACTTGTCCTTAAATATTTCCCCATAGCGGAGAATCTTTAATCTTGGGGAAAACTTTATACTATCAACTAACCTTAAATTATTTGGTGGAGGTTGAATATTTACTCGAAGAGTTTGAGAATTTAATGATTTTAATTTTCATTAGGTATCCATTACTACCTTCATTATTTTTTATTATAATTCTTTGAGCTCTTAAAACTGTAATAAATCTCTCGTCGACAAATAAGAGTCATTCCTACAGTTTAATTGTTTTAAGAGCTTTGACTTCTAATTAATATTTGGTTATTATCATTTATTATCTTCTGTCTTCAAAGAATCCCTTAATTCATTGAATATTTTATCTGTATCCATTTTAGTTAAGAATTAGAAAAATAGAGAAATATTCTTAACGACACGACTGCGCGGTAAAAATTATAAAAACTGACGATGTAAGAAAAAAGAGGTCTAATGTCAAAATAGTACCACAAGACATCGTTATAAGACACGACTATTAGGTAAAAATAAGCAATTCTATAAGGCAGTATTGTTGATTACTAATATAAATTATTGCGGATTATAATAATGAATAATATAAGAATTTTTAATATAATAATTAAAATTTCAAAATAAAACAGTATAACACTTATTATCAATATAAAAACTGTATTTTTGTTTTTAAAAAAAATATACAAACAATCACCTAGTAGAAATGTAAAACAATCTTAATATTTTGTTCATGATTTACTATATATTAGTATGAATAAAACTATTTTTTACTATATTTTAAATAGTGTTATTAGTCAAATTTTAAACTAACAAAGAGTATTTAACATTATGGGAATCTAATGAATAATAACCACTATTAACAGCAAGATTTAAGAATATTGAATCAAGTATACACTTTCTTCTTTAAATTTGAAAAAAATTAAAAATATAGTAATATTTTATTGGCGTGTATGTATTCTAAAATATGAATAATAGTATAAAAAAAAGATTTATTATAAATGTTTAGATATGAATAATAAATGATAATTCTATAATCACTTATTACAAATATGATTTTTCATTCAAAAGTTATTCATTATATATCAAAAAATACTGTTTTAATTTTGTATTTTTCATGAACATATTATAAAATATGTTCTCTGATTCTTTTTTAATGTTATTAAAATCATAATATTTATTTTAACATAAATTTTTTCAACATTATATAAAGCAATTGTGTCTTTTTACAATATCATAGAATCATTATATAATATGATGAATGAAGTTTAAATTGCCAATTTTTAAGAAATTTCTAGTTATTTCTTAAATAAAACTAAAACATTGGAAACATTGCAATATGACTTTTAATTTTATCAATTTCTTCTAGAGAAAGATTAAAATATTTTATATATTTAGGAATCAAAATGAATATTTTTTTGATTGTTATTTCCGCTGTAATTTTCTTTGCACGAAATTTGAATTTAAAAAAATACATAAAAAACAGAAATACAAAAAGAAATAGTAGCTGAAAACATCTTTTTTCTATAGGAAATATAAGTTGTAATGGTATACCAGCATCTAATGCTAAAATTAAACCTTATAAAAAATAAAAACTTAACGGATAGAGTTAAATTAAATTCGACTTTAACTAATCATACTGGTAACTTTACATTGTTTAGAATATGAAAAAATGCTAAACGTTTTAGTAATTTGTACAAATTTTAAATTATTTAGTTCACTTAGATAATTATATGATTGTTACACAAAAATGTAGTGTTAATGACACAGAAAGATGTATTAGAACATTTGGTTTTTATTTTTTTGTGCCCATCATACTTTAGAAAAAACAAGAGTTTCCTTATAGGGCTGTTATTGATATTGATGATGATAAAATTACTAATTATGGAAACCAAACATGTAAAAAAAACAGATAATTTATTAAAAGGTTATTAATAAATAAGCCTTTATAAAATCGCAAAAATCGAATCAAGATTCTTTGTGTTAAAAATAAAAAAATGTAAGAAAATAATATTTTATTACTTAAATTATTATTGCTGGCACAGATAACAACAAATATTACATACAATAAACAAAATCGGTTATAAAAGTAAAAAAACCAAATAATGATTAAATCGTACAATATTATCACTAAAAATTTATTTGGTTATGTTCTTTAACACAATTGGGCTAGATCACTTGCACATCATTCACTTACTATTTCTTAAAATAACACCATCCTAAAGTTTCTTCAGATGTCTAAGATTTTTTAAGATAACATTTTTTGGTAGTATATAACGTCGCTTTCCATTAACAGTTCTCTCAAGTACGGCAGTTGAACCAAGAATTTCTTTAATAACATAGGGACTTTCCCATTCGGCTCAAAGTTTTCTTTAACAAAAAGAATTAGGAACCATATCATCAATTTTGTACATTTCATCATTTAAAACAGTCAAATTTCTACTGTTTTCTTTACTTTTTTTCTTTCTCACTATTTTTTTTATCATTTTTTGGGAATTTAGTTTTTCCAACATTTTTCAAACGAAGTAACTCCAAGTCTCTTGCATTAATTGAACCCTTTTCATTATAAGAATGTTTTTCTACATTTTATGGGTACTTGAATTTATAGCCTAAAAACAATTCATCGGGACTTTCTCTTTCTGCAACAATGGTGTTTGAGAAAATAAATTACCGTTACATAATATTTTCAAATTTATTGGTTTATCATTCGACTCAATTTTACTAGTTGGTATCTTTCATATAACATGTTGAAGATTACTAATTGCAATATCTGCCACATTATTACCATTTTTTAATAATGTGATTTACCAGTAATAATATCATACTCGATTTATTTAAACTCTCAAGCGTTTTATTCTAGTATGAATTATTACCTGAATTCCAACGATTCAGGAATCTATACTTCCAGCAAAATTTAAGTGATGCCGTCATAACTGAACTGTTTCACTTTCAACATTTAGATAAATGTCAGCCATTCAAAAAAACGTGGTACTATCAACTATATGTATCATAACTTTCTCCTTTCTTGGACAACATATGTCAGCTACATAATTTTCTCTCAAAATCATGAAACTACACCAATAGAGAACTTTAGCTTTTTTATTATTTACATAACACTGTTGACATGTTCTGCAAGAACTAGTACATTTTTTAAAAATACTATCCAACATTGAATTAGAAACTTTATGTTTTTAACTTGCAGCAATTTTAATCAATTGAAATCTCCAAAACTATAAGTAAGTAGAAATTTTTCTCATCTATTTATCTGATACCAGGGGAAAGCTATTTTTCTTAAAGATTTGAAAAATTCTAAAATTATTTTATTAGTAAATTGAGGTATTAAAAAGTATTATTAGTATTAGATTTTTATTTTAAGTGAATGATTTGTTTTTTATAAAACACTTGTTAATAAAAGTATTTTATTTTTAGTTAGTAATCAAAAACACACTATATACTGCACGTAAAAAGGTGACGTTAAAACAACTCAATAAATCTTATATAGGTAAAAATTTATCAAAATTGTCAAAGAAGACACATCATTGATACAATACTGGTAGTCCATAATATTTTAATTAATTAATACTCCTGATTTATCTAAACTAATCAGTTTACTTATATACCAATTTGATCTGTTGTATTAAAAGTTCAGTCTATCAATTTAACTAACTCGACTTAAAAGTTATACAACGAAAGTAACTAAACTAACAATTTTTTTATTTGGGTTAGTGTTTTAAAAGTTTGTTACTTTGGGTATTTTAAACATACTAGAAAATTAAAAAATTAGTAAATTTAAATATTAATAAATTAAAATGTTGATTCAATTATTAATGATAATTCTGTTTCGTTGAAGTTTCTGGGGTACTATAATCGGAATTTTCAAATGGCAAAAGATAAAAAAAATATTTAAAATAAAATATAATATTCCAGATTATAATTGTTTTAATCAGAAAATAACTAAACAAACATTATAGATGTTGTAGTGTTTATTAAAGTTTAAAATACTTGGATTTTATTCTCAATTACTGTTATAAAGTTACAGTTAACTTAGGATAATTGATGAAGCAAAAATAGGATTTATTCTAAATAATAATAAAATTTTTGCTATTTCTATTATTTTATATTTGGAAAAGAATACAGTGAATACATAAACATCTATTATTATAGTTTTTTTTTCTAATATTTGTTAATTACTTTTTAATTAAAACAATTTTAATTTAGAATATTAAATTCCATCTAAAATATTATTTTATCTTTTGCCATTTGAAAATCCGGATTTTAGTACCTCAGAAATTTCAATGAAACACACACAAAAAGTAAATAGGACAAATTTCGTCATCATTACATAAAATACAGTAAAAATGTCCCAACATTTTAAAATGTCAAAATTTATTCAAATTTTAAAAATATCAGGCGACAACAAAAATGTTTTAAATGACGCAAAATGTTAGATTTTCGCATTAATTTGGTCGTTTTTTTACAAAAATTTATACTTTTAATATTTCGAAGTAATGTAACATTTATTTAATCTTAGAAATTTTAAAAATATTACATCTATTTTAGAATCTAATTTGTTTTTATAACATGTTATGAAGTGAGTTATCAGAAATCAAATTCGTGTAAAGTTGTTAACGTTTTAACAAAAATCATTATTTTAAACAACCTATTGACACCAGTAAATTAAAAAATTTTACAACAACAATAAGAAAGAGTGATAATTATCTAACCATACAAAGTGATGTTTATTGAAAATATTATCTTAGTATTTGTTATTTTTCTTATATAAATTAAAATATTTGAAAATTTTTTTACTATGAACAAAACGTATAATGTTTTAAAACTTTAATTCAGTTTGACTTTTAAAGATGATCTTGAAACACAGTATAAAAAAGTTGAGTTATCAAATGAATATAACTTTATATAAAAATATAATTTATAGTTATTCAAACAATTGAAGAACATCTAAAAAATACTATCATATGCTAATAAATACTTTTTATAAAAGCATTTATAATCTTATATTAAGTTAAATTTTAATATTGTATTTTAAAATGTATTGTAAAAAATATCTTAAGCTTTGAAATAAAAACAATAAAATATAAAAATAAAAACTTATTTTAATTATTGCTATAATTTTTTGTATGAAATAATTGCGTTAAAATTATCGCAAATTAAGAAAATTCAAATTTTATTAGGTGGTACAAATTTATTACATTTTACGCAAATATGTGTCCCATTTTTTTGTGTGTAGAATAAATAGTAATAATTGAATCAAAATTTCAACTTATAAATATTTCAATTTATTAGTTTTCCAATTTTCTAATATGTTTAAAATACCCAAAATAACAAACTTTTAAAACATTAACCTTAATAAACAATTGCTAGTTTAGTTATTGTCGTTGTATAACTTTTTAGTCGACTTAGTAAATTGATAGAGAGAACTTTTAATACAGTTGATCAAATTGATATGTAAGTATACTGATTAGTTTAGATAAATCAGGGGTATTAATTAATTAAAATTTAAAAGACTATCAGTATTTTATAAAAAACAAATTATTCACTTGAAATAAAAATCTAATGCTAATGATACTTTTGATACCTTAATTTATTAATAAAAAAATTTTAGAATTTTTAAAATCTTTAAAATTTTGATTGCTTAATTTTTTATTCTTTAGAAAATATATTTATAAGATATAAGTTGTGGCGTTCCCTTTTCAAACAATTCCCAATGCCCTTTGAAACTCCGACGGACCTTTAAACCTTTATCACTGTCAACTTTTATTGACCAAACTTTAATACAATAACACACAAATTAAAGATTACTCCAAAATTAAGTAAAGCAAAGTAAAGTATAGTGACCACCTAGGGATAACATTTATAAATTACAAAATTATACTTACTTATACTTATTCTTCGATCTCTTAACAATTTTTGAGATCTTCCTTAACCGTCTATGAAATCCCTAGTGGTCTACAAAATACAATATATTAAAATTACAATATAATTAAGATAATTAATAACATTACAATATAACACGTCATACATATAAAATTTTGATTACATAAAAATAACTATTACCTAAGTTAATAAAATGAATAATTTGATGGCTCTCGCCACCTTATATAATAACAAAAACAATGTTCTCGAATTTTCCAAACAGTTTCCTAACTGTTATATTTTACTCCTTTAAATATTTTGAAATATTGATGTGCCAATTTTTTACTGTTTTGCAAATATTAAACCAGGGTAAGTAGATTGCGTGTATTGTTTTAATATATAAGTAAATGAAATATTTTTGATTGTGATAGCCACTTTATAACGTTTACATTTATTGAAACTGTTTAATTAAATAAAAAATTCACCTAATGAAAAGAATTTTACTTATATCCAAAAGGTGAAAAAAAATGAACATTTAAATCGTTCCAAGTAGCTATTTAAATGACTCTCCATTATATTTTTAAAATTGGTAGAAAAAATTTAATTCTATTCTTCTATTAACTACATATTTACTTTAATTTTACAAATATATAAATGAAAAAGCAAAAAAATTAAAACCTAAAATAACTGCTTTTGTTTTTAAGCTACAAATTTCGTCATAGTTTTTATATTTTATGCTAGCCTTTCTTCAATGTACTAACATTAGTTTTATTTTCTTTAAATAACTTTTCATAAAGTTATAACATTAGAAAATGTTAACTTATACTAAAAAAATAATCATCATCTCTTGATCCATTACTTTATTCATTTTTTACTTATTCTTTTAATATTAAGTTTCCTCCTATTCCATACTTGTACCTTACAAATGAGGCAAAAATAATGAAGTTTTATCAACTTTTAAAAGAGTTATTTACGAACAAAACTATGCAAAAATGTGTCTAAAAAGTGATATTTTCTAAAAATAATTTGGCCAGTTATAGACTAGAAGTTTCGAGACTTACTTTCCCCCCTATGTTGAGAAAAAATACATCAATAACTTTTTGACCATAAAAATTGATCAAGTTTGAAAAGAGTTATGTTTGGAACAAAATTGATTTTTACAATAAAAATGAAAAAAAGGCAAAAAAGTTGACATTCAAATTAATATAACTTCTTTCGTAGTTGAGCTATTGTGGAGTTAACAACACCTTATAAAATAATGATGAGTAACTTATAAGGTTTTTATTAAAAGAACTAAAGATACAAAAAGACATGTTACATATATAATAGTTGTTTTTGTGTCAAACATCATGTTTGACGCAGCAGCAATAAAATTCGTTAGACCATTATTTTTTAAGTTAGGTGTAGATCTATATAACAGATACTGTTTTATTTCATTTCATCAAGTTTTAATTAAGTTATAGCTATTTAACTTTTTAACCATTTTTTAAAATGGTCACTATTCTTTGAACCATAACTCGGCCACTGTTTATCACAATTCCATAGTATTGTGTTTCCGTACTATTCTGGAATTTGGTCTTTCAAATGGTATATAAACTATTGTATATTAAATATTTTAAAATAACGTTATTCCCTGGTCAAATCTGTGCCAAAAAAGGGTCAAAAAGGGTGTTTTTTAAGAATAACTTGGCCACATTTTTAGCCAAAAATTTTTAAAACTGATTCAGTCCCTCTAGTTAGAAAAAAACACATCTTTTGGCTATTTACTCGTAAAAATCGGTTAAGTTTTTAGAAGAGTTATGAAAGAGACAAATTTTTTTTCTTTTTTTTTATTATAGACATTTAAGTAATAGTTTAAAAATACATATTGAAAAATATTATTATATAAGGTGACTCGCTGAAGGCTCTTGAGAAATTCGCATATATAGCTCTACTTATTGTTAGATATATAAATATACAAATATCTAAATATAATATTTCTAAAATTAAAATATATTAATTCTAAAATTTAAATATAATATCTTTATTCATACTGCCTCAAATCAATGTTAGTTTAAAAAGGTCCTAACTGATAATTTGGAGTAAGTTTTAAAAAAATTATTTTATAGTAATTGTAAAATTATAGTTTTTGGATAATAAAAATATCAATTGTCTTACACTTATTTATAAGATGCAAACGTTATACTGTAACTGTTTTGTAGCCAAGTTACGTACCTCTATATTTTTTTAGGTTCCATAAAAAATCTAGATTCTCTGCGGGGTTATGACTCTTAGAAATTAAGCTATAATTTTTGACTTTAAATAAATAAAACTTTTTTATATTATAAGATTATTATTGTTGGTGATTATGAAAATGTTAAAAATTTAAATATTCTTAAATTATAATTTTACTTATTATATTTGTATAAATACTGAATAAATTGCTAAATAAAGTAGTTTGTTTCTTATCTCTCGTCACTGACGTTTTCAATGGAAGACAAACTAGGAACATTTTAAGGAGAAGTATTTCAAACTCAACAGAAAAATCAACTGCTTTTCTTAATCTTTCTAAAATATCATAGCTATTATAGTCCCTTAGCTATGTTCAATTTTTTAATATACAAAAAATTTTCAATTATTCAGAAATTTTAATGTTGTAATTTTAAAAAAAGATTTTGCAATATTCTGGTAAAGTAAATGATACTCTATCCAGCAGATATAATATTATAAATTATAATTAATTTTAAAGAAAGTTATGATTTGTCAAAAATCGTCATTCTTTAACTTTTGTTGATAATGTAAATTATATTGGGTTAGTGCATAATTATTGTGGCAATTTTTCGCAACGTTTTTCCTCTTAAAAAATCAACATTTTTTAAAATTTTTTTCCATAGAAATAATCCTCACATTCCAATTAGTGGGATGCAAATTGAAAATTATATTCATATTCGCCATATTATGCTCTGGAACTTCGAGAAAGATTGAGATGAAAAACAGTAATTTCGCGATCTAAACGAACTTTTTGTGAAAGAATAATCAGCAAAAGCCAAGTTGAAAGATGGTTGGGAAATTCAAATTTGATAATTCAAATTAAATTTTTCTTTTATTTGGCTTTTGTTGATTGCTTTTTCGTCAAGAAAGTTTGTTGAGATCGCGAAATAATTGTGCTACTTTCCACTTTTCTTGAAGTACTGGAGCATAATTATTGGGGCATTTTTTTTGTGAATTTTTTTCCTTTAAAAATTGGCGTCTTTTTAATTTATTTCCATAAAAATAATTCTCACATTTCAAATACTGAGATGTAAATCGAAGGTTTTACCCATATTCATCATATCATGCACTAACACTTTGAGAAAGGTTAGAAAGCAGCACAGTCATTTTGCGATCTTAACGGACTTTTTGCAAAAAAAACAATCAACAAAAGTCAAATTTAAAGAAAACTCAATTAAAATTACCAAATTTAAATTTCCTGAACAATCTCCCAACATGATTTTTGCTGATTATTCTTTTGCAAAAAGTTCGCCGAGAACGCGAAATTACTGTTTTTCATCCCAATCTTTCTCGAAGTGCCAGAACATAATATGGCAAATATGAATATAATTTTCAATTTGCATATCACTTATTGGAATGTAACGATTATTTTTATGGAAAAAATTCTAACAAATGTCAATTTTAAAAGAAGAAAAAGTTCGCGGAAAAAATGCCGCAATAATTGTGCACCAACCCAATAAATATTATGTTTTCTTATTCTTATACTGCTGAACATCATTATTATAAGTAATTACATGTGTTAATTAACATAATATTACTTATTAGTTTATATATTGTTAAAAAACCGTAATATCTTTTTATTACTTATACTTTGAAAAAAATAATTTTTTCAATATTTTTACATTATTTACTACTATTTTGCGAAGTTGTTACACTATAGTAACACTTTTTTTATATTTTTTATGTATTGCATATTTAATTATATCTTCATCAACCTATGTTTGAAATACGATTTGATGATAAACAAAAATAGAATTATATCGTGAATACTTTTGTTAATCAAACATTATCGATGTCGAAAAATTAAATAAAATTATATACTTTCTTTGATTGCTTGAAAAATTGTAAAAATAGTCAATATTTTACTAATCATAACTTTTAAAATTCAATTCACTAAATAATACTATCTAAATTCGATAGATATTTATTTACACTACTAGAATAATATTAACGTATTTTATGAATTATCTTCTAAAAAATTTATTGTTAAAAAACAAAAAATTGACAAAAATTCATGGTTATTTTTTATATTAAAAAATTCGACATAGTTATTGAGATTATATTTTTATGATGCTTTAGAAATAGGTGTAAAAGAAGTTGTTCTTTCGTAATCGATAAAGGTTATAAAAATATCTCTGTATACAAAAAAGTTACATTAATTGAAAGTTGGAAAATGTTTCTAAATACTGAAGATCTAAAACTTTGCTCAAAATCCAAAATTTTTTTAAAATTATTTTAAACAATACTAGTGTGTATTTTGGCAACAAAGTAGTAGTTATAATACTACATTTGTTTTCTTAAAATAATTAAATTTATGTATTGATTATCTGGAAAGTTCTACGGGCTACTCTTTGTTTTCTTTTATTATATTAAACCATTTTGATTTTTAATTTAAGAGGCTGGTAAGAGATAAAATGGCAAATAAGCTGCTTTTACATTTAATTTTTTATTATAAAATTTATAAAATAAGCGAATAATAAAGTATATTATTTGAATAGTAAATGTTTTTGAAAAAACTTAAAATTGTCTTTTTGTAGAATTTGAAAGTGGATATTTTGGTGCTAAAAAGTTTTAGAACGTCATAAATAAAAAAAAATATATAAAGGTTTTACAAACCATACACTGATTGCTTCAAAAGCCAATCATTGATACTAAAAAAAAGAAGAAGATTGTAGATCTTAAATAAATTACTTAGAAATATTTTATTATATTGATCTTATTTTTTTAAATTTTATTATTATCCTGCCTACCTATTAGTTCGATCGTTAATTATTTTACACACTTGTTAAATTAATACTTGCAAGCTTAAATTTTATTGTTTTTTATGCTTATGTGTTGTTAATTTTGAGTTGATTAAAAGCTTTAGTGTATTCTCTAATTGATCCATCGTTTTTTTACTATAAAATTTTTCCAATCTGCACCAAAAATAATATCAATATTTATTTGTTATTATATTTATTGTTTTTTGATTTTTAGAATTAAAATATCAATTTTTTAGTCATTTCGCATGGAATTTTTTTAGTATTTAAAGGGAATTTTATTTTCAAAATATCAAAGTAAAAAAATTAAAAATGAGAGCTTTAATAATATTAATAATATATATAAATATTTCATTATCTAATAGTTATGAGTATACTAATTGCATTCTCAAAGTTGAAGGAACACCTAAGTGTCCTCCACATGAAAGAAAAAGTGTTGATTTTAAGATAGAATATCGTAAAAATGAGAGATCTATAGCCACTGTAAAAAAAGAGTGTGGTGAAGAAATTGCAGTTCAGGCAAATGTTTCATACGAAAGTTTAACCAACCGAGGTAAATAAATGTATAAAAAATTATTTATTTATTTAATAGATTATTGGGCTCGATTTTATTATTTTCGTAATGGACATTATACAAGAAAAATTCCAGAAGAATGTATAAATGGTATTATAAGTAGGGGTGATCATTTATACTGTAATATTGGAGAAATCGATCCAAATAATATAACAACCTCGTCCACCAATAAAACACCATATATATTATAATTACACTGGATATACCATACTAATAATTAAAAACTTTACATTTTTATTTTTGCTTTTTCGTTATGAGTAATAAAATTTATCATACATATATGGTTTTAACATTACCAGAAAGTGAAAATATAATGATGTTAGAAAGATTAGTATCAGCATTAAATAGAGTTACTCTAAAATAATAGACACATTTTTTATACAGGGTGGCCCACCTAATTTTTCCCAGACATTTGCATGTATATCTCCGCGCATAGATAAGCTACAAACATAGTATTATAATAATTTTGTAGCTGAAATATATGCCATTCTAAATCTATTGTCATATCAACAAAATGTGGATTCTAGGCGGAGTTATAGGCTTTCAAAATTTAGGTACATTTTTCGACTTTCATCAACTGTAACTTTTTTATTTGGAAAGATTTTTTATAGTTATTGCAGATTCTGAAAGTACAAAGTCTTTTGTACTAACCACCAAAATTACATAAAAATTGAAGCCCGACAACTTTGTTTAATTTTTAAAAAAAAAGTAAAAAAATCTTGATTTTTTCCAAAAAATTGATGTTTTTTAAGAATAAAATTTTAAGCGGGTTATTTTTTAGAAAGGTTTATTAATATTCTGATAGAGTAAGTAAAGCTCTATCGAATAAGTATAGTACCACTAAATTTAATTGAGTTTGAAGAAAGTTATGAATAGTCAAAAATTGACCATTTTTTACAATAATCTATACCAAAAAGAAATAAGGAAAAAAATTTTGTCTTTAACATAACTCTCTTCAAATTTAATCGATTTTTACAAATAAGTAGCCAAAAGATGTGTTTTTTTCTAACTTAGGGGGGAAAGTGGGTCTTGAATGTTTTGGACCATAATTGGCCAAGTTATCTCGAAAAAACACTCTTTTTTAGGACCTTTTTTACATAGTTTTGTTACACGACTAACTCTCTTCAAAGTTAACGAAATAAATTACTTTATATCTCATTCGAAAGATACAATTCCAGAATAGTGCGGAAGCCTACTGATATTGGATTTGATTTATAATTGGCCGAGTTATGGCCCAAAGAGTGGTGACCATTTTGAAAAAACATCTTAAATGTTAAATAGTCATAACTTGATGAAAACAAATAATGTAGTACATTTTTTATAGATCTATGTCTAACTTGAAAAACAAGGGTCTAAGGAATTTTATAGCTCAACTACAAAAGATGTTATAGTAAAAATTATGCATAATTTTTAATTCTTTGTAAGACCTTTGTTTATTGGGGAGTTATCTCCCTGTTTTAGTTACACTTTTTATTATTTCATTTATTATCCACTTCTCTCATAATAAAATTTTCAACTACTAACGTCATCAACATGACCCCAGTAGTAACTTCAGAATTACTCCTATATGAATTCAACAGACTATCTAAGCTCCCATCAACCTCTCTCAAACGTGAAGCTGCAGACGCGGCACCATCATCTCTGAACAAAGCATGGCTACTTCGGTTTTGTATGGAAAAGAAATTTGGAACTATGTGCACATCCCAATTATTACAAAATTTTTTAATTTGTCCTAAGAAAATTTCAAACTTCAGTAATAATTCTTTATCACTTCAGATGACAAATACTACTCCAGCGAATACTGTTAGACGTTACGAATGCTGCTTACAGGTCCAATTATTTGACTACAAGAGCAAAACTAGAAATGTCGAAAGATTCATCAGTGAAATGGAGGAGGCAATGTTTCTGGACCAAATTGATGAACACGATAGACCTACAAAGATAAGACTCTTGAGACTACGATGTACTACTGAGACCAAGGAACTTCTACCAGACATGGATGAGCTTACGTACGAACAATACAAAAGCGCTTTGATTGACCTTTTCCCGCCTGTTCCTCCCGCCGTTTTTATGATGGAGTACATTTCCTACAAAGTCTTACCTTCAGAAGAATCCTTCACCAAGCTAAGAGAACTTGCGGATCGTGCTTACAAGAACAAACCGGTGGCTGAGAAAAAGGCTTCAGTAATCTTGAGACTTATGGAGACATTTAACAGACATGAGAATGTATGGACCTATCTTAGTCAATCTCACACGGATACCACAATCTCTACAATCATCTCTGAAGTCAGTCGTATGGCACTTTTGAACAAAGACAGAAAATTCAAGCTTCAGTCAAACGTTTCTTGTGACCACTGTATGATTTCAAGACACATCGCTTCACAATGTCGTCGTAAACAATCTGGTTTGCCACAAGGTGATTATCGTAAGAAACCAACTCCAAATCCAACCATCAGTTCGAACCAGGGAAACTAGGTAGGCCTGGACTTGTTCCAGGCAATTCAACTTCCAGCTCTCCTCTCTTCCACGAAACCAATTTCACCAATACTTTAGACTCTCAATCTCTGCTACAATCATATAAAACTGTTCAAATTGCTTCAGGAAGTGTATCAAAATCAATCTCTGCCTTATTTGATACGGGTAGTACCTGTACTGCAATATCTTCAACTTTAGCGAAATCACTTAATATTGAAAAAGGCACAGACACTGTAGACATCAAGTACCTCAACACCCAGTCTTCTGCAATTACTGCTCGGAATAAACTTCTTATCACTCTTGGTAATCGACTCTGCTACTGCTATCCTGTCATCATCAATAATGCCTCAAGTGACATCATTATTGGCCAGTCCGAACTTCAGAAATTACGAATCTCCTTCCTCTTCTCACCAAACAAAGTAGAAATTAATGCTATTGAATGTAATCAGACCTCTCAAAAAAATAGAATACTCTCAGAGACTCCTTCAGTGGTTAGTGCAGACTCTTTTGATTTTAGCTGTTGCTCGATTTCAGCACCAAAGATAGAATTTAAGCAATCTCACTTGAACAAGAACCCTCGATATGATATTCAGAATCCAACTGTACGCGGTAAATGTAAACAGCATGTTTTAGAAATGATCTCTCACAATTTGGCTTCTCGATATGCACCACGATTCATTTGCAACTTACGTCCTGTAGAAAATAAATCTGGTGATATCTGGATGACTCTAGACATGCGTCCTGTTAACGACATTATGGTTCCTATATATTACTCATCACCAAAGATTAACTTAATTCTCCACTCCATGGGTACATTCGATTTTATAAGTCGGTTAGATCTCTGCAATGCATACACACAAATTCCTCTTGATCCTGTTGATAACAGAACCATCGTTGGTCGCATTGCTGGTGTTCTCTTTTCTCAGCTTCGTTTACCACAAAGTGGACGGAATTCACCAGCAACACTTCAGTCCCTTATCAATCAAGTTTCAGCAGACACACCGAGCATGGCATTTCAGAATGACATTTGGATTCGTACCAAAGGCACTGCATCTCTACATTCTGATGAAGTGATTTCAACTTATAAGGCTCTTGTTGCACACAATTTGAAGATTTCTCTTGACAAATCTGAATTCTTATCAAATGAAACGATCTTACTTAGTCACAGGATTACGGAAAAAGGTACAGCTATTGCCCCAAAATTTATCTCTACTATCACGAGCTTCTCACGTCCTACAGGTACATACCAGCTCCGGTAATTCCGTGGTATCTTCAATTTCTGCAAACGTTATATTAAGGGCTACTCTGTACTTGAATCAATTATTAAGAAATTCATCAGCAATACACCAAAGAAAGATACCAAGGCTTTCGTTACAATTCCAGACTCGGTACTTCAATCGATTGCTCTTATCAAACAACAATTTCAGAATGCATACACAATTGCCCATGTTCAATATGATTACCCTTTTATTCCACTCATTGTCGTACTTGAATTGAAAGCCATTGGTGCCTCTCTAACATTCTTTGGTGAACTTATTCAAGGCTGCCCTGTCCATATCTACAGTGATCATAAGAACTTGTTATCCATCATTCGAGAATCACATGATCCAAAATATGACAAATACATTTACAATATTCTTCAGTCCTTCCCTGCTTCTGTCAACTACTTGCCTGAATTTCAGAATGCACTGGCTGGCACTCTCTCCAGACATCTTCCTTCTTTACATGGGGGAGAAAATGAAATTAACATTTCAGAAGATGAAGACGTTGAACCATTCCAAATTCTCTATGAAGACACTACAATTATTGAAAGATGCCCCATTATTGCTGCTATCGATAAATGTTTAAGATATGCTACTATATCACTTTTAAAAAAAAGCAGTTTCTTCAGCGATTAAGGACTTTATATTTCAAGGATCTTCAATGTTTTCAGACTACCTGTTAGAATTCACTCAAACCTCTCTCATTTATAATTATATGGGCATCAACTGGAGCCCAACCTTTATTTTTGGGGGAGTAAATAGTAAAAATTATGCATAATTTTTAATTCTTTGTAAGACCTTTGTTTATTGGGGAGTTATCTCCCAGTTTTAGTTACACTTTTTATTATTTCATTTATTATCCACTTCTCTCATAATAAAATTTTCAACTGTTATATTAATTTGAATGTTATTTTTTTCGCCTTTTTTCCATTTTTATTGTAAAAATCAATTTTGTTCCAGACATGACTCTCTCTTAACTTAATCAAATTTTATGGTCAAATAGTCATTTGATGCATTTTTTTCCAACTTAGTGCGGAAAATGGGTTTCAAAACTTTTGGTCCATAAGTGGCCGAGTTATATTTTAAAAACATCGCTTTTTTGAACACGTTTTTGCATAGTTTTGTTCCAGAAATAACTCTTTTCAAAAATAATAAAATTTTTTGGTTTATGACTCATTTGAAAGGTACAATTCCAGAATAGTGCGGAAACATAGCAACATAAGGATTGATAAAGAATTGGCCAAGTTATGGGTCAATAAACGATTACCATTTTTTTAATGAAAACGAAAAATTTAAATAGTTATAACTCAATGGAAACTTGACAAAATAAAACAAACATGATTTTTTTAATAGATATAACTTAAAAAAAAGAAACTGTTGTGAAGTTTTTAGTTACCTACGGAACGATTTATACCAATTTTAAGTGTATTTTTCTTTCATTTTTCTGTTGTTTTTTTTTGAAAAGTCAATTTTGTTCCAGACATAACCCTTTTCAAACTTGATCAAGTTTCACGGTTAAGCATTTAATAAATATATTTTTTTCCAACTTAAGGGTGAAAATATGTCTTAAAACATTTGGTTCACAATTGACCAAGTTATGTTTAAAAAACACCAACTTTTAGGCACATTTTTGTATAGTTTTTATCAGAAATTAAAGTTAAAGAAACTTTATGATTTATGACTCAATTGTAAGATACAACTCAGAAATGAGAAGGAAACATAATATTTAAAAGATTAATAAAAAATGAATCAAGTAATGGATCAAAAGACGATGACCATTTTTTTGGTAAAAATTAAAATTTTTTAATATTTTAATTTTATGCAAAGTTGTTTAAAAAAATTAAACTAAATTTAGTACATAGAACAAAGTCTTACATAAAATATGAAAACATTAACGAAGTTTGTAACTTAAAAACGAAAGAAGTTATTTTAGACATTAATTTTTTTGCTTTTTCATTTATACAGGGTGTCTCAAAAGTAACTCCCCAGTTGCAAACGCTTATAACTTTTTTCTTACGTTAGATAAAAGCGTGAAATTTTGTAGATTTTTAGATAAGCGTAGTAATATTTTTTATTTTTTTTCTTATTTAAAAATTATGGTCCCATCTGGACTTATGGCCTCATGAAAAAAAATCTTTTTTTGCTCTATTTGTGCATGTAACTTTTATGAATAAAAAGATATTGAGATGATTCTTTTACAGATCGAAAGCCTAACTTTTTTTGTACTAGAATCACCAATACCATAAATGTTAAACTTCATTGACATTTTTTTATTTTTAATTAAAACAAAAAAATCACGATTATTGCCAAAAGTTCGTGCTTTTTTCAAAATTAAAGCTCATTGAGAAGATTCTCACAAATGCGGTATCATTATTCTGATAGAGTAAACGATTCTCTATCGAATGAATGTAGTATCATAAAAATAAAATAAAACTAAAGAAAGGTATGATTTACTAAAGATCGCTAATTTCGTACTTTTGGTAAAAAATTATGTTGCAAACACTATTTTTTTCAACATATTTGATACTTAATAGTATTATTGTCATCAAAAAATATGTTATTTTACAAGATATTGCTTATTCGTTCATATATGACCCAAAAATTTTCAACAATTTTTAACACTTAAATTTTGAAAAAAATCATTTTTTTTAATATTTATTGCCATTTATTTGCATTATCTACTATTTTACATATTTATTACCCTATAAGAACATTTTTACGCATCTTTAAAAAATATCGTATGTTCGATCTTGTTCTTTTAGAATTTATGTTTTAAATATGAACAGTTTACAATAAAAAATAAAATAATATTTTAACTGCTTTCAATAAAGAATTATTATCAATGTTGAAAAATTGAAAAAATGTAACATAATTTATTTAATTTTCAAAAAAATGAAAAAATTAGACTATTTTTGAATTTTCATAACTTTCTTAAAACTTATTTTTAGTAAACAAGATTATTATCGTTCGATAGAGAATCGTTTACTCTATCAGAATAATGATACCGCATTTGTGAGAATCTTCTCAATGAGCTTTAATTTTAAAAAAAAGCACGAAATTTTGGCAAAAATCGTGGTTTTTTTGTTTTAATTTAAAATTTAAGAATGTTAATGAAGTTTAATATTAATGGTATTAGTGATTCTAGTACAAAAGAAGTTGGACTTTCGATCTGTGAAAGAATCATCTCAATATCTTTTAATTAAAAAAATTACATGCACAAAAAGGGCAAAAAAAAAAGTTTTTATTCAAGGGGCCATAAGTTCTGATTGGACCATAATTTTTTAACAGGAAAAAAATGAAAAAATATTACTTCGCTTATTTACAAATCCACAAAATTTCACGCTTTTATCTCACGTAGGAAAAAAGTTATAAGCGTTCGCAGCTGGGGAGTTACTTTTGGGACACCCTGTACTTGTTATTTTTATGAGTTCTTAGAGTCTTCCATAATCTTGTTGAAATAGGATATGCTTAATTTTTTTTATGTTGTTCTACACTTAAAATTTAAAACTGTCGTTTTGACAGAAATTGTGTAATCATGGGTTATAGTGCAGAATTCTGTTATTTCGACTACCATTTATCTTTTTGTTAATTAGGTCCACATTATACATATAAAATATGTAACAATTTTTTTAAAAATGCCAAACATTTTTCGTAAAATGTATGTTTTTTTTAAAAAAAATGCACATACAGTCAAAACGACAAACATGCCTTCTTTTAGAAATTGCTATATATTTTTATAAAAAATGTATAGACATATCTTAAAGAAAGTACCAAACATTTTTCAAAATTTTATAGCTTTTTTGTTAAGATTGTACATATAGTCGAAACGAAATACATATTTTTTTTATTACTTGTTATACATTTTTGTATAAAATGTATAGACATTTCTAAACGACATTTACTATACATTTTTTAAACTGTATGGTTGTTTTTTTTATAAAAAATTATGTATAATTAATGCAAACTACATACTTATATTTGTAAATTGATATATATTTTTTATAAAAATATATATGAATCTTTTTAAAAATACTAGTGATAAAGTGAAACCCCTATGATTTTTGAGAATGACTTAAGAAAGATTCAAAAAGGAAGGAAAATATTATAAATGTAAACTTTAACTACTAAAAAGATTTTGAGAAAGATAAAACTAATTAATTATGATTGTTATAGACGATAATTATACATCAAAAGTAATAAAATATGGATATTATTATTTTAGACTTGTACAATCTTTTGAAACATTTCTTTTGTAATTTGCATATTATTATCTAATAAAATTGTATATAATAGTTATTTTAAAATTTTTATAATTATTAAGATAACAAAATAAATACTTTTTGTTTAAAAAAATTACTTTTAATCACTTTGAAGTTTTTAAAATTAATCACGTTCTTGAATTTTGTTAATTTATAAATATTTTTGTTGAAAAATAGATTAAATTAATATAAAAAATGCAATAATTTTTAAAAAGAATAAAACATCACTTAAAAACAGTATTAATTGTAAAAACAGATATTATACATGTTAAATTTATTATTTTACTGTTTATAATTCACGGTCATTCGTATATTTTATGAAAAATATAAAGAGATCAACAACTTTCGTTGAAATGTTGAATTGTTAGTGTAAATCCAACACCGGACAAAAATAAAATTTTATTAGGAAAAATGGTGACCTTTAAAGTGAAAAGTACAAGAATAATGTAATCCTTTTTTCTAAGGCTTTATACCCCTAAGTTTCAAATAGGAACACTGTTTCTTTACAAAAGGAACTATTAAGGAATTTTCAATATAATACTTTTATGTAAAAAATTAAAAACTTATTTTTTGTAAAACGAAAAAAAGTAAATATAATAATATATAAATTTTGTTAATTAAATATATTTTTATGTTGTTTTCTTGTGTTTCTACTTTAAAAGTTGAAATCTTTGTGTTTTCAATGTCTAACATATCTTTCAAAATTTTCACATTATTTATATTTTGAATAAGTAAAACTTCATCTTTAAGAGTAAGTTATTCACGTAAAGTAACTTATTATTTGTATTTTACTACAAATGAATTTTCAAATAATTAGTGATTAAAAGTGATATAATAAGTTATTTATTAAATTTTATTAAGCTTTGACTCAAAGTATTTATAAAAAACAAAAAAATGGTAAGTATTAATTATTATTTCTTTAGTCAAACAATAAAATTTCCAAAGCGTTTTTTCTCTGATATAACGTTTTTCATTTATTATGGAATTTTTCCAAATTTACAGAAGACAGTTGTATCATTTTTATAAGGATCTCCTATACAATCTTCTACAATTCGTCTTGTATAAAATTTTCCGGAAGTTTCATAAAAAAATCGAGCCGCAATGACTATTAAATAAATAAATTATTTTTTTTCTACATTTATTTACCTTTATCAACTATTTGTTGATGTGTAAATTTCTTACCAATTCCAATTAAATGATCGCAAGTTGTTTTTGCAGAATCTAGAGTTTCATTATCACTTCGCTTTATTATCTTCAATGTAACCTTTTCATTTGGATATTTTGGATCACACGTAGGGATGCCTTGAACGTCAAGGAGGAAGTCTAAATATATTAACACCTCAAAACTTTTACATATTAGAATAGTTATAATTACTAATAATGTTTTAAAAAGTCTCATTTTTGAATATTTTACTTTAATATTTTTTAAATAAATTTGCCTTAAATACTAGAAATTATCGTGCAAAATTATTATAAAACAAATATTTAATTTCTAAAAAATCAAGAAGCAAAAAAAATATAGTTAAAAATAAATATTTCCATAATTTTTGTTTTAGATTATACGACTTCCAAATTTATAGGAATCAGATTTTTATTAAATGAGTTAAATTTATAAAATTTTGTCTTCTGATAGGTTGTAGTAAAAAATGAACAAGTATTTAACTACAATATAAAGCAAGCTTTCTGTCAATTTAAATAAAACAACAGTAAAATATTAAAGAGTAAACATAATATTTGATTGGCGTTTATTACTAACTATAATAGCTATAAGTGGCCACCTTAAATTTTACAATTACAATAGAAACATAGATATATTAAAACTTACTTATACAATGTAAACTATTCGTTAAGCAATGAAATAATATTACAAGGTATAAGACTTATATAGTATAAAAAACGATGACATAGGAAGATTAGTTTAAAATCAAAGATTACAATTAATATATATTCTTATTCAACATATTAGGAAAAAAGAATAAAATTTAGACTTACAAATATTAATTTATTAAGTTAAATTTTTATTTAATCAGGTACAACGCCTATTAATTTTCACAATAAAAACAACAATTACAAAAATTTACCTTATAATTATCAATATTCCCTAAACAATACCAGGTTCTATACAACCTCAAAAATAAATAATTTAACCCCTAAAAATATTATAATTAAATTTAAGTTTTGGGATTAAAATTAGTGACTTTAAAAATAATGACGTTGCTATCCTAAAAACGTCTATTTAAAATAATTTCTGAGAGATGCTTTATACCATGACAAACAATCAAGACATATTTAGCTTTAAATATACAACAATTCAACTATTATGTGTATAAAATATAAACATTCAGAACTAAAAAGTAGCTTGCATGGTAAAAAAAAATTTTAATTTAGATCAAGTCAGTAAATGTCTTTATGTTTCCAAGTAGTTTATTTGAGATCAACATTTTACTTCTTTTTTTAGATCAAAAATAATATTTTAAATTAATCAGTGTACAGCTTGTAGAACCTTTATATTTATTTAGAATTTAGAAAACTTAAAAACTTTGTTAACTTTATCATACAAATTATCAAATTCTACACAAAAACATTTTTATTAGTTTTTCAATAATAATTGCTATTAAATAATTTATCTTATTACTTTCTTTATTTTTAGATTTGATCATAAAAAATTAAAGCTATAACAATTTTTTTGTTATTCTATCTTAATAGTATTTTAATGAAAAATATATTATAAATGGTTTAACATAATAGACGAAAATACAAGGTGATTTGAGTAGAGTTCTTCAGATTATCGCACATACAACTTTGCTTATTCTTAAACAAAAATGTGGTATTAAATCTATTGTATAACCAAGATACATACTATTATTGTTCTACAGATTTAGTAAGAAAAATTTGGAATTTGGAAAAATTTTTTTGATCGTCAAAAATTTAGGTACATTTTCCAACTTCAAAAAATGCAGCTTTTTTTATATATAGGATATTTTTATTACCGTTGCTGACTATGAAAAAGCAACTTCTTTTCTAAATATTTCTAAAATATTATAAACATAGGATTTTAATAACTATGTTGAGTTTTTTAATATTTAAAATAATTATAAATTTTGTCAAATATTTTATGTTCTTTTGCAATTAAATTGTAATAGAATAATTTTTAGAAATATGCTATCATAGTGCTTATAGAGTAAATAAATAATTATCGAATGTATATAATATTAAATATTATTTATTGCAAGTAATTTTGAGAAAAAAAATGCGGTTAGACAAATATTGACTGTTTTATAATATTTCTAGCAATTAAGAATTATACAATGTTTTTTTAATTTTTGACATCGATAATGTTTTATTAACAAAAATATTTACGATATTATTTTATTATTAATCATTAACTGTTCGTTTTTCAAACATGAAGGTTATGAAAATAAAATATACGATACAGATAAAATTTTACGATTTTAGTACACAGTGCAGCAAGTTTTCCTAACCAGAAATTTTGGATTAGTGACTAAAAAATTCAAATCATAATTTCAATGTTTTTTTTTAATTATTAATAAAAAATAATAATCTAGAAATATTTTAAATGTAATTCTGATCATTTTGAGGGGTAATTTGATATAGTTTCGATAACTAGAAAAAAAGTTAGTAACTGCTAATTACAAATTATTATTAATAACTTTTTAATGAAGTCATAAGCATATATTAAAAATAATGTATTTGAATTTCTTTTTTCATTTGCTACAAAATGAGGTATTATACAAAAAAAACGAACCAGTAGAAGTGTCGCAATGCTAATTTTTCCGATTATCTTATACTTTAAGTCAAAAAAATGAGGAAATAATCATCTAGCATTATAGTTTACCTTATAAGTTATCACATTGATGACCAGATATTTCATTTAAAGTTATAAAAAAAAAGATATCTTGTCATCCGTCATCTATGTGTTAACTACATATTAATCTTTAATTATTTGAAATAAGTTATAATAACGGTGTTCTTAGAGTTTAATAATGATATAATCACATTTACAATCACTAAGATCCATGTTATTATAAAAAACTAAATATAATGTACTATTAAGATTTATTTTATGAAATAACTTTTGTTCTACTGGTTCGATTTTTGAGTTTTATATATCAAAATGATCAGATTTTTACGTAGAATTAGATAAACAGAAAAAAAAATTATACTTTATGACTTAGATTTTTTGCTAATTGACTTTTAATTAAAAACTTCTTAATTAGGGACTCTAACTCCCGGAAAAAAACATACATGCATAAAAGACATAGTAATACAATGGTAAAAACAAGAAAATTTTAACATTTTTATCATTATCATACCTAATTTAATTAATTTTAATTAAGAATATTTTTCAAAAAATTTCCAATCAGGAAAAGTTGCTGCACTGTGATAAAGTTTATTTGGACAACTTTTAGGGTAGATAGAATAACGCGTACTAAACAATAAGTGCACCTAAATTACAATAAAACATACACAATAAACAATAAAATACATTAATTAAGCTTACTTATTTTTAGTATTATTATTTTTATAATTAAACTATTAACTCCTAAATTTTAATATACTTTCTAACCCCTAAAATATACCATAATTAGTACATAATTTCATTCGACAAGACTTTTTCTTTAATGATAGTTAGTATTGTGAACTAATAAATTTTCATCAAATATTTTTCATTATTTTGAATGTCATCAAAATAATTCTTTTTAAGACTACACATTTTCTTTCTCCACTGTTCTTGAAATTTGAAGTATCAAATTTATAAATTTTCATCTATCTGTTGATCATTGTCATCTTCAAGATCATCAAATTGTTCTGTTTGTCCTGAAGATTCCATAACATTAAAATTCTTTCTTCTTTCATTAGCTTCCTTGATTATCTTGTTTCTTTCACTTTCAGAAACTTGTATCTTCTTAATTTTCGCCATAGAGGCTGTTAATATTCTACCCGAAGATGATACAAATTTAACCTTTGTTTTTAATACTTCATCGACAACAAATGGTCCTGTATATCTTGAATCATACTTAAAGAATTTAGGCTTCTTGTAAATAAACAAGTCATTTTTCTTAAACTTTTCCACTTTTGGAGTTATCTTTAAATTTTGTTTTAAACATCTATCTTCGTCCAAAAACTTAATGTGGTCTCGTATAATACATGTCTGTGTCATTAGATCATTATGAGCACTTGTATCATCAATATATCTTAAGGTTTCTGTTTTTAACTTTCCCAAGCCTATCCTTGGACTTTGCAAGAACATGTCTTCAAATGGACTCATTACACCATTCTTTGTAGTATTCATAAAGAACATCGTGATTCTTAATATATTTGACCATAACATATTTGTATCTGCTAACTTAGACATCAATAAATTTACCATACGAATTTTATTTTCAGCAAAACAGTTACTTTTAGAATATTTTGGAGTTCCAAACGACATTTCCACTCCAACATCATCCATTGCTTTTTGTAAATAACTGCTTCTAAAGATTGATTCATTATCACAATGTAACCTAGCAGGAAATTCGAATACCATAAAAACTTCGGAAAATAACATTTCAGTGATCCTATGAATATCTTTATCCTTTAACGGTAATAGCCATGTATATCTAGAGTGTAAATCAACTATAGCCAATATAAAATTAAATTCATCACAGTGTATTTTTGGCATGATTATATCCATTGCTAACACTTGCATTGGCTTATCTGGTAATGAAACAGTTCTGTTAAATTCAGAATATATTTGAGAAGGGTTGTTCAGTTTACAATTGATACATTGAGATGTTGCTTTATATACATGTTTATGCAATTTATCTGTATAAAATAATTGTTTGAAATCATTTTTAACTTTATTATAGCCAAAATGCCCATGCAAATGAACTGATGAAACGATTTTTTCTGCATAGCTGTCAGGAATATAAATTTTCATGTTATTTGTCGTTCCACTGTTCTTGGGAGATAAAATATATTTTATCTCATGATCCATATTATCTATATTCTTTATCCTTGGTTCATTATAATCAGGCCCACAGTCTATAACAATTAACTCTGATTCATTCATATAGACAGGCATATTTTTGTAGCATTTTAGTGGAGATTCTAATGCATCCATTATATTTTTATCATTTTTGGTAGCCTCTCTTAGTTCTTCTAGATTTACATTCTTAAAAATATTTGAATAATATTCATGTAATGAAATATTCTCTTTAGTACTTATAATTTTCTTGGGTCTTCCTCTGGTTCTTTTAGATGTATTATCACCAAGTTTAATTAAGTTTCTACCCATTTTCCTCGGACGACCTCTTTTTCTCATTTGATTTTGATTTATATTTTCAACTTGTTTTTCATTAACCTTCTTAGGTCTACCTCTTTTCTTCATTGTTAAGAGTGTTGAAATTTTGTTTACTTCTTCGTTTTGGAAATCTATATCCTTAACTTCTTTAACATTTTTATCATTTAATAACTCATTCATTTTGTTTATATTTGAAGGTTCAACAAAATATAATTCATCTGTTTTCAAATTTCGAAAAATTTTCTTCTCTTCCGTGTCAATCGTGTAATTTACCAATCTTGAAATGAAATCAGGTAAACTATGTTTTACTGTTGGAACATAACATATTGTAATTGGATAAGATGATAAATATGATAACAATTCAGCATAACGCTGACAGTGAGAATTCTTTACAATGTGTACAAGTGGTTGGTGGTCAGTTTCAATTCTAACACTTGAAGCTCCTTTTAATAAATAATCAAAGATTTCCAATCCACAACAAATACTTTTAAGTTCTAAGTAACTAGAATGTCTAGCTCTCAATGTTTTACTTAAAGATACATTTGCCAAGCCAATTAAAACAGATTCTCTACTATTTTTAGGATTGGTTCGTGTTAAACATATTCCTAAGTTCGTATTAGAAGCGTCTGTCTTTAGCACATAATCCCATCCATCAACTGGATATCCAACAGTAGGTTGACTTAACAATTCTTGTACAATTAATTTATAGTTTTTAATATCATCATCATCCATATTAAATGGTACCTTCTTACTTGTCTTTTCAAATAAACGTTTAGACAGTTTTGGAAATTCATTCAATACTGGACGAAAATAATTAACACCAAATAAAAATCTCGTTAAGGCTTTACGATCTTTCGGTACTTGCTCTATTAATTTCTTTATTGATTTTAAACAAGGTCTATATCCTTCCTGTGTAAGCTCATAGGCTAAGAATAAAATTTTCTTTCTGAAAAGTTTACTTTTTGCAAGACTACATCTCAAGTGATTATCATGCAACTTCTTTAAAACTTTCTCAAGATCTTGACGATGATTCTTTATAAGTTTATCATCACTTTCATTGTTGTCAACACTGGTTACAAGTAACAGATCATCCATATATTGAATAACTTTATTATTCTTTTTCTCCTTATCAAATAATTGGGATATAATAAGTGAAAATTGATATGGACTGTTTAATGCTCCTTGCCCAAGAGTTGTATATGAATAATTCGTAATACCATCGATAGAAAATGCAAATTTCGGTGAGAGATTACTTGGAATGCGTATTTGTTGATAAGCATTCTTAAGATCTATCATAGAAAACATCAATTTCTTATTTCCTGGTATATTTCGTAGCTCCGTGATCACATTTACATTACCTCCTTGTTGTTTAACAGTTTGACTATTAACCATACGAAGATCTGCAACTAATCTATATTGATCAACTGGAGTTAACAACTTTTTGTTTTCACTTTCATCTAACTTTTTGGGGATTAACATCGTTGGATGAACCCATTCAGGATTTGGTTCCTTCTTTACCATACCATTTTTCTCATAATAATCTAATATGTATTGAGCAGCTGGTTGAAGGTTTTTCGGAACTTGGTAGAATGAAAAGTGTTTCAATGTTGAATTATTAAAAGTAAATTCTTGTTGACCCGACATTAACTTCGGTCTAAGATCTTTTTCAAAACATTGTTTGTATTTATTCTTCAACTCTTTTTCAATACTTGTCAAAGAATCTTCTATAGCATTTTTATCTTGTAATTTATCATTATCTTGATTTAATTCAAGTTTTATATTTTCTAAAGCTTTTTCTTGAGTAAGAATTGAGTTTTCTTTTAAGGATATATAATGTCCATCCATTTTACTCAATATATTTCTTCCCAAGATTATTTTATAGTCATGCTTTTTGGTGAAATCTGTGACATAGAAATTGTCATCTTTATAAGATTTCCCTTTAACTGTGACAATAATAGAAGTTAAAATCTTCTTAACATTAACAGGTGATTCATCAATTGTAGTAATTTCTACATTATCTTCACTTATACTTAAATTTAACGACTGAGCAATCTTTGAACATAAGATACTCACATTAGCACAAGTGTCTATCGCTCCCATCAATTTCAATTTATTATTTAAAATAATTTCTTCTAACAATATATCAGAGGAATTTTTACTTCTTTCAGTATATAGAGCAATTTTCTTTCCTTGTTCGGAATCCCATTTAAATTTGCTTTTACAGTTTTCTTCTTTATGCCCCTTAAAGTTGCATCGTTTACATCGCTCATCAGATTTTTCAGAATCTTTCTGTTTATTGTTAACATTATGTTTGATTAAACTAAAGGCTCTTTTGATTTCTGATATATATATACTCACTTCATTAGATTTATCGTTGAACAGTATGAGTTTTATCTGTTGAGGTAGAATTCCTCCAGTAAGATATTTAACCTCCTTCACATGTTCATCATGGGATAAGTTTTCTCTAAGTGCTGCGATGCATTCAGAAATTTGAGTGACTTTAGTTTCCACATTTTCATACGTCAAGAATCCCTTACGTAAACTTTCTAATTTTTGTTCCATATGTATTTTATAGCTTTCACCCATGTATGTATTCGATAATTTTGTGATTATTTGATCATAATTAAGATCCTGATTATCCATAATTAACTTTTTAACTTCACCAGTGACATTTATTGATAAGAAAGAAAGCTTTTTATCTTCATCGACATTGCCTATAGCACATCGTTGTTCAAAATCAAACAACCACTTTTTAAAATTTGTTTTTAAATTATATTGTTGTATATTAACAAACGCCGATGTTTGATTCCGTTCAGGTTTTATAGATATTATTTGCTCTGGACTTAGAGTTACATGAGAAGTTGTCGTTTGAGAAACTGGGATTTTTGTTGAAATAATACCATTTGTCGTAGTCGATAACTGACTTGTTGTAGTAGTTGGAGGAGGACATGTGTTTTCAACCTTTGTCTTTTCCAGCTTGTTCACAAGTGTTTCCATTACCTCCAGCATTTGTCGTTGGTACATATCCTGACTTCTTTGCATTTCGGTGATTTGAGTAACCATCAAGGACAAAAGATTATTGTTTCTCCTTTTCTTTTTGCTAAATACATGTTTTGTCACTCCTGCCTCTGTTTTGATCTCCTTCAATGTGTCTTCTAAGGTGTTTGTACCCGTTTCTTGTTGATTTACCCGAGAATTTATGTCCATCGTATCCCCTACTTTATATTTTAATCAGCCAGATAAAATTTTACGATTTTAGTATAAAGTTTATTTGGACAACTTTTAGGGTAGATAGAATAACGCGTACTAAACAATAAGTGCACCTAAATTACAATAAAACATACACAATAAACAATAAAATACATTAATTAACCCTTTCCCTGCCAGAGATTTTTTTCTTTGTATTACGCACTCAATGGTGTGTAAAATTGGAAAAGTACTTTTATATAGAAGAAAATGTTAATAAATAATTGGTAATATATTTCTTCAGTAGAAATAAAACAAATAAGCTAAAGTTACAATTTTTCTTCATAATTCTGTTAAATTCACTTTTAAATTTAAAATTAAATTGTTTTTTTTAATTTATTTTTTCTTTTCTAATTTTATTTCATATATATATTTTTTTAAAAAAATAGAAAAACTTTATTCCAAAATTTCCCACTTATAACATAAATTACCACTATAAATTAACATTTTTGTTTATGACGCATATACGCGTCATCCGGCAGGGAAAGGGTTAAGCTTACTTATTTTTAGTATTATTATTTTTATAATTAAATTATTAACTCCTAAATTTCAATATACTTTCTAACCCCTAAAATATACCATAATTAGTACATAATTTCATTCGACAAGACTTTTTCTTTAATGATAGTTAGTATTGTGAACTAATAAATTTTCATCAAATATTTTTCATTATTTTGAATGTCATCAAAATAATTCTTTTTAAGATTACACATTTTCTTTCTATACTTTAAAAATACGTAAAAAAGTTTTTATAGGGTAATAAGTATGCAAAATAGTATGAGATTGTAGTAATTAATAAAAAAAAATATTAAGAAAATTATTTTTTTAAAAAGTTTAAATAATAAAAGATATTACAGTTTATTTTATTTTATTCGTATTCACCTAAAAGGGACGAAAATTTACAAACATTTATAAATATTAACATTTAATGATGATTTGGCTTTTCTATCAGGTTGTTTTCGTATAGTAGAATTATAAGGAACAAGAGATAGAAGTCTCTTTGGAGGTCTGCCTACTGGTCTTTTCCAATCTTTCTCAACATATATATCAAAAGGTTTTCTTGCCTTTTCCATTCTATCTAGTATTATATCTTTAATGCACATAGCAGGATGGATCTCTTTTTTGAAAATAGAATATAGAACCTTCTTCTCCAGTGATACAAATTTATTGATGAGCATAATAGTCGGTCTCATAGATTCTATACTGTATAAAGTTGCTGGTCTTATGATACAATTATAAATTTTTAATTTATTTTTGTAATCAGCCCTATTAATTAGTTCTTTGTTTTTAAATCTTGCCCGCCATGTGGCCTTTGCACGTTCATTGAAATCGTTATTATCTCCATTCAGGTTCATAGATACCACTCTTCCTAGGTATTTATAATTTGATACTACTTCATATATTGGATTATCTAACTTATTTTTATATTGCGTAGCCATAATTTTTGTTTTATTCTTATTCAACTCTAGACCTGTTTTCCTGGCATGATATTCAATAATTTGAGCTATTTTTTCTGTTAGCTTTTGATCATAGGTGTATATTACTATGTCGTCAGCAAACTCTAATTTGAAGCTAACTGTAGGAGTACCATCAATCATAACCTTGACTAGGTTACTTTCTTCGTTTTTAAAACAATCATCTAAATCATGTTGGGCATTCTTAAGAATTATTTCCAATAATAGAATAAACAATTTTGGGCTTAATGTATCACCCTGTCGAATACCTGACTTCACTTCGATTGTAGTATATGAATTGTTGATACCTGTGGAGAAGGTAGCTTTTGGAGATCTGTATAATGCTTCAATTCTTTTAACCAATTCTTCATCAAAATCATTTATTGCCAAACTGTAGAGAAGCCAGCTATGGTTAATTGAATCGAATGCTTTTTTAAAATCTATAAAAATAGCATATAAATCTTTCTTATACTCTCTACACGTTTGAATTATTGTGCAGAATTGTAATATCTGATTTAAAGTATTTCTTGTTCTAAAAAACCCTGCCTGGCTAGAACTGATACAATTTTCAATCTTATCTTGGATTCGTTCAAGTAAAGTTCCAGTATAAATTTTGAAAATAGTTTGTAAGATTGATATTGGCCTAAAACTAGAAATATCATTTGAAATACTGCTAGGTTTTTTGATAAGAACTATATTGCATTCATTCATTTGGTGAGGAATTTAATGTCCATGATTATTGAATAAAGTAGCTAGTGCTTCTGCTGCTCTTTTGCCACCTAATATGAGGTGTTCGAGAAAAATACCATCAGGACCACAAACTTTTCTTTCACTTTTTTTGATTCTAAAACTAACTTCTTCAGGAGTTATGGGATGCCATTTAGAATCTTTTTTAACATAATTCCTCCACTCGATATTTTCTCCTCTTTCTTTACCAAAAATTTTATTCACACTATCTTTGCTTATGTTGTTGAATTTTTTCCTAGCTGTTTCTTTAAAAGCATATTTCATTGATCTTCCTTCCTTGATAGCTTTATCAATAACTAAATTTGTTTTTTTTAAGAAGTAATCATTAATTTCGAATCTTATTAGTTTGCTAAGAATAGTTTAGTTCAAACTTTTACTTTTAAGATTTTTCCTATTGATAAGTAGATTTTTGGATCATTAGTGATTCTACGTGATGACTTTATTTCTTTTATTTTACATTCATTGTAAATTTTTGTAAGATTACTTCTGATTGTATCATAGTTTTGTTCAGCATTTTCGCCAAGGTCCCAATTTAATTTTTTTCTTAATATCTTTTAACTTCATGGAGTCAATTTTATCAAAGTCCGGTCTAACATTAACCTTATTGTTCTTGAATTTTGTTCTATGTGATAAGACTTTAAATTCTAATTTTAATATTAAAGGGTTATGGTCGCTGTTAAAGATATGTTTCTGCAACGCTCTAACATCTTTTATTCTTTTAGCTAATACTTCATCTGATGAGAAATAGTCTATTTCTTCTTTTATTTTTTAATTGGGTGATATCCAAGTTGTTCTTCTGTTGGATTTCCTGGTAAAGAGTATATTACAACAACATAATTCCATTTCTTCACAAAATTGAGTCAATCTTTCACCTATTTGTTACCTAATACATTTTCGTTTAACCGTCTTCCATTCTTGTTATTGAATAGTACCTTTGCATTAAAGTCTCCTCTAACAATACATTTCATATTTCTATCTTTACAATCAGTAATGATACCTCTAATTTGTCATTCAAAATGTCAATTTCATCTTCAGAAGCAGCAGAAGTATGGAAATAACATGATGTAAGGACACATGTCTCATTTTCTACTTTCATAACAATACTGGTTATTCTCGACGATTGTGTAACTATTTTTTGAATGTATTTTAGTAGTTCTTTTTTGATAACTATACCACAACCTCCATTTCTATTGTCCGCTTTACCCATGATATATACAAAACCTTCTTCTTGGAAACATTCATCTGTTTTCCATCTGGTTTCAGTAATAAACGCAACATCAATTTCCTCTGAGTTCAGCAGTTCGTTCAATTCAAATATTTTGTGGAGTAGTGATCTGACATTAAGTGTCATCATTTTTAACATTTTTACATGATTGTTAATTATTCGACTATCCGAAGGCCCGACGTCACTCCCTGGCTCGAAACCTCTAATTTTTGCTTTTATCGTATCCATTTTAATTACTTTACTTAATTTGTTAATTTAAAAAAACTTTTTATTATCCCAGTATATGCTTATGCAATAATATTATGTAAAAATTAGGGAATAAATATAAAAACGTATACTCATAAGAGACAAAAAGAGAGGAAATGTAAATAAAAAATAATAAAATATTTTAAAAAAATTTATTAAAATATTATTACAACGTTAATTTTCTAGAAAACTATAAAATATGAGAAAATTGTTTTTTAGTATTTATTGTTTATTAAGTAAAATAATTTATTATTAAAACTTTTTTCTCTGGCAAGAAAATTTTTTATTTAAGATTTTCTCGAGTTATCATATTACATAAGTATTTATTATTCAGTACACTCATAAATTGCGTTGTTTGGTAGTGTGCCAGTTTGTGTACAGTCTGACTTACTAGTCAAACGAGAAACTTTTTTCATGCCACGAAAAATGCAATCAGTATGAGTGATTCGAAGAGAAAAGTCTTTTAAATTAATTAATTAATTTTTCATATATTGACTTACATTCAAAATACTCATATGGCATCTCTACAACGAAAGTAGTTATACTTCCACCATGTCCTGTTTGAGTAGCGTAAACAATTTCATGAGTAGGTCTTTGAAAATCAGGAGATTTCAATGTTATTGATACTGGCTCATTATCATGACAAAAGTTTCTAGGCTTTACTTTAACAGTAATTCTTGCTTTAGTTCCTGCCATCCACCAAGTTTTAGCTATTGAAGTAATTGTAAATATTATAAATAATGTAAAAACTTTCATTTTTGAGTACTTTACTTTGACGTTTTGAAAATAAATTTCCCTTAAATACTAAAATTACTTGAAAACAAATATTTAAATTCTGAAGAATCAAAGGACAGCAAATATAATTACAAATAAATATTGATATTATTTTTGCTGCAGATTAGAAAAAATTTGATATTATAAAAGTTCGATTTCTATTAAATAAGTAAAATTTTCTAAGATTTTGTCTAGCATTAACTTGTACTTAAAAATAACGAACATCCAATTGCAATATATAGTAAAGCTTTCGGTTAATGCAATTGCAACAATATATAAACAAAAAGCATAACAGTAAAATTTATTCTTACGGAGATCAACTTCAAAAGTGTGTAAATTATTAACGCTTGGCACTAGAAGATAACTTACGTAAAAGAAAAAATAATTTAAATTGGATCAATTTATTGAAGTGGCTTGTGTTTTTAAATAGCTTATCTGAGATTTTCATTTCACTCTTTTTTTTTAAGATCAAAGATTGATTTTCGAAACACACGGTGTACGATTTGCAAAACTTCTATATTTATTTTTGATTGAGAACACTCCATAACTTTGTTGACTATACCATACATATTATCAAATTTTACACGAAAACACTTTTTTAATTTTATTTAACAATAATTATCATTCAAACAATGCATTTTATTAATTTTTATAGTAAATTTGAGCATGAAAATACTAAATCTAAAGCAATTTATTTGCTATTCCATCTTAATTGTCGTTTTAAAACAAAATATATATTTTAAATAGTTCAATATAACAATTAAAATATAGAGTAGTCCGCAAAGAGGTCTCTAGATATTCGTATATATAACTTTGCTTATTTTTGAATACAAACGTAGTATTATAACTATTTTGTAGCGAAGACATATACTTTTATCGCTGTACAGCTTTTATAAATAAATTTGGATTTTTAACGGAGTTATAGATCTTCAAAATTCAGATTTATTTTCTAATTTTAATATTGTATCTTTTTATGAAAAGATTTTTTTATAATTGTTGCTGATTATAAAAAAGTAGTTTCTTTTCTATCTATTTTTAAAATATTATATACATAGAACTTTAGAAAATATTAGGTTGGCGCATAAATAGTGGCCGCAAATTCTTACTACAATTTTTCATTGTAAAAAATAAAAATAAATAAATTCCTATTTAAACAGTCTTTATAATAAGAAATTGAATATTATAATTATTAATTTGATTAAATAATTTCTTATATGATAATTTATTGTCTATAAATAGCATTGAATTTTAGAAATAAATAAGCTTTAAAAGACATTTGGTGTAGTTTGCTTCTATTTTCAATTGTTTCCGACTAGGGAGGCCCAATAAACCTTTTAAATTTACTTTATGTAGAAATGTAGGGGGACTTGTTCTGATAATATTTTGCATATTAACTTAACTTTTAAATTAATTTTTAATAAAGTTAAGTTCGATCCTAAAAATGTTGTCAAAAAGGGAATTACGGGTAAATTTCTTACATGAGTTCAAACTTAGACGTAATAGAGTTGAAGCATATCGAAATATAGTGAATGCAAATGGAGAAGGGTCAACTTCTGAACGTTTTTTGCGTCGGTGGTTTGAGAAATTCCAAAGGGTTAAGTTTGACCTCAATAATGAGGAGGCCCGGTTAGAGTATATTTGATATGTCTAGCGAAGAAGCTTTAGGATGACTATATTTACCAATATATTGCTTCTTGTCTGTAAGGCATATATATTTTAACAATATATTACTATATATCTATAAGGTAGCTATATTATATCAATATATTGCTTCATATCTATGAAGTACTATTATTGTCAAATTATAGTAATGCCAATGCAATAAATTGATTTAATTTATTTGTAAAAATAAAGGATGTATACTATGAAGCTAAACTATTTAGAAAATTTTTAATATTTGAAGTTTCTATCATTTTCTTTTTTACTTTAATGTTTTACAAGATATTATATAATAAATAAAAAAGAGAAAAAATTAGAAATATAAACTATTTTCATAAGATTTCATCATTTAAACAAAAAAAACTAGATAAAAAATTTCTAAAAAAATTTAGAAGTACCAACTATTTTCATAAAAATTCGTCATTGAATAAAAAAAACTAAATGAAAAAATTTCTAAAAAAATTAAAAGTATAAACTATTTTGAATATAATTCATCCGCTGGATAAATAAAAATCAAAAAAAAAATTTCTTAAAAGAATAAAAATCCTAATTATGCTCAAAAGAATCCATCATTGGACAAATATAAGCTTTCATAGATTTAGATTTTACATAAACAATGAATTGAAGAATGTAATTTATGAAGATAAAGAAGATATGGAAATTCCTGTTAACAATGATCAACCCTCTTGAAATAACGGTCTTTTTTTAAATATTAATAATATTATATACGTGTTTTTTTAATATTTATTTTTTCTAAAGGCTTCTTATAAACAGTTTTCATACTTCTTATCATTTTAAATTTATTCATTGGTAGGAACTCTTTACCAAAAAATATCTCTTAACCAGATAATAAATAGAGAACCAATTCCCACTATTAAACATTTTATGTAAGTTCGTTTTCAAAATTAGTATAATATTACTAATTGTTTTAGATATTTTTATAAAAAGAGTGGGAAATTTTGGATAAGATGGTAAGTTTTTAGTATTATTTTTCTTTTAAATTGTATTTGTTTATTTTCAGAAAATTTAATGTGTACTATGAGGATGAAATAGTAAGTTTTTAATCTATTTTTTAAATCTTATCTGCTCTTTTTAGAAGATTTGCTGTGGACTATGAAAAAGGTAAAATGATAAGTTTTTAGCATATCTTTTTAAAATTTCATTTTTTTTTCCAGAAGATTTGCTATGGACTATGAAGAAAGCGGAGATGAAATGATAAATTTTTTAAATAATTTATAAAAATTTTATATTTTTTTTTCAGAAGAATTGCTATGCACTATGAAGTTAGAATTGTAAGTTCATACTAATCAGCTAAATTATGTTTTATTTTATCGTTTTAATAAATATTAAATAATAAAAATATTTTAATTCATTTATTTATGCGTGTATTTCAAGTATAAATATATAGCTAATTTATGACGATATCTAGTGACTATATAGAAAATTTTAAGCAATATATTGTAACTATAAAGCAAATTTATAGCAATCTTATAGCTATGAAATATTACCAATATATGAGGTATTACCAATAAAGAAATTTATAGCGATCTTAAATCAATGAGGGAAATCATATTGCAAATATATAGCTATAAGAGAATACATGATATTCTCAATACTTATACAATATTTTCCCAATATATAGCTATAAATCGCATATTGCAACTAACCGGGGGATTAAGAAAGACCTTTTACTACCAACATTCAAAATTAATGTTAAGATTGTGGAACTAAACCTAAAGCAGTGACCAAGAGAGTTAAAATATATTGACAGAAGCTTGAAAAAATTAATGGAAAACTAAAGAAAATCATCCGACTATAAAAATAGGAATAACCCAATATTATAGAATGACAAGATAAGATGCAATTTTTCAAAACTAGTACTAAAAAAACTTGGTGAATTGAAATGTGGAGCTCTATCTCATCCTACATACTCCCCTGATCTCTTTCTTACAATTTTCGATTTCTTTGAGCATTTTGATGTATTTTTTAAGGATAAATGGTTTAAGAATCAGGAGTCGGCAGAAAGCGATTTCAGTGACTTTCATTAAATCCAAAAGTTCTGAATCTTAAAAAACGGGGATTCAAAAGCTGCTAGAATGTTGAGAAAAATGTGTAGATTCTAACGAATATATTTTTGATTAATTTACTTAACATAAACTTGAAGAAATATTGTCAATAATTCATTTTTTCTCTCCGCGGCCATTATTTATGCAACAACCTAATAAAAGGTGACTACAAAGTTACTTTATAAATTTGACTGATTCTAACATTTGATGTAGTTTTGATAATTTTATGATGTTAATAACCATTTGATAGCCTAACTTATTTTTTATAAAATATTGTAAGATGGATAGGAAAAGCATTAATTTGAAGGAATTTCAAGCAGTTTGTGTCAATGTCATTTTTTTATGCGTTTTTTAGTATAAATGTAAAAAGACATCATCATAAAAACTATCATAACCTTCTCAATTTTCAACACATTCACAAATTATTGTATCGTTTAGTGTTTCATTTAATCATTTTTTTAATGGATTTAAAGAGACTCAATTTTTATTAATTTTAACACTCTTTATAAATACAATAAATCTAAATATTATATGAAATTAGCATATACCACATTCCCCCTCTTAAACCTTATATGTTATACTTTTATTTTTAGCACTTCTAGGAGGTAGTGATCTTTTTAAATTTTGACTTTGTTTATTTGTAGCAGCAGCATGATTAACCTTTATTTGAGAAGAATGAACCAATTTTTGTTTAACCGTAGGAGTCTCCACAAAATACAAGTTTGGTGCAGCCTTTTCTTTTAATTTACCATGTTCCCAATTTCTCTCTGACTTGTAGTCCCTTACATATATTTCTTCCCCTTCTTTATAATCTTTCTTCTCCATCTTATTGATTATTGGCTTCATAGCTTCCTCTCTAAGAGCATCCAAATTTGTTCTTATTCTTCTTTTAAACAAAAGTTCTGACGGCGATTCTTTCTCTTTTCCATGAGGTGTAATACGAAAATTCATCAAGAAACGATCGAGTGCTTCATCCAATGATAGACCTGTATCAACTAACTTTTTCATAGATAACTTAAATGTTTTCACTAATCTTTCACATTCTCCATTTGACATAGGATGATACACTGGTGTTCTTATGTGCGTTATTCTTTTTTTCATCAAAAAATCTTCCATCTCCTTACTGATAAAATTTCTACCATTATCAGAAACTAACTGTACCGGATTCCCATGCAAAGCAAAAAGTTGACGCAAGACACTAATAACATCTTTTGATTCAGTTTTAGTCATTTTAGTAACATGTGGAAATTTAGAATATGAGTCTGTTACTAATAACCACATAAAATTATAAAAAGGTCCTGCAAAGTCAATATGAACTCTGTACCATGGCTTGTCAGTTTTCTCCCATGCATGCAAATCATCATTTGTCTTTGTGTCACCGTATAAATTACAGACATCGCACCCTTTTGTCATCGCCTCTATACTCTCTGTTATTCCCGGCCAGAAACAATAACTGCGCGCCAATAGCTTAACTTTAGTAGAACCAAAATGCCCATCATGTAACATTACTAGTACCTGTTCTCTTAAAGTTGTTGGAATAACGACACATATATTACGAAATAATACTCCATGGATGACTGACAATTCATTTTGAAATATTTTATATTTTCTTATTTCATCATCTTTAATATACTCGGGGAATGATGTCAAAACTAATTGTATAACAACAGAAATTATTGGATCTTTTGCTTGCTCAACTTTGATTATATTTAAATCTAAAGGACTATTTTTCGCAAATGTCTCCTCAATTTCATCAACTTCTTTATCGTCTTGCATAACTTCTGGAGATGGGAGCCTACTTAGACAATCAGCCTTCGAGAACAACTTCGTGTTAACGTACTCTATATCATATTGGTACCGTCTTAAAATAATATTCCATCTATCTACTCTTTTTATTACAGTTACAGGTAAGTTTGCTTTTTCTTGATAAATGTATGTCAAAGGTTTAGAATCCGTCTGTAGAACAAAACGTTTGAACAACAAAAAATCTGAAAATTTAGTAACTCCGAATATGATAGCAGCAGCCTCTTTGTCCAATTGGCTCCAATTTCTCTGACTTTTCGAAAATGTCTTACTTGCATGGGCTAATGGACGTTCTTTCTTTTTTTCATCTCTCATCAACAATACAGCTCCTACTCCATATTCACTTGCGTCTGTTGCCAATACCAACAACTGAGTACCATCGTAATGCGATAACATAGTTATCTCCATCAATTCCCTTTTTAGATCTTGAAAACATTTCTCATGAACACTGGTCCATTCAAAAACTGTTCCTTTCTTTATCAACTCATATAAAGGCTTTGCTTTTAACGTAGCATTTTTCATATAATCAGCATAGTGCATACACTTACCGATGAACGTGTGGACTTCAGCTTGTGATTGAGGACGTCTCATTGCAATTATTCCTTGTATTTTGTCTGGGTTTGGTCTTCTACCTTCTTTATTTATTAAATGACCAAGAAAGACTACTTCCTCTTTAAGAATTTCCAACTTTTTTGCATTTACAACTAAGCCCATTTCATTCAATTTCTGAAACACCGTATTCAACCGTTGGATCAAGTCATGTTTTGAAATTCCTGCTATAATTATATCATCCAGATAACAACTCACCATATCCATTTCACCAAACCATTCATACATGTGATGCTGGAAAATTGCTGGTGCTGATGCAACTCCTGGCTGTAATCTTTTTACTGCCATTAATCCTTCTGGTGTGGCTATAGTCAAGATTTCCATTCCCTCTTCATCCATATGAAGTTGATTGAACGCATTCTTTAAATCAATTTTAGCAAAAATGGAACCACCTGAAATTTTATTAATTGCTTCTGTTAAACTAGGTATTGGAAACTGCTCTACATGTAGTTGCGGATTTACTGTTCGTGAGTAATCACCACACAATCTTATAGAGCCATCAGGCTTTGGTACTGAAACTAATGGTGAAGCCCATTTGGATGTTCTTACTGGTTTAAAAATGTTTGCAGCTATAAGTCTTTGAATCTCATTTTTAACTGCTTTTCTAAGTGCTAATGGATGATTTCTAGCAGGAACAAACTTAGGGACAGCATCTGGTTTCAAGTACAATTTCGCATGAAGATTTGAACCGTCATTTCTTTCAACATTAAACAATTTTGGATAACGCTCAACAAATTCTTTTATTATAAATTCAGAGGAATCGTTAATTTCTTCTATTTTCTCATAAAATATTTCATTCAAATCTAACTTCAACATACTTATAATATCTCTGCCTATAAGGCACTTTTCTCTCTCAAAAACACGCAATTCAATAAATCCACATTTTTTTTGTGCTTCTACTTTGGCGCGGAAACTACCCAAGATTTTTAGCTCATTACCGTTTACATCAACTAGCTCTCCGACGCCTTTAATCTTAAGCTTTGGCGAACCGATCTTTTTCCATAACTCTTTAGACACTATGGATCTGTCTGCTCCAGTGTCCAACTTTCCTTTTACCAGGTAATCATTAATTTTTAATTCAAATCCTTTACTTAAACTTTCTTTATTTTTAGTTTCAACCATATCCAACTCAAAAAAAGATGATTCATCATTGTCAATATACTCAATTTCCTTTATTTTACTTTCAACTTTTTTTCCATTTTTATCACGACAAACAATCTTAAGATGGCCTTTACGTCCACAATTATTACATGTTGCATCTTTCATACGGCATCGCTCTCTCGTATGTCCATTTCTCCCACAACAGTAACATCTCTCTCTATTTCTAGTGTTTACGTATGCTATTACATTACCAATAACTGGATTTGCTGCTTCATATCCACGACTCAATTCAACTAATCTTTCAAAACCTGCATTTTCTTCTTTACTAGCTATAATAAACCGTCTTGCTGCCTCATCTTTGAGACCGTTAACAAAAATTAACCCAAGAAATCCATCTTTACCAGAGCCCCAACTTTCTAGACTACAGTCTCTAGCTTGGGCAGATAGTCTTGAAGCAAAATCACGAACATTCTCTTCCTGTTTCTGTTTCAAACCCATCAGCTCCAGTCTCGATACCAACATACAATTCCTTTTTTTTCCATACAGATCCAATAATATCTCAGACAATCTCGTAACCGGTGTATCCTTCAGTTTTGCTGGTTCCAGCTTTGCCTTCACTTCCGCAAATGCCTTCGGACCCATATCTCTTATTAAAACCAATCTCTGATACGTTTCTTCTGTGACATTGGCCATATACAATGCTACCTCAAGCCTCTCCAGCCAGTCCTCAATCTTTTCACGCTGCGGATCAAACTCGCCAACACCTTGAACAACCTTTCCTGCAAACATTTTCCCAGTACCATCCGGTGTTCCAGCTGTTGAAGTGCTTGATTGTGACATTTCGAGTCCAAACGCCAATTTAATGGATTTAAAGAGACTCAATTTTTATTAATTTTAACACTCTTTATAAATACAATAAATCTAAATATTATATGAAATTAGCATATACCACAATTTTCCTCTTTTTTGACTCATTATATATTTTAATCGATAAAATTTTTAAAATTTAATTTTTTTCTTAATTTATTTCATGCTTAGAGTTATTATGTCGTCAAATTATCGCATATACAAATAATATATGCAGCAAAATTATAAGATGATTTTAAATGTATGCTAAATAAATTTATTTTTTGATAAATGTATTGAATTATTGTTTTATAAATGTTTGAGTAAAACGTGCTTGTCACGTTCGCTGTAAATGTGTCATCAAGAATAGGAGTATATAATGTATAAGATCTTATGTCATCATGAGGATATTTTTTTAACTTGTACTAACATTTATAATTTACGCTTAGGTGTTAAGTTATTTACAAACGTACTAATAATAGATAAACCTCCACGAGAAGTAGGAGGTAAGTTAATGTCTTTATTATTATTATTGTTATTATTGTAATTGAGATTTTTGGTGTGGAAATAAATTTGCAATTTAAGTAACTAGAGGTCACGAGGACCAATTAAACATGACCGTTTGACCATAAAAATTGGTCATGTTTGAAAAGAGTTATGTCTGGAACAAAATTGATTTTTACAATGAAAATAAAAAAAAAGCAAAAGTATTGGCATTAAAATTAAAATAACTTCTTTCGTTGTTAAGCTATAAACTTCGTTAGATCCTTATTCTTTAAGATAGATGTAGATCTATATAACAGACATTATTTTATTTATTTTTATCAAGTTATAACTAAGTTATAGCTATTTAACTTTTCAATCATTTTTTTAAAATGTTCATCACTCTTTGGATCATACCTTGGCCAGTTTTTAATCAATTTCTATAGTATTGCGTTTCCGCACTATTCTGAAATTGTACCTTTTAAATGACATACTATTAAAATTATTTTATTAACTTTGAAAAAAGTTATCCTTTGAACAAAACTATACTAAAAAGGGGGTAAAAAAGAGTGTTTTTTAAGAATAACTTGGCCAAATTTTGGCCAAAAATTTTTGAAACCGATCCAGCACCTTTAGTTAGAAAAAAACACATCTTTTGGCTATTTACTGATAAAAATCGGTTAAATTTGAAAAAAGTTATGAGAGAGACAAATTTTTCTTCTTATTTCTTTTTATTATAGATTAATACCTAAAAGTATTATTATCATCAATAAAGTATGCTATTTTACAGTATATTACTCATTTGGCCGTATTTGGCTAAAAAAATTCCAATAATTTTTATCACTTAAATTTTTAAAAAAATCATTTTTCTTTACATTTACTACAATTTATTTGCTTTTTTTACTATTTTACATAATAATTTTCCTATAGGAGCATATTTATGCATCTTTCAAAAATATCGTATTTTTGATTTTGTTCTCATTAAATTTTTGTTTGAAATATGAACAGTTAGCAGTAAAAAATAAAAAAATATAACAACTACTTTCAATAAGGAATCATTATCGATGTTGGAAAATTTAAAAAAAAATAGCATACTGTTTTTCAAATACTAAATAAAATGAAAAATTAGACTATTTTTAAACTGTCATAAATTTCTTGAATCTTAACTTAAATAAATATTATTATATTCATTCGATAGAGCTTTGTTAACTCTATCAGAATAATGATAAAGCTCTTGCGAGAATTTTCTCAATGAGCTTTAATTTTGAAAAAACTACGAAATTTTGGCAAAAAGCGTGATTTTTTGTTATAATTAAAAATTAAACAATGTTAGTGAAGTTTAATATTTATGATACTGAAGATTCTAGTACAAAAAAAGTTGAGCTTTCGATCTGTAAAAGAATCATCTAAATATCTCTTCATATAAAAAAGTTACGTACTCATAAAAGCGAAAAAAACACATTTTTTTAAAATGGCCAAAAGTCCTAAAAGAACCATAATTTTTTAAAAATAAAAAATATTGTCGTTCTATTAATCTGCAAAACTTCACGTTTTTATCTCTTCATACAAAAAAGTTATTAACGCTCATAGGTGGGGAGTTAATTATGAGACATCCTGTATATAAATTTTGTAAATTGAATATATTTTTATGTTGTTTTCTTTTGTTTTTACTTTAGAAGTTGTAATCTTTGTGTTTTCAATTTCTAACATATCTTTCAAAATTTCCAGATTATTTACATTTGTAATAAGTAAAACTTCATCTTTAAAAGTTATTCACGCAAAGTAATTTTTCATTTGTATTTTATACAAATTAATTTTTAAATAATTAGTGATTAAAAGTGATGGAATAAGTTATTAAACTTTACTAAGCTTTGACTCAAAGTAATTGTTAAAAACAAAAAAATGGTAAGTATCAATTATTATTTCTTTAGTCAAATAATATAATTTCCAAAGCGTTTTTTTCTCTAATATAACGCTTTTTATTTATTATGGAATATCTCCAAAATTACATTGGATATTATACGTTTTTTCATAAGCATCATTTTTACAATCTTCTACAATTCGTCTTGTATAAAATTTTTTGGAAGTTTCATAAAAAAATCGAGCCGAAAGAACTAATAAATAAATAATTTTTTTTTCTACATTTATTTACCTTTTTTAACTATTTTATAAGCTGTAAATGTTTCAGTAATTTTAATTAAATGACCACAAACTCCTTTTTCTTCTTTTAAGGTTTTATCACCTTTACGATTTATTATTTTCAATATAACGCTTTCATTTGGATGTTCTGAAAAACACTTAGGCTTTCCTTCAACTGTAAGGGGGAAAGTGGAATGATGAAAACCAAAACTTTTAAATATTAGAATAGTTATAATTACTGATAATGTTTTAAAAACTCTCATTTTTGAATATTTTTAAAATAAATTTGTCTTAAATACTAGAAATTACCGTGCAAAATTATTATAAAACAAATATTTAATTTCTAAAAAATCAAGAAGCAAAAAAAATATAGTTAAAAATAAATATTTTCATAATTTTTGTTTTAGATTATACGACTTTCAAAATTTATAGGAATCAGATTTTTATTAAATGAGTTAAATTTATAAAATTTTGTCTTTTGATAAGTTGTAGTAAAAAATGAGCAAGTATATAACTACAATATATAGCAAACTTTCTGTTAATTTAAATTAAACAACATATTAGGAAAAAAGAATAAAATTCAAGCTTACAAATATTAATTTATTATGTGTATAAAATATAAACATTCAGAACTAAAAAGTAGCTTGCATGGTAAAAAAAAATTTTTAATTTAGATCAAGTTAGTGAAATTTCTTTATGTTTCCAAGTAGTTTATTTGAGATCAACATTTTACTTCTACTTTTCTAGATCAAAGTTAATATTTTGAATCAATCAGTGTACAGCTTGTAGAACCTTTATATTTATTTAGGACCTAGAAAACTTTAAAACTTTGTTAACTCTATCATATATATTATCAAGTTCTACACAAAAACATTCTTTAATTTTATTCATCAATAATTATTAGTAAAAAATTTATTTTATTACTTTCTTTATTTGTAGATTTGATCATAAAAAATTAAATCTATAACAATTTTTTTGTTATTCTATCTTAATAGTATTTTAATGAAAAAATATATTATAAATGGTTTAACATAATAGACGAAAATACAAGGTGATTTGAGTAGAGTTCTTCAGATTATCGCACATACAACTTTGCTTATTCTTAAACAAAAATGTGGTATTAAATCTATTGTATAACCAAGATACATACTATTATTGTTCTACAGATTTCGTAAGAAAAATTTGGAATTTGGAAAAATTTTTTTGATCGTCAAAAATTTAGGTATATTTTCCAACTTCAAAAAATTTAGTTTTTTTATATACAGGATATTTTTATTACCGTTGGCTGACTATGAAAAAGCAACTTCTTTTCTAAATATTTTTAAAATATTATGAACATAGGATTTTAATAACTACACGGAGATTTTTTCCGTGTCATTTCGACACCGCTTGCCGGACCCGATTCTGTAGAAGTAAATTAAAAATTAAAATACTTCACTAATTTAAGATAAAACTTAACTTCATGTACTCATTGCACCAATTTTTTTTGAAAAAGATACGTCAAAAATATTCATAAAGAATCAAAAAATTTTTATCATTAAACTTTAAAAAAATTTGAAAAGATAAATAATTTACTGTTTTAAAAATTCATATTTAAAGTTAAAATATTTTATAAACCAAACATTCTTAGATGATATTTTTGGTATTAAAACATTAAATATACAAAATAATCACCTGATTTAGCCGCATGATTGCTATTTTTTATTAAAAAATTTTAATATTCAATCAAAACTATTTTTTATACCATTCATGCACTCATATCATTTGTTAATTTTGTTTTTTACAAATGTAATAACTTTTTGTAATTTAAAAGAACTAGTAGATATTGCTGTTTCTTTTTCAATTGACTTTACAAACATTTTTAGTTTTTTGCATATGCAATTTCTATAAAATGCAGTATAAAACGACACCATAATCTTTGATCACTTAAATGCTTTTTAACTTTAATCTTAACTTTTTGAAAGAGTTTTTAATAAGAAAAATAAATGTTTTTTACAGTATCTTTAATAAATATTCTTCTAATAATACATATATATATCCGAAAACAGTTAATATTATTATCTTCATTTTCTTTTGTTATAATGATGCATAAACAAAGTAAAAATTAAGTTTTTCTTATCTAATATCATAAATTTCACTGAATATTCGACTATATGGAATATAGAAAATTGCAATAAAATAGTTGATTTTTGTTCAAATAATTATTTACTATATTTTTAAAATTTTACATTTTTCGGAAAAATTTTAGTTTAGAGGTTCCCACTTTCAAAGGCTAAATAAAGCATTTATGTTGATACAATGGATATAGTTACAATATTTAATGATAAATAAATGTATTTAAAGGTGGTTTGTAGCATTTGAAGACTTTTTTTTGCAGCATCCATTTTTTGTATAAATTTCAAGTAAATTTTATATTCGATAAAGCTATGGTAGCTAAATAAGAAGATAATTAATGAAAAAATTAGTTTTTTTTGGATCAATTAGCACATTAAAACCAATTATTAACGTAAAAAGTGAAGATATTTTGTTATACACAACAAAAGCAAAATTAATACTGTTAGTTGTACTAAAGACTGTCGTTAATCTATTTTTTAACTTAAAATTTTTTTAATTTGCCAAATTGCTTAATAATGTTACTAAATTCATATCAACATTAAAAAACTAAAAAAGGTTATATTTTAAGTAAAAACTGTTAAAAAAGAGACCTTTTAATTAAAATTGTACCCATCTTTTCTTTAATTACAGGTTATTTTAGATAACACTGTTGTCATTTAAATGTTTTTCACTACTTTTATATAATTCATGATTTTTCAAACAAATAATAAAAAAAGAAGTAATCTTTTAAGTTTTTGCCATGCTGAATATCTTACTTTTTAAAATTTAAAAATATTTCCATACAAGACAATTTTTGAGTATCGCACCTGTAAATTATAATGAAAGATAAAAAATTCTTGAGGAAAACTACTTTAAAGCACAATAAAATACTAAGACGTGTTCGACACAATATTGGTGTATGTTAAATCACTTTTATAAAATAAATAATTATGATATTAATTTTACTTATTGGCAAGACGCGTTGTTACAAAAAAAAGCCAAAAGTATTCAACTTTTGATATAAAATAACTTTTAAAATTGAACAAAACGAAAAATAATTATGCATAAACAATAATAATATTTGTTTGATTATTTATACACAAATCAGCTATTTAAGGACTATTTTTCATATTTCATATAGTCGAATATTCAGTGAAATTTATGATATTAGATAAGAAAAACTTAATTTGTACTTTGTTTATGCATCATTATAACAAAAGAAAATGAAGATGATAATATTAACTGTTTTCGGATATATATATGTATTATTAGAAGAATATTTATTAAAAATACAGTAAAAAATATTTATTTTTCTTATTAAAAACTCTTTCAAAAAGTTAAGATTAAAGTTAAAAAGCATTTAAGTGATCAAAGATTATGGTGTCGTTTTATACTGCATTTTATAGAAATTGCATATGCAAAAAACTAAAAATGTTTGTAAAGTCAATTGAAAAAGAAACAGCAATATCTACTAGTTCTTTTAAATTACAAAAAGTTATTACATTTGTAAAAAACAAAATTAACAAATGATATGAGTGCATGAATGGTATAAAAAATAGTTTTGATTGAATATTAAAATTTTTTAATAAAAAATAGCAATCATGCGGCTAAATCAGGTGATTATTTTGTATATTTAATGTTTTAATACCAAAAATATCATCTAAGAATGTTTGGTTTATAAAATATTTTAACTTTAAATATGAATTTTTAAAACAGTAAATTATTTATCTTTTCAAATTTTTTTAAAGTTTAATGATAAAAATTTTTTGATTCTTTATGAATATTTTTGACGTATCTTTTTCAAAAAAAAATTGGTGCAATGAGTACATGAAGTTAAGTTTTATCTTAAATTAGTGAAGTATTTTAATTTTTAATTTACTTCTACAGAATCGGGTCCGGCAAGCGGTGTCGAAATGACACGGAAAAAATCTCTGTGTATGTTGAGTTTTTTAATATTTAAAATAATTATAAATTTTGTCAAATATTTTATGTTCTTTTACAATTAAATTGTAATAGAATAATTTTTAGAAATATGCTATCATTGTGCTAATAGAGTAATAAATAATTATCGAATGTATATAATATTATTTATTGCAAGTAATTTTGAGAAAAAAAATGCGGCTAGACAAATATTGACTGTTTTCAGATTATTTCTAGCAATTAAAAATTATATAATGTTATTTTAATTTTTGACATCGATAATGTTTTATTAACAAAAATATTTACGATATTATTCTATTTTTAATCATAAACTGTTCGTTTTTCAAACATGGAGGTTATGAAAATAAAATATACGATACTTTAAGAATATGTAAAAAAAAGTTATTATAAGGTAATAACTATACAACATAGTTTGAGATAGTAGTTATTAATATAAAATATTGAGAAAATCATTTTTTTTAAAAAGTTTGAATAATAAAAGATATTACAGTTTATTGGAAATATAAAACGAATAAGTAATATTATGTTAATTACCTCATGTAAATAATTATAATAATGATATTAAGTTTAATAATTTATAAATGTTTGGAAACATACTATTTATATTTTACTTTCCACTAAAAGTAAGAAAATTTTGATATTTAACAAATCATAATTTTTTTTAAAATCAACTTTATTTAATGATATTATATCTGTTAGATAAAGTTTCATTTATTGTATTAGAATATTATTAAGGCTTTTTAAAAATTATCCTATAAAAAGTTGTTAAAAATTCGAAATTTCTTCTATATTAAAGAATTAATCATAGCTGTTTGATTTGTATGCCTATGATATTTCAAGAATAGGGAGGAAAAAAATTGTTTTTTCATAGCCAGCAGCAATTATAAGAATACTTTTTTATATAAAAAAGTCCATTTATTGAAATTTATAAAATCTACCTAACTTTTGAAAATTTATAACAGCAAAAGGAATCCAGATTTCTTAAGAAAATTATAATAGTATGTATAACAGTTAAAAAATTGTTATAAAATTGCATACGTAGTTCAAAAATGAGCGGAATTGTATATACAAATGTATTAAGGCCTTACGCGGACTACCCTGCGTAGTTATGACATTTTGAGAATATGTAAAAAAAGTTGCTTTTTCATAATCAGTGAAATCATAAGAATGTTTTCCTATATCAACAGATTACATTTATCTATGTTTCAAAGTTTCACGTTTATTTCGAGAATCATAACTCCATACAGAATTCAGATTTTTTTATGAAACTTATATAACTATAATTGTATGCATCTTAGCTACAAAATAATTTTAATATCGTATTTGTATCTCTAAAATAGGTAAAATTATATACGCGAGTATCTGAAGAGCTTTAGGCGAATCTCCTTATATATAAGTATTTTTTAAACAATTGTTTAGATGTTATATAAATTAAATGTTAAATGTGACACGTCGTCAGTGTCATAAAAATTATTTATGTAAAAGAATGCTTACAGAGCTTTTCAACCATTTATTATATTACTAACAACATTATAGTAGCTATTTAACAAGCTCTGTAAGTTAACTATTAATTTGTCATTATTATTGCATTTTTTGAAATGTAAGATAAACTAATTGATTCAACATGATTACTCGTAGCAAGGTAGTTGATGATGAGGTTCCCGGAGCAAACTTAGGACTCCGTATTCTTAACAATTAATTATAAAAACTTTTAAAAATATATTTTTCTATACAAACAATAAAATCGAGTATTCTTCTATTGTGCCGTTTTTTGAATACACTATTCTCCTTATGTATTATGTTCTTTGATGGACAAATTTATGGCGCTGTTAAGTTTTTTTTATATATAATTCCTCGTTTATATTTTTTAGAACTAATTATTACGTCATTAATTAAAGGATTTTTATATTATCGCACGTTAAATAGTGCCACAGAAATTGTCGATTGTTTTATGCACAAATGACTCATATGATGATTAATTTACACAAAAAGAGAATAAATCATTTTGTGCTACTGGCGACTACGGAATAGATACAACGCTCTGACGCAAACTAAACTATTATTACAGATATTATAGCAAAATAATATATTATCTTACCATCAGCTAAGCAACTTTTAATCAATCCAGTCACACCTGCTGATATGGTTAATTGGATTAACAGAATACACATAAGTAAGGTAGTAGTTTACATTTCAAATGATTCTCACAATATATTTGCGGTTAAGAACATTGGCACCTTGTACGATTTATCGTTGGTTTTCTCAGTCACACTTACGAATAGATAATTTTTTGAAGCCTTAGTTCAAGATGCATCTTAGAGTAACTGTAAGAAACAACTAGTTGCGATATTCGAAATAGTGGTTCAAATTGCTAGCCCTCTTTCTAACGACGCGAAACAGATATTCAATCAATATATAATGGGTGATTTCAAACGTACACAGTGCAGCAACTTTTCCTGATTGGAAAGTTTTTGAAAAATATTCTTAATTAAAATTAATTAAATTAGGTATGATAATGATAAAAATGTTAAAATTTTCTTGTTTTTACCATTGTATTACTATGTCTTTTATGCATGTATGTTTTTTTCCGGGAGTTAGAGTCCCTAATTAAGAAGTTTTTAATTAAAAGTCAATTAGCAAAAAATCTAAGTCATAAAGTATAATTTTTTTTTCTGTTTATCTAATTCTACGTAAAAATCTGATCATTTTGATATATAAAACTCAAAAATCGAACCAGTAGAACAAAAGTTATTTCATAAAATAAATCTTAATAGTACATTATATTTAGTTTTTTATAATAACATGGATCTTAGTGATTGTAAATGTGATTATATCATTATTAAACTCTAAGAACACCGTTATTATAACTTATTTCAAATAATTAAAGATTAATATGTAGTTAACACATAGATGACGGATGACAAGATATCTTTTTTTTTATAACTTTAAATGAAATATCTGGTCATCAATGTGATAACTTATAAGGTAAACTATAATGCTAGATGATTATTTCCTCATTTTTTTGACTTAAAGTATAAGATAATCGGAAAAATTAGCATTGCGACACTTCTACTGGTTCGTTTTTTTTGTATAATACCTCATTTTGTAGCAAATGAAAAAAGAAATTCAAATACATTATTTTTAATATATGCTTATGACTTCATTAAAAAGTTATTAATAATAATTTGTAATTAGCAGTTACTAACTTTTTTTCTAGTTATCGAAACTATATCAAATTACCCCTCAAAATGATCAGAATTACATTTAAAATATTTCTAGATTATTATTTTTTATTAATAATTAAAAAAAAACATTGAAATTATGATTTGAATTTTTTAGTCACTAATCCAAAATTTCTGGTTAGGAAAACTTGCTGCACTGTGTATCATACGACTGAACGTTAATTTTAACGCATATTTTTGTGATTTAAGAAGACAATATATCTTGTTTCTTTTTCGAACAAAGAGTGGTTTTCGTATTTCTTACTTTTTGAAAAGTTAATTGATGAATGAGATTATCGAATAAAACGGTCTTAATAGAATCAATTTTCTACTTACAATGATAGATACAGCAATTATGATTTTCGGACCGTTAAAGGTAAATATTAGGGTATTGACAGACTCATCCACTTTAGTGAAAAAGTGGCTAACCAAGTTTTTCTTGTAACAATATAAAAAATAATTTCTTGTTGGGAAAAATTTGGATGACCACCTTTTATAACAAAGTGGATGAGTTTAGACATACACAAATATTATTTTGATATCATGATAAAAAGTGTGATAAAAGTGCTATTCTTATGTTACCTGGAATGATAATACTACTAAAGACATTCATAAAGAGTATGTTTCTAATACAAAATTCCAACACATAAATTTCACTCAATAGAGAGAGTTCATATCCGATCAGTATGCATTCGATACCGTCCTAAGCTGTAAAATGTCACTCATCAAAAACACGTTACCTACTAGACATCTGCATAGTCACGAATTTGTAATAGACGCACGTTAAGTACATTTTCTAAGATAATATATAGCTGATATGTTGGATCATGAGATAATAATCTATATTTCTTATGAAAAGGTACTAAATTTAAATCCATTATTTTTGACACTGAAGTATAATAATTTTTGTCTTATTTTCGACTGCCGTTGATTAAACACGTATCTCATTTTTGAACGTTTCCAGATGGAAAACATATCGTTCATTTCACATCTAGCTAGACGGAGATTTTACCAGATTTCTTATGATTTGAAGAAACCCTACTATTCAATGCCAATTAGAGCTTACTACCAAGGATTTCTATCTTTTACATTTAAGGGAAAATATTTACGTACAACCTCTTTTTAGTGGAGCCGAGTACAATTCCTTGCATATTTACTGGGCTAATCTCTATAATTAAGTTGCACTTCAAACAACAATACCTTAAAATTAATTTTTTAAGCTACTTTAGTGATTTCTACTTTTGTAAACTATGTGCTGACACGTTAGCAAAATTCTCCGTATGCTTCGTAAATTTGAAGAGTCAGTTAGATTACTCTATTAATATGATTAGGAGTATTGTCACTTCAACATACAGACTAGATCATCTATAGCTTACGTTAAATCTAGAAGAAAATAAAATTTTTTAAAGGTTAGAGCAAATATTAAAAAATCAGGTTAAAGACGTAAGAGAATCTTTACTACACAGGATCACAGCTAGTCGTTTGGCCTCTTCCAGTTTAAGTGAAATATCATGTATTCCTTGCTGTGTAAATATACTACTAAACTTACGTCATTTATAACAGTCATTAATAAAGATTTTACAAAGTTTTGCCAATTGTAGATTTTACGCTTCTTTATCATAGGACTATTGAAACAAAGTACGTTTATTATCCTATATATTTTATGATAATATAAGAAAATCTTAAGACTCGATTTAAATTCTAAAAATAAGGTTTAAATTTATACGGATGCAGGCATGCACAGATGAGATGTAGTTATCTGTTATGTTGATCTTCCAGGAGACCTGTCATTTAACGAAAATTTTACTAACAATGAGATGTCACAATTTATTAACCATAAGGAGCTAATAGCTATTCGAATTAAAATACAACTGGTTCTCTTAACGTACTCAGTCGGATTATCCAATTACATTCTCACTCTATGATGACCTTCCATGGTTTTAAAAATTTCAATACAATTTGAAATGTCTAATATCAAAATTAAATTGATTCTATAGAATCTTACTTTCCAGAGTTTCAAAGCCACCACGTTATAACTGCGTTAAATCCAGCAGACATTCTTCTAAAGCTTTAAACAAATCCTAGTGAAGCTCGGAGTACTCTAAGCTAAAATATTTATACCGTTTGTAAAAGTATAACGTGATTTTTTTAATGGTTAGCAAATACGATAAAAGGAGCCAAATTATATTAACAGAAGTATCTTTATTAAGTAAAAAATATTTGATATTAGGTAGTTGAAAAGCTTTCTTTTTTATTTAATAGAAAATGCTAAGCTACTGGTAGATTTCTTTATTAAACTAAAATTATTTTATGTTTTATAATTAACGCACTTGTTTTACTATATAAGTATTGATATCTGACAGTTATTCATTATTCAATAGTTAAAATAAATTTGGTTACAATGTTTCCTGTTAAATTAAATTCTTCTGAGTATTTGCTTATAAATACCATACTTCATAATCATAAATAATATTTATAAAATCTATTAAAATAATTTTAATAACAATTTAAATTAAATTACATCTGTACGTAATATTGCATAAAATTCTATTCAAGAAAATAAGCTAAAAATATTTTAGCTGAGTTTTCAACAACTTTTTTTGCGTATTTACCAATAGATTTAAATTTTAACATTAAAAAATTTTAGAATTTGTTTGTTACTTTTGAAAAACATTTAGACAAAAAAGGCTAAAATTACATATTACAAGTACAAAATAACCTGAATATAAAATGTTATAATATTACTACTTCAAAAATATCAATGTCTGTTATCATGGGGAGATCTCATTTAGGGATCTCAACCCAAGATATACTGATATAAAGACTTTAGATTAAGATGTAAGTAAGTATTTTATTATATGTGATATATCTTAAACAATAATAATAATGAATATGAATAATATATAAATCTCTTTTTATATAAATATCAATATGTGGGTTTTATTCTGACATTCTCCACCTATCCGTAGGTGGTTATTATCTTCATTACATGTCAAGTAAGTGTATTAATCTCATGTAGAGATAATTTAGCTTCGAATTCCTTGGTAATTATGCATTCTTACGAAAATTGATTGGTGTTTACCTCAATACTTTATAGAGACTTCGATTTGTTGTTGTTTTATATTTGGTATACAGAATGTCTTCTTAAAGCGAAATTACTTTTGATGGTAAACAAATAGCTATGAATTTTCGTCTCTTTGAAAAAGAGATATATGGAATTTATCTGCTTATAAATCAATCTTAATCATTTATACTGTGAATTTACCAAAAAATGAACGTGACAAACTGTCTAAATAAGTTACAATGAGCTAATAATAAAACAATATTCATTAAATGTTTAGATGAATTGTGTAAATATAACATAAAGAGTGAATTTAAATAGATATATAAACACAGTTATTAATGTAATAAAAAATTTTTTTAAAGAGTAGTGAATCTAACAACAACCTGAAATATATAAGATATTTATGCATATACATACTAATTTGAACAATATTGTATTAAAATTGTTCAAGCAATTGCACTATTAGGGAATAAATGAACATTCCATGTCACTTCAACACAAGTGTTAAATATGTTGTATATAAGCAGATTCAATGGTATACATTTATAAAATTAGTAATGATCAAATAACAAATAATTAGTAGAGCTCAAGGATCAAACATCATTTTAATGTATCACCAACTACTACTTATAAAGCGCCATAAGAAAGCTAACTAACAAACTAGATCAAGAGATAAAGTGGAAAAGGTATAAATACCAGATAAAACCTTGAAAATGTCACATTTCTATTATTTTCCAATATGGAGGAAATCAGAGAAGTACCTATTTATAATAACTACTATTTATACCAGGCTATCGATGAATGCACCAGAGCACTTGTGGAATGGGATGGAAGAAGAGGCAGAGAAAACTTCTCTCTGAATAATCACATCAGACAAACTAAGGACTTACAAAGAATTATACAAAATAAGCTTCATAGGAAAATAGCATAAGCGATTCATGAAATTGAAGACCCGGTACTGGAAACCACTACTCATAACTTAGCTACACTTCGCAGAACATTCTTTGCTACTACAGGACTGACATCTCAAGAATTTGAGACCTTAACAAAACAACCATTTGATACTTTTGTAAAACGAGATGAATACAAGGACTTATTTTGGTTCAACGAAACTGATGAAGTAAAACTTAGATTACAAAGACCGATGACCCACCCTAGAACATGGGCAACAACACCAAGTACAACCTACCAGTGACAACATCAACCCAATCTGGAACACAACCTATAACCACACAAGGAATATACCAATATTCTGTAACCGTTTATGGAGCATATGCACAAGTACCAACCGTATATACAAGTCCAGCACAACCACTTTAAGGGACAGTATATCCATATCCAAGTTCATATGCCCCACAATATCAATACCACAGCACTTATGGATTTCAAATACAACCGAGTCACATCTACACTCAACCTACACCACCAACAACCCACTGGCAAGGAGGATATTATTCCGGAAGTTATACATATTATTATTAAACCATAAGTTTAATTAAATTACCTTCTTTATGATACTCGCATGTTTAGAATGTTAGAAAATTTAGAGTACTCTTGTTCTATTACTTGTGACTACAACTATTATTAATTATAATTATTATTAATTACAATCTGTAAAATCAATGACAAACTAGAAGCACAAAATACCAGTAAGAATGATGAGAGTTATGAACGCCTTGCCAATGGAATCTCTTAGCACGGAAATAATTCAAATTAAAATAAATGAAATTATATGTTTATCTTTTTTATATTATTACAGATTCACCATTATCATCATGATTACTATTAGAGACATTATCCCATAACTCTAGTGGAAACACCTGAAGTGAAGGAAGAGAGATGTCGTGGCAATACTTCTAACATACGCGCCTCAAGAAAAAAAGTAAACCTTAGAAACGCCCTCTCAAGGAAAAGATAAATACCTAAGTTAACCACCGATCAGTCAGTAAATTATATTTTCCCCTACCTATATTTTATGGATATGTTGGAAGGTTTAATATGGTTTCATACAGTAATTTATTTCAATATGATTATTTATGATAATTATTATTTAAATAGTTGCTTTCACATCCTATAAACTATGTGCTAAACTTTTTTTTACTATTTTTCTTATATATCGCGTAGCTACCGCTACAACGGGTTATAAAAAGAGAAAAAATAAGAAAAAAATCAGTTTTACAAAATGGTCAAAAGAGAATCTTATTTCTATTTTACTATTGCTGGCTTCCCTGTAAACGTCATCGTAGCGAAGACAACAGACTATTGCTACCAAAATAAACTCGTTTATTTCCAAGTTCGACCTACAAATTACATAGGAGCATTCAGAATATTGGATTTTTCTGAAGCAAAGCTGGAGGAAACAGAAATGCATTTCAAAAGGTTGAATGGAAAAATACAGATAGAAGGAGTCGGACTCTGTACATTCTTCTTTACAGAAATCTCTGAAATAAAAATTCAATCCGACGACGATAAGGTTTCAATACCCCATATCGTCAGTTATTTCAAGAGGAACAGATTACCGGAACTCAATATTACAGATGCAGGAGACGGACGATTCTACTTATACAGCAAGTTACCACACAACGTAATGATGGTTGACCACCATCTGGAAGGGCTAAAGAACAAAATAAAAATGCCTCATTTCAACAGAATGATCAGATTCTATCGAAACCATGAGCTGACAGAAGGACGTACCCTTGAAAGAATGGCTGGAAGAAGAGAACAAGATGAGGCTGCAAAAACAAACATTGAAGAAACAGAGAGTCGAATCACTGCAGTTGAAGCAAGGACTGTAATGGTAGCGGAACCCTTAAGAAGACTTGGACGAGATTAAGAAATTGTATTCAAATATATTTACCACCATTATTATCCCTTTTACTTTATAACTGTATAATTTTGTAAGTACCCTTTTTGTAATTCTATCTTTTTGTAACATTATGTCTTAATTGTGATCCTCATAATATTAATTTCTTTTTGTAATTCTTATTATCATGTATTTATCCTATCTACATATATACCCACATACACTTTCATTATATTACAACACCTAATATGTAAATAACTCTTTTTGTAAGTACCTATTCTCTGACTTCTTTTCTTATTATGTTTTTTTATATATAAATTAAATATCCCAATAAAGCATAAAAAAAATTTTGTGTGCATGTATAGTGTTTGCAAGGTAATAAAAAAAGTACTTAAAAAAATAATAATTTTATCACTGAAAAATGATTATAAACTTAAACAATCAATCATATCGTCTCAACACCAAAAGGAATGAACAAAAATGAGAAGAGATTTATTCTACAACAGTAAAGTAAAGCAACACAACAATTATTTGTAATTTATAAAAGAAAATGTAGACAAAAAAAAACCTATTGGTATTTAAACTCTTCTTTACTAGCAGCAGGAGTTTCACACAGAGTAATTTACACAAAAAATCATCCTCAGCTTTAAATTTTCGTCCACAGATTTAATTTTTCCTCCCAAGCATATAATTTTCTATCCTAAACGCAAAATTCGACTGTTATATTTATTATTGTCGTTTACGATATATTTTGTAGTATTTATTTGGAATTATGGTTTTTTTTTAAATATATTAAAACACTTTAAATATGAAATTTGATAAAAGGTAGATATTTAACAAGCAGCAGCTCGCTTTACTCGTTCCACTTGAACAAGTTATTTGCCTTCTTTTCAATTACAAAAAAAATGTATCAAAAAAACTTAAAAATCTTTTGTTTCATAATAATGTTGTTGTAAATTATCAATTAACATTTTATTTTTATGATGTTTTATAATATTAATGATTAGTATTAAAATATTACATAAGTTTTTGAATGTTAAAAAGTAAAAATATTCTTTAAAAATTGTTTTATTATATATTTTAATGACTTTAAAACAGTTTGATATTTGAGTAACTTTTCTTAAATTTTTAATAATGAAATAGTAAAATAAAAAGAGTAATTAAATTAAACTTCTAATTAGTATAAAAGACTAGGTTTATATTATTGAATATGATTGAAATTCAAAGTATGGATTAGTTTTCACTTTCGTTATTTTTTTAAACATTTGTAACGTTTGAGAATTGGCATATAAAGCTACGTATATTAAGATAGATAAAAGTTTTAATATCAAAAATAATTTCGTGATCTCTCATCCTCTTATTTTAAATATAGGAATTATCTAGCATATGTAAACTTAAAATTTATGGGACTAGATTCTAGATAATGTTTATATAAATATTTTTGATATTTTATATGTTATTAAAAAAAATTAATAAATATTTTTAATTCTATCTAGTAAAAAATAATAATTTATAATTTTGTTTAAGAAGAAATATTGTAAAAAAAGGCAATATTTTACGATCTGCGACAAAATCATAAGATGGTAATTCGCATAATTAAAATTGAATAAATTTTATGCAATTTTAATTTGGGAACGAAAAATTATGACCCAAGGATGTTTTTTTGTGTAAATTTCTCTGTGTGTTGACACATTTCATTATAAGGTGGAGGATTAGAGATGCTTTTAGAATAATAAGTAAAGGCTCTTTCAAAAAAGGTGTTCAACAGCCTGCAACTGAAGTATCCATTAGGGGATTCTTAACAGTAGATTGTTGACCATCAAGCTAGTTATTGATGACATTTCTCTTAGATTCAAGATTTTTCACCATACTACCAAGTATTTCTAAGGTAGTAGTAGCTTGAATTCTTCCTAAGTAAGAAAAAATAGAGTTGAGAAAAAAAATAATAAAGTGAAGAAGTAATTCTACGATAGCTTAGTGTACAAGACTTTTAAGGTCGTCAGAGACAGCCATGATGCTAAATTTAATTATAAAAGCTAAAATATTAATAAATAAAAATGTTAAGCGCAGAATACTATTAAAATCAAATAATCAACCTATAATTCTACTAATCTAAGAAGCACTTGTATAAAAATATTAATAAAAGATATCACGTAGAAATCACGTTATTGTAAAGATATTTAAAATATTTTAATGTTATCACTAAGAAAAGTATGAAACACAAAATAAAAGTAATGTTGCATTAACCAAGCTAATGGAGGCTGGGGAAATGCAACATAAATGAACAATATTTAAAGAATAAAATTTTAATATACATTTACATTTTCTTCTTGAAAAATAGAAATCCTGATTGATTTCTTTATCTTTAATAAAATTATTTTACTATCTTTTTTTATTATTAAAAGCTAGTAAATTATTTATCAAAACTAAATAATAAAAAAACCCTTCAAAATTTTATAGCAAAGTATATAAGATATCAAAAATTAGTCAATTTTTACGATCTATACTGATGTATTTTGTTACTTATTGCCAACGGGTTTATCGTGTTATCAAATATCTTTTTGTTATATTACTATATTCATTTAAATGCAATTAGAGTAAAAAACAATCAAAAACACAAATACTTGGAAAATAATTCGCCCCAAATACTTAAAGGTGACAAAAAATATGTTTATTTTGTATACTTGTATCTAAAATACTTTTTATTTTAAGAAATCAAGCTGTTTAACGGTTTCTCAAAAGTCAACATTACTTCGAACTTTACCAGGTTAATTAAATTATTGTTATCTTATTCTAATAACCCGTACACCTGTATTCTACAGAGTACACGTGACAACTACGAAATTTCTCAAATTTTAATAAACAGACGAAAGCGATTTTTTTTATCTTTCAATGCATTCTATTAAAACATTTTTACTAAAAAAATAGTCACAACGCTTTGGTCCATAATTTTCGTCATTTAATAATTAATTTCAATATTATTATACTTTTTTACTATTCTGGAATTGTACCTTTTTGATAAATATAAATTAATAGTTTGTAATTATAAGAGAGTCTATTTAAAACAATAAAAATTGACTAACATAAAAAGCTGATTATTATATACCATTAATGTCATCAAAACATTGTCATTCATATCACTTTTAAATGCCATATAATCAAATCATTTTATTTACTTTAAAGGAAGTGATCTTCTAAACAAATTGTACTAATTCTAGTTAAGAATAAAAAACATTTTTAGCTCTATATTTACAAGAATCAATAAAGTTTAAAAAAAATAATTTTGAAAACAAAATAAATTTCTTTATTTTTTCTAAAGAAAGAAATAGAATAAAATATAGATAATACAGAAACTTCTAATTTTGTTAATAATTTTTCCATAATTCACATTTATCTTCAGGATTCATTTTACTGTTTAATTCACATTTAAAAGCATTAGTAAACGGTTTATAATTTGATAAAGCTACATTTATGCGTATTTCTGAAGGAGTATGATCATCTACCATTTCTTTTTCTTTATAGAATTTACTTTTGTGTTCACAAAAAGTTCTGCCAAAACTAATAAAAAATAATTGCTCACTGGTAAAGTTTTCAAAACCATTGACTTTGGGTTCTTCACCACCAATACTTTGAAGATACTTCATATAAGCTCTGTGGGCAATTTTAAGTCCACCATTATCAGCAATATTTTCAGTTAATGTTAATAAACCGTTGACATTTTTATTAGTTACACTTTCTTTTTGAATATCGTATTGTTTAACAAAACAATCAAGTTTTTTTTCAAAATTTTCTATTGATCCTGGAGTTACTATTAATTTACCTTTTTCATCTGCACCATATACGAGCTTATAATTTTGATTATCAAAAGCATGTAAAATTTCATGAGCAATAACGAATCCAATGCCACCATAATTAAGTGCGTTTGGAAAATATCTACTGTACCAATGTTCATTCAGAGCACTTGCAGAAATACTTAACTTATTAAGTATAGCATGATATAAAGCATTTTTATGAATAGCTGATGTCAAATAACCATAAACATTAAACATTTTATCATCACAAGAGTATTCGATATGATTTTTTTTTGACAATGATTTAATTTTTTTAAGAATTTGTTCAATACTATCATTTTCTGATATTCCAACTTCCTCATAACATTTTTCCATTAATAGTACGCTAGTTGTATCGTCCTTGTCAAAGTTTCTCGTAAATTCTATTTCAAAAAGTTTTTTTAAAAGATTGTCTCGTGATTCTTTATCGAATATATCCTTTTTTTCATCTATTAATAATTCAAATTCTTCTTTAAATCTTTTTATCATATCATCCAATATTATATAATCGCCGTGTTTCTCTCTTTCCATTTTGTTCTTTTTTATAAATAATGAACTTAAAGCATATACTGCAAATGTCAAAATTTTATCTTCACATTTGTTTCTTTCACTAACAGATAATTGCTCACATTTCTTTCTTATATTATAAATCTTCTTAATTGCAATGGATTCATCATTTAATTTTCCAGCAAAAAACTCTAAAAGCAAATATACAAAGATATAAACAAATATTACCTTTAATAAAGTTATCGAAGACTGTCGTTGTACTATCGTTGTTGAACTTTTCGCTATATCCAATATCTATTTTCCTAGTTTTTATCCAATTACCACAGGAAAACTTATAAAAATTATCACATGGATTTACATCAAGATCAACATATTCATGAAGACTTTTAGAAGTCAATTCTGCATCGTAATTTATTGAAGTGTTTAATAAATTATTTAGAATGAACCCCTTTGATAAGAAAAAAAGTGAATAAAAATTAAGAATTGAAATAAAAACATTCATAATAAATTTAGCAAACCACTGTGAAATATAAGAAATTTCCTAGCATTAAATACATAATAATAGACACAAATTCATTTAATATGTACATATTAAAACTTTAGGCTCACTAAAAAAAATTAAGGGAGAAATTTTTCTGCAATTTGCAGGAAAGCTAGTTGACCACGCAGTTGGAGAAAAAATATTTTTGTTAGTTGTGATAAATGTCTTAGTTGAAATTTCTATAAAATAAATTTTTTAAATTTTTAATTTAAAAAAGTATTTGATGTTATTCCTTTTCAATGCATAATCGATGAGTTTATCTGACGAATATCTTATGCAGATCTCCAAAAGGCAGTAAATTTACTGTGAATTGGGTTTAATTAAAACGGAAAAAATTTTGGAATATGTTTTTCACAATTCTAAAATTTTTTACAATAACTTTTCTGTTATTCAAAATTCAGAGAATATTTTTTTGCATAAAATCAAATATTTTATTTTACGACACTTTTTATCATAATACTTATATATGTATAAAAATTATAAAAAATTTATGATTCAATATTATAATTTTTTTTATTATAGAAAATAAGAATTAACATTAAATTATAACTAGATGCTAATTTTATTTTTATGTTCTAATTATTATAAAGATTATGATTATTTTAATAACATTAAAATAAAAAAATCATTTAAATTAGCAGACATGACAAAAAAATATAATTTTATACATTATTCCTTAAACTTTTAAATTTATAAAGAATATTTCATGTCAAATAAAAATAGATTATCAAAATGATCTCGGTATAAAGTAGTAAAATTTTTAATAGCGATTGTTTTTGAAATATTTCCACTATATTATTCTCAACTAATTGTCCTTTTTTATACAATATATTTCACGATCAATTATTTTAAATTTTTAAAAAAATAAACACATAGAAAAATGAGACAAAATTAGACAATTCATCAAAAAAAAAGTAATAGATGTACCATATGTTAAAAATGTTAGATTTTATTCAAATTTAATAAATATCAAGCGATAACAAAAATGTTTTAAACTGTTCAAAATATTAAGTTATCACATATATTTTGACATTTTTTAACAAAATTATATATATTTGACATTTTGAATTAATGTAACTTTTATTTTATCTTGATATTTTTTATGATATTATGCTCATTTTAGAGTCTAATTTTTTTCATAATACATTATGAAGCACATTTTAAGAAGTCAATTTTGGTGTAATGATATAAGCGCTTTCACTAGTATCACTTTTTAAACTAGCCGACGCTTATGCTCCACTTGGTTTTGTTCAAACTTTCAATGCATTCTATTTATATTTTTTTAATAAAAACTATTATTACTCTTTTGTCTATAACTTGGTTGTTTATCAATCAATCTTTATAAATAATAAGTTTAACCTTTATTCCTGACTTGTATCTTCAAATTAAGTCATAAAACAAAAATTTTTATTAACCTTGAAGAATAATTATTTCTTGAAAAAATCTATGTAGAAAAAAGTGTTTAGAAAATTGGTAAGTTTAAAATTAACTTGGCCAATTATTGACCAAAATTTTTGAAACTCATTTTTCTCCTTTAAGTTGCAAAAAAATCTATCTAACGGCCATTTAATCACAATAATTGATCAGGTTTGAAAATTGTTATGTTTAGAAGAAAATTGATTTTCATCAATTAACAAAAGTGAGACAGTTGATTTTAAATTAGTATTACTTATTTCACTGTCTAACAATAAACTTTTTTAAACTCTAATTTTGAAGTTTGACTGACATACAAATAATAAATTTTATCTTTTTGTTTTCATAAAGTCAAAATTTAAGTTATAGTTATTGAACTTGTAATTTTTTTAATAGTTAACAATCTTTGGCTCATAACTTGAGGAATTATTAATCAATCCCAACAGTACTATTTATCCGTACTATTCTGGAATTGTACCTTTTCAATGGCGTATTAACCAAATTATTACATTGACGTTGAAGAATGATCTCTTCTGTAAAAAAATACTAGTAAGAAGATAAAAAAAAGTTTTTTATGGATAATTTGACTAATTATGGCCTAAAACATTAAAAACCTAATTTTCTCCTCAAGTTATGAAAATCACATCCTTTCATTATTTAATCATAAAAATCAATTAATTTTAAAAGAGTTCTGTTGAAGATAAAATTGACTTTATTATTTTTTACTATGAAAAGAAATAACATAAAAGTATAGATAAAAATAAAATAAACAAAATTGTTAATGATTTTTCCATAGTTCACATTTATCTTCAGGATTCATTTTACTGTTTAATTCACATTTAAAAGCATTAGAAAATGGTTTATAATTTGATAAAGCTACATTAAAGCGTATTTCTGATGGAGTATGGGCATGTTTCATTTCTTGCTCTCTATGAAATTTACTTTTATGTTCACAAAAAGTTCTACCAAAACTAATGAAAAATAATTGTTCACTGGTAAAGTTTTCAAAACCAGGAACTTTGGGCTCCTCACCATTAATACTTTGAAGATACTTCATATAAGCTCTGTGGGCAATTTTAAGTCCACCATTATCAGCAATATTTTCATTTAATGTTAATAAACCATTAACATTTATATTAGTTAAACTTTCTTTTTGAACACCGTATTGTTTAACAAAACAATCTAGTTTTTCTTCAAATTTTTTGATTGATTCTGGAGTTACTATTAATTTACCTTTTGAATCCATACCATATATATGTTTATAATTTTGACTATCAAAAGCATGTAACATTTCATGAGCAATACCAAATCCAATGCCACCATAATTAAGTGCGTTCGGAAAATATCTACTGAACCAATGTTCTTTAAGAGCACTTGAAGAAATAGTAAACTTATTAAATCCAGCATGATATCCAGCATTTTTATGAGCAACTCGTGAAAAATAACCAAAAACATTAAACACTTTATCACCACAAGAATATGCGGTGTGATTCATTTGTGATAATGATTCAATTTTCTTAAGAGTTTGCTCAATACCATCATTTTCTGATATTCCAACTTCCTCATAACATTGTTCCATTAAAAGTACGCTAGGAATCTCGTCAACGTCAAATTTTTTTGTGAAATCTATTTCAAAAAGTTTTTTCAAAAGGTTTTCTCTTGATTTCTGGTCGAAAATATCCTTTTTTTCATCTATTAATAATTCAAATTCTTCCTTAAATCTTTTTACCATATCCTCTATTATGATGTAATCGCCATTCTTCTCTCTTTCCATTCTACTCTTCTTTATAAATAATGAACTCAAAGCATATATTGCAAAACTCATAATTTCATCTTCACACTTTTGTTTTTCACTTCCAGATAATTGTTCACATTTCTTTCTAATATTATAAATATTCTTAATGGCAGTAGATTCATCATTTAATTTTCCAGCAATAAACTCTAAAACCAAATAAATAAAGACAAAACAAATATTACCTTCAAGAAAGTTATCGAAAACAGTAGTTCTACTATCATATGCGAACACTTGGTCATTTACACGATCTAATTCCATTGTTTTTATCCAATTACCGCAAGAGAATTTATAAAAATTATCGCAGGGATTTAAACTAAGATCAACATATTCACGAAGGCTTTTAGAAGTCAATTCTGCATCGTAATTTGAAGTGTTAAACAAATGATTTAGAATGAACCCTTGTGATAAGAAAAAAAGTGAATACAAATTAAGAATTAAAACAAAAACATTCATAATAAATTTAACCAACTATTATGAAATATGAGAATTATAAGAAATTCCTTGGCATTAAATACGAAATGAAAGACACAAAATTATTTAATATGTACATATTAAATCTTTATAAAATCGAATTTTGCATTTAACGACACTTTTTATCATGGTACTTCTGTATCTAAAAATATAAAATAAAATTTATGTTTCAAGATTATAATTTTCTTATTAAAGGCAATAAGAATTTGCATTAAAATCATTGCTAGAAGCTAATTTTATTATTATATTATAATTATTATAAGGAGCATGCTCATTTTAATAATATTAAAATAAATAAATCTATCAAATTAGTAGACGTGGCAAAAAAATTTTTATTTTATACATTATTCCTAAAACTTTTAAATTTATGAAGAATATTGCATGTCAAATAATAAATAGATTATCAAAATGATATTTGTATAAAGTAGTAGAGTTTTCAATAACGATTGTTTTTAAATATTTTTACTACATTATTCCCAACAAATTGTCCAAATTTTTTATACAGCATATTCTAGATCCACCATTTTAAATTTTTTTTTAAAAATAAAGTTATCGAACATCAATCATTTTTTTCATGATAAAAAAAATAGTTATAATAAACATATTTATATTTTTTTGCAATACTAAAATACTAACTTTCTTGCAATTTTGAAACCAAATAATTACTATACTTGATTTGTTTGCTATTCTTATCTAGAGAAAAATTCTTCCTAATTATGTTTTGTTTGCTAAATAACTTAATTTTTTATTTGGGTATTTTCCATTTTTTAATATTCAGATTTGCAAATTTTAACTTAACAAATTATTAAATATCGATAGACGTATTATCTTATTTCCGATAATCATTTCATTAACAATGAAATGTAGTTAGAATCTGTAAGTGATTTTCTTTTGCTGCTAGAATTATGAAATAGAATATTTGGGGTTTTGCTTTATAAAAAATACAACAATGTGTATTTTATTACATTAAGTCATTTTGTGAATCTACATGAAACACTACTTGTAGCTAATTGTTTGTTAATTAATTTAAATTTTGTGTTTTACTCTAAATCTTTCATTTTTGTGTACTTCATCTATATTTTCATAGTTAGACAAATCTACGATTAAGGTTTTTGCTTCTATTGTCTTGTTTGAGTTTTTAATTTGAATAAAATTATTAAAAAAATACTCTGCATAAAAAAGTTTACAACTTTACATGAAATTGATTTCAAAGAACGTGTCCCAAAATATATTTTAGAAAACAAGACGATTTTTCGATGAGTATAATACCATACAAAAATGTAAAAGTTGAAAAAGACTACGTTAGTCCAAAATGTCAACCATGTATATTTTCATAAAAAAATAAAGATACTTATGCAAGAAATTAATATTTTGGGTCATTCGTAGTAATATTAGTATTGTTTGCATTTTAAAAACTTAAATATAACTTCATTTTTTAACACATGCGACATATTTTACACTTTACTTTAAATGTTGAAAATGTTTCTTCCTTGCATGCTAAGATTTCTAGTATATTACAATCTATTTACATAAATATAATACAGTTAGATACAATTTTAAAAATAAAGTTAGAATGTTAGTAAATTACAATATGTTTACAAAGATATCTTCTTTATAATACAACACGATTTAGAATTATTAATTAAGGCACTTAAATTAAATACAACTTTTACTACGTACAGAAACTTTTTTAATACTCCGTTTATCACTTAAATTGAGTGATCTCGATCGGAATCTCTTATACACTTTTCCATAACGTTGAGACATATAAAATTGTTCCATCTCATATAAGACAATCCATTTTTCCAAATCAACTTTTGAGTATACAAAGGTTTTCAAAAAGTTTCTACATATATTTACATTAAAATCAGGAAATACACTTGTCATCGGTTCATTATTAATTAATTTATCAAGTGATTTTGGATTTATAAAGACTTGTCGCATAAATTCTAGCATAAATAAACCACAATCATAATCATTATGTTGTTGGTATAAATCTTGTATATCAATCATTTTTATTCTACTTTCATCAAGATAATAACTCTTTTTAGAATATTTCTCTTTCCATGTATCATAAGAAGCTACAATGTATTCCTTAAGAACTATGTCACAGCAACTTTTATTTGGTGTTGAATCATTAGTCATTGAATCAAAGATTAAAATGTATGTATAAGTTTCATCCTCCATCGTCTCTAAATCACCAGATTTATCTAAACTTTCTACCAAACAATTCCATGGCTGATATATTATTCCACTTATCCAATGATTCTCAACATGTATTGGGATAACAAGAACATCAAAGTCAAAAATTGAACGAAGTGAAGTTGAAGAATAGTAAATTTTTTCACCAGAAATCTTTTTGGCATTCTCTTGAAGTTTGTTATGTGCAATTTTCCTTAGCTTTTTAAGTGAAGAAACTTTTACTCCCCTTACTAATCTTGTATACAACAATGTGTTGTAAATTTTAAATCGTAATTCATTAGTATATGAAGGATCGTCGATAACTTCTCTCATACGCCTTCTCCATTCATTGAGATAAACATCTACCACGTCACAATGTAGCCATTCATTACCAAATAAAGATCCAAATCCATTAAATTTTATATCATAATTTTCATTCGTTTCTACGTTTCTTGATCTAAAAATTGTATTCTCTAGATAATTTGTTTTGATACTTTCATTCTTAATAACTTTAAAATAAGAGTGAGGATCATTATTTGATTGTCTTGATACTTTTTTCATTCTCCTTAGATATCTTACTAATTTTACCCATGTTTTTGAAATTGAATAATCATTTCTTATTATAACAATAAATTGTCTCCTATCATTTCCATAGGAATTGTAACTAATTGCCTTTAAATTAAAAGGCAAAATAAATTCTTTCAATTCACTAAAGAAAATATCATTGAAAATTACGCTTGGAGAATTGTTAGTACAAGCGTGGCAAAATGTTAGTAGTCTTTTCCTAATGCTTTCAATGGAATCCTCGTCACTATTCATTATCGGAATAGTCAATATTATTTTAGAAGAATATGGATTTAGATATTGAGAAGTTTCAGGTGTCACTTTTAACCAAATATCATTCCACATTTTTCTTGAACGTATTGTTATAATCAAAGCTGCACCTTTTCTTTCTCTATTGTCTAGAAACTTGAAAAGTGATCATTCAATTTATTCATTAATAATAAACTTACATCAATTTTATATATATGTTCATTTGTTAAATACCTCTGAATAATTGACTGATGATCCGATAATTGAGTTGAAAGTATAATTCCATCATTTAACAGTGAAATATCTGAGGACAACTCGATCTCAGCACCATTTGCAAAAATTTTACCGGTCACAATAGTATCATAGTCTATTTGCTTGATTTTCCTGCGTCCTCTCACCATAATTCACTTATATTATCGCATGAATATTAAAAAACTAGGCACAGGAATTAAAATAGTGTTACAAAAGTGTTTTTTTGTAAATGAACAATATACCAAAGCTTTTTCTTAACACTATTAATATGAAAATAACGGGGAAAATGTGTCAAACATTAATTAATATTAATTTTGAGATTATTACTGTTGTGCGAAGGTTGATATTGCCATATACTTGTTGGTTATTTTGGTAAACTTTAATATCATCTCAGGAGATTCCAAACATTCTTGAAAAAGTTTTGGATCATAAAAGTATATAAAAATTTCTTTTAAACAATTTAAGATCAGTAATAAAGTTATTTTCCCTTTTTAAATATTTTGAGCATTAGATTATATAATCTCCCCAATTTTAATGGTACTTTTTAATGTGTTATTCAATTTTTTTTATAAAAACAAGTTTTTTTAACAAGACAGAGTAGTAAATTGAAAGAATAAAAAACTTTTGTAAAGTTAAAAATATTAGTCACCTTTTTTTATTATTGTTGAAAGAAACCCTAGGTGAATTGGAGTATAAGCATGTTTTTTTCCTTTATGTTAATTTGAATAAAAATAATTTCAATTATAGTTATTATTTTTTAGAATCATCAGTTTGTACTTTCAATGTTACATTTTATTAATATAATATTCAAAAATTGAATTAGGTATACTTTCTAAAATTAAGTGAATCATTTATAAAGAAAATAAAAATTTATATAGAATATATAAAGAACAATTTACTGATCACGAAGCCTTTCACTCTTCCATGAACTACCATCAAGTGTAATCTTTTCTAACCAATCATCACAAATTGTTTCTTGAGTCTACAAAAAATAACTTTATACAATACTCTTATAAACTTACATTATCATAAACAATTCCACTACAAATTATCAAAGCTTGATCACCAATAATTTCAAAACCATTTGCAAGATAGGCATCTATCGTTGCTGATGTCTCGAGATATTTACCCTCCCTATTAAATCTTTGGAATTTCCCTGTTTTATCAAGAACAATAAAATCATCCTCATATTTCTTAATTGCCCTAGGAAAATATATTTGTCCTTCACTCTTACCATGTGAAGAAAATGGAGCGCTTAATTTTTTTTCTTTAATATCAACAAATCTTAACCATTCTTTTGAATACATATTAATTGGCACGTTAACTGTAGCCACAACCAATGTATCGTCGTCATACAAACACAATGTCTGGAATGCCTTCTCATCCAAAACAACCAACTCATCCCACTTTGTTGGCTTATCTGTTGTTGTAGTATAAATAAAAAATTCATCCTGTCCATTTTCGGCTTGTTTTGTCATAAACATCTCACCTCTTGAATTAATTACTAAGCTTTGTACTCTACCATCTATAAATGAATCATGAAGTTCTTCTCCCTCTTTTGAGTAGATTTTAAATTCCGACAATCCTGTTTTGTCCTCATTTTGTATATGGTATATTTTCGAATCATGATATTCAACTTGAGTATATGCAGACATTTTTTTGGGAAAGGCATTCTCCTTACTCCATAAAACTTCTTTTCCATCCGGAGATATTTTAAATAAACCACCTTTTGATGCAATCCACATATTATTTTCATCATCAATCGCCATCGTATATGGAATGACAGCTTTTTTAGGTGTCAAATGGCAAAACATTTGCTTCAATCGTTGATTATCAGATGTATCAGAAGGTTTCTCAGCCATTTTATATTCTTAAAAAATAAAAATAATAAAATATATATTTTTTATTAAGTATATAAAATTAAATTAAAGTTACACAAAGACAAAAGATCAACAATTGAACATGGAAGTTTAAAAAAGTTATTGAAGAAAATAATGATTCAACTTTTAAAAACCGTAATAATAAATATAATACCAATAATAACAAGAAAAAGGAACTTTTATCAATAAACAGATATAAATGGACGGTATCATACTCCATGTATTCACAAAATGTAGTACCAAGGACAGCCCCATTACCCTTCTCTCCATCATTCTTCCTCCCTTTATTTTAACCACTTACACATACCTCTTATAACGAAAGTTTTTATGACATTGGAATTGTAACTATAAGTTGAGTCAAGTAACGTTAACACATAATTTTGTTTGTATAAATGATAGGCATGGAAGTACAAGAAGAATCTGTAAGTTTGCAATTAACAGCCATGAGAAATGATAATAAATTATTTTGTAGCATGATGCAAAAATTTTAAAACTCGCAACAGTGGCGGAGAATATAAACATTCATAATTTGTATAGTGGAACAATAATATGGGATAAGATGCCTTTGTCAGACATCAAAATACTTGCAGATTACCTTTTTTCAAAGGATAATGTTTTTACGTAGGTTTTTCTCTATTTTCAAATGGTTCATACATTTTATAAAAAAATTATTTTTTTAAGGTTAAAAGAAGGCGCTTTTTACTTTGCCTCATCATTGATTCATGAACAGACGCACATTCAATTAACAAAAATGGATGGCAAAGATTCAAAACAAAAATTGCAGCAAAGACAAGCTGCATATAATTATGTATTAGATCGTATTAGCGAAAAGAGTGAAGTTAGCGGTGGTGCTAATTTTATATACCAATGGCTTTCTGAGCTGTATAAAGATATTGTTTATTTTAACTCAAATAAAAAAAATACTGACTCTAAACTTACATCAACAGGACAATATTATAATGGTGTTAAAACAATTGGACAGTTAAATAGTTTATTTGTTAAAGTAGCCAAAATTGTTATTGACAGTGATAAGGAACATTATGTTAAACATCTAATTGAAATGGGGAAAAATCAGAAATTCGTCTTAAATCCATTAGTTAAACTATTTCATGATCCCTCAGTTTGCGAGAAAACACAACACCTTCTATGGGAATATGGAAGTAAAAGTTTTTATCAAAGTTACAAAGAAGGTTTCCTTAGCACCGATACACCCCAGGAATGGCACGCATTTATATTGTTTATCGAATATTTCTCAAAGATTAACTCACTTGCCAAAGACCCTTCATTAAGGAGTATTTTGTATGATTCATTGAATGGAATTAATGTTTACCCTGAATCATCACCCGAAGCGACCTTTGTTTTTCTCATACGTGTTTTTGCAACCAGTTCAGCACTACTTCAAAGTATCTTCCCAAAATTGATGAATGATCTTACAGCAGATTCAATTATTAAAATTTATAGATACTTCCGTTTTATTGCAATCAAATTACCTGCAAAAGATATGTACTATCATAGTTTAATATCAAAATATTTTGATGTTTTTGAGAAGAAGACGTTTTTTGTTGTTTTAGATGCACTTTTAAAATTGATGATGAATCCTAAGGAGTACCAGGAGAAGTATCTGTTTGAGGAGAGTGAATTTTTGCATTTAATTGATGGATGTTTCAAGATAGCTTCCGAAATAGTTAATGGTGTGCTGGAGATTGTTTATTTCAAAGGAAAAGACATGAAATCTTCTGATACACAAATTGAACGTTTCGAATTTTTCAATGACATCTCCAAACCAAATGGAAAATTAGATAAGATGTTAAAAATCATGATAACAAGTGACACACTTGGGAAACTTTTTACACCACTTTTACATGCTTTTTGTGTTAATGATTATACCAACCTTGGTATGGATATCGTTTCAAAAGGTTTATTTATACCAAAAAATGTAAATGATCTCAAAAGATATCTGGCTTTGGTAGTGGCTAACCAAATTATCTATCCAGATGTACTTGTTGACGCTATTAGGCATACAAGAAAAAATTTTGATCGTCTTATGAGAGATTTCGGTGATGATGCTGTTAATTATAGGATACAAATGTTAAAAAATATGGTACATCTGAAGAAGTGGCATGATAATGTCAAAGGAACTACTAATGTTAAATATTTAAAAATGGAATTGTTAGAGGTTACCTGTAATGTGATAACTGTAGCGTTTTTTTCAGCATCTTCTATTGAGGAGATTGTCTATAAATATGATGGAAATGGTAAAAAAATACTTGATTTGGATATTTTTAATAATTTAGTTAATTCACTGTGTGGGATTGCAAATGAATTTAAAACTGATATGTTGATTCAAATTGAACAGACATATGAATGGACTAAATGGATGTGTAAAATATTGACGAAAATTTTGTTGATGATCGAAGATGAGACTACAAGTGTTGATGTAACAACAGCATTTGATAAACTTTTTTCAAGTTTTCTTTTATTGCTGAAAGATCAAACATACATGGTTAAAGTGTCGTTCTATGTTTCTGTTATCAGTGATATCCTCGTTAATTCACATAGATTATTTAAAACTGACCTTTACTATGAAAATGAGCTGAAAGAGGCTTCATCATCCCATGAGTGTTGTCCAATAATTGCTCAAATGGCTGAAACCGATACAGAAACTTCTACATTGTCTTATTTAAGAAAAAGTAAAGATTTGGTTGTTAGAAAAAAACTTCATCACATGGTTCATGGTGGTCAATTATCGAGATCAAGGCCCTTTGACAAAGATATTTGGGATAATTATGCTTTAATGCACAGAAAAGATTTCTTCTTTGCCTACTATCTCGATGCAATTCACTCCATAGAACCAAATATCGAAGTTAGGAGAGATATCATTAGGTTACTATCAGAAGCTGTCTGCGGAAATTTAGCACCATCATTAACAGTATCATGGGTTGATTGGGAATTTGAGAAGCCATTAGCTGATAGTCATATAAAAATATACAACAATTTTAGGAAATTTTATTGGATAGAAGATTTTTTAATTGGTTTAGCAAAAGATTGTCCAGGATTGTTGTGGCATTTTATACCTGTCTTCAGGTCGTTTTTTGGAAATATTATGTTTAAATTAGAATCGTTTCCTGATAAAAATATGAAAGTTATACCGTCAATACTTGATCTGATTGATGAATTGTTTGTTTTATTATCATTAGCTGAAATTTTACCACCTCATATGGAGTATATTTTTGAGATATTTAATGTATGTACAATTCACGAAACGTATTTAGTAATGGGAGATATATGGAAACTTGTATTAAAAATGGTAAGTCTCTGGAATACAACACAAATCAACGATAGAAACCATGAGAGAAAACTCCCTAAACCCGATATAAGAGGTTTATCACTAAATTTAATATATATTTTACAAAAATATGACAAAGAATTAGGATATCTATTACCAATACTTGAAGATTGCAAGCTGCTGTACTTCGAGGATGATGATATGTCACCAGAGACCTTCAAAGGAAGAGAACATCCACAATTCTCAGCTTATACTGAGTTCATACGTGTAGATAAAAGGAAGTAATTTAATTATTTTATTTTTGTTTATTTTTTTAAACTTTGTATGTATAATGCTGTAAATATTATTAACATATCACAATATATTATTTTTACCTCACTGGAATTTATTTCTTTATACAACTTTTTTCCCTTCTTTTGATGTTTTTATTGAGATGGTTAATTGGGAAATTTAAAAAAAAATGTATGTATTTTACAATAATTGAGTGATTAGTTTTATAAATAGATAACTGCAACTAGATTGAATTGCAATAACAAATGTTTTGCAATAAGACATTCAAAAAACAATATTGAATCATATTATAATATATTTAATATACCCTATTACATTTTTACTTTAAATTGAACTTATTACATGCATGAATTTTTAATTATCAGATGTCCTTACGAAATTTTAAATATTTATAAGGACAATAAATGAAGTAATTATCCTTTTGTAATACACTTAGTCCACTGAAACTATCAACCTTTCTTTTATATAAAGTTATATTATAAAATTTGTATATGAATAATACTAATTATATTTTCAATTTATTTTTATTAACTTTCTTACATCAAAAGTTTCAATTGCCTTTTTTGTCTATTATTATAGCTTGTTGTAATTCTTTTATCAAATAAAAATATTCATTTTTAAAATATTTACATTCATACTTATTTTAATTTGTGACAATTATATTTTTAATATCTGACCATCTACTTCTTTTTATTTTTTTGTTAGCATTTAAGTTATGATAAAAAGATATTTTAATTTATCATTGATCACATAAAAATATAATTTTAATCATTCAAGTGACTTTAAAAAACTTATCTTTATTTTTTATTGTTCCTTTTTAAAGATATATTATTTTTATCATCATAATAAAAACCATTTACCTAATCTATTGAAAATAAACTGCTTTTTTTAAAAAAAATAAGTATTTTTTTGTTGATGTTTATATATATCATTTACTTGTTAATTCACCTCTCCTATACATCTCAATTACATAATTTTTTAGATATGTTAAATATCCTCTACCAATTAAAAGTTTTCAAAATAAACTAATTAGAATAAATAACATTTTTATTAGCTTTTAAGTATTAAAATACAAAAAAATTCCAGATCCCATTCAATCATTACTCATACAATAATAAATTTCATAATAAATATCATATCCATTTAAAATCATTAAACATTCTCCAAAAATGATCTCCCTTAAATTTTTAAATACCTTTTTATTCCTCTAAAATATCTTAAATAAAATTGATAGCATAGAGAGGGAAAATAAAAAGAGGGAATGAATGTGTATGGATATTAATGTATCAATTTAATACTCCTTCTCATTATCATAATATACACTTTTATAACTACTACTTTAACATTTTGATCTCCACCTTTTAGGATATCTTCTTTTAATTTAACCATAATTCTAAAAGTAACTTTGATTACTTTCTCTTTCAAAAACTAATATTGTATAATGTACCTTTTGTTGTCTAAACTTTTTGTGGTATGGTAAAAAAGGAATGAAAAGAAGATAAAAGTTTAATTTTATAAATCATGATTTAGGAACAGTTGGAAATTATCCTTTTAACATCTTTATCTTTACAACAATAAAGGCTATTTTTTATGGTGGAAAAAAAGTTTAATTTTATTAATATTTAAGGGAAAGATTTTGATATAATATAGTATATTTTTAAATTTAGATTTTAGCTTAACATTCATATTAAAAAATATTGTATTTTTTTATATTCTATTAAATAATGCTATTTTTATATTTGTCTATATTTTTTTATATTTTCAATCTATCATATGGAAGTCATTTCCTAACTAATTCCATTACATGTAAGTTCATAAACTCATTAATTATTATCAATTTTTTTCTATCATTAGCCGACCCAATGATTACATGTTCCACGAACTCAATCATGTTTACAGCCAACACAACACACCCATTTTACGGAAAAGTTTTTGTCAAAGGATACTCAACCGATTCAAATTGTTACATATCCGGTAAATCATCAACTTCCCTCAAAATATCATTAAATTTCGAATCATGTGGATTAAGAAGAAGTAGAGAAGTTAATGGATTATCGGTAACAACAACAATAATAATATCATTTCATCCAATGTTTATAACAAAAGTTGATCGTGCCTTTAAAGTTAATTGTTTTTATACTGAACCAGTAAAAAAAGTTGCCCAAAAATTAAATGTTTCCGATGTACCTGTTGAGACAATACATATCAATGCTCCACTACCGACATGTAAATATGAAATATTAGAAGGTAGCAGTGAAGGGAAACCAATACGTTTTGTTAGGATAGGCGATGTTGTCTACCATAAATGGTCATGCAATTTCGATGAAATGGGTAATGAATTACCAAAATACTGTATGATAGTACATAGTTGTTTAGTTAATGATGGACAAGGTGGTGATGATATAACTGTTATAGATGAGAAAGGTTGTGAAGTTGATGGATATATATTAAAAAAAATTAATTATATCAGTGATATGGAAGCTGGACAGGTATCTAGTGTATTCAAATTTGCAGACAAAAATAGTCTAGTATTTAATTGTCAAATATCATTGACTATAAGAGACAAAATAAATGGATGTGAGGTAATTCAACCTACATGTGTAACATCAACTGCAATCTCTTTTAAAGGAGAAAATCAGATAGACAAGACAACAAAAAATAATATTATAGGAAATCATCCCATTGTTGAGGATAATAATAACAATGATTTATTAATAAGTCATGTTGGTATACCACCACGATCAAGTAATCATTCATCAAATGATGATAACGTTATCGAAGTACCACCTAGTATTTTTGTTGGTGAGGAAGAATCTGAAGATGGTGAAGAGTATATTATCAGTGATGCAAAAACCTTTTCTAATAATCTAACAACACAACAAAAAAATTTATTATATAAAAGGCATGGTATGTTTTATAATTTTATATATTAAGACAATTTACAGTACGTAAAGTGAGAAAAATTGCTGATTTTGATTTACCAGAACAAACTTTAATTGTTCTTGGTATTGAAGATACTCTTTCACCTATCTCACCAACATCGAGTAAGTTTTTTTTTGGATTAAAATAAACAAATAATAACTAAAAAAAGTACAAAAAATATATAAATGGCTTATAATAGTTTTGTTAGTTATTTAACTAATGTGAACCAAGTGATTGATAATATTCTGCTAGTACACCCCATGCCTTCTGTCCCATAAATCCTTGTGGTGGTGATTGTCCATTTCTAGCTATTTGTCTCATTAATGTTCCTGATATAAATAGGAAATCATCCCTACGACTATCATCATAAAAATCCATCTGTCCTAGTCTTTTATCATATGCAGCAACTCTAAATGGCAAAATTTGTATACCTCTAAGTCCCGGTGTCATTGATAAAATTTTCGATCCATGAGTTGGATCATACAAAAAGTCACCAGTATCAGGATTTTGTATACCAGCAGGATCTCTACCAACAATATAACAATCAACACCAGCTGCAATTCTTGCTTTACAATGCCATTGTACTTCTGTTGGTCCAGCATATAACATAGGTGATGGAAATATAGATATAACTGTCCATCTTGGATCAAGTATCCCTTCCTCCAAAACGGCTAAATGTTGTTTTATTCTAACATTTAATGGTACATCGTCATCTTTTGTCCAACCTCCAATAGGATGTAATAGTAACATAGGATTTTTGTATCCTTGTGCTAATAATTGTTCTCTTGTTTGTCTCATAAGCAATGCATGACCATTATGAATAGGATTACGTATTTGAAAAGCGAAAATAGCGTCACAATTAGCATTATAAAATATTTCTCTTAATTCACGGGGTGTATGTCGATAGTCATCCAAACCATCATTATAGTTAATTCTTTCAAATACAATCAAATCACCACCAATACACCAATTACCCTGTTGACGGATTTTACTTATCCCTGGATGTCTATTATCATTATAACCATAAATTCTACAAATTCTTTCCTCCTTTCTATGTGCATATATTTCAATATTCTCCAGGACACCTAAATATTTTCCTTTATATTTTAAACCAACTTGTGTATTAGTACCAATTTCTATACATTTTTGTTCATTGACAGCCAAAACAATCGGTATTGACTGTGAGGAACTACGATTACTTTCGGGTCTATATCTTTCACTACCATTGTCATCAAATTTAGCGTAAGAATCATAAATTTGTCCAAAATGCAAACATTGTAAATATTGTCTTTCTCTCATAAATCCATTTAATGGACTAGCCCATCCCTCAGCTAATACTTGCATCCATTGTAAATCATCTAATGTTAAATCAACGGATGGGAATGATTCAATTTGTTTTTGATATGTCTCAATTTGTTGTGGATTACCAAAAAGTTCTTTAATACCGTGCTCATAATATTCTAAAGCACAATCTTCTGGGATAAGACCATGATCATATAATAAACCAAAACATCTCTCTACACAACCGTGTTCTGTGTTACCAGCGGCATCTAATACTAATTTAGGATTTGTTGGTACCTCATAAACATCATCAATTCCAGTAAACCCTTTAATCAAACCAGCTCGAGCTTTTTTGTACAAATTTTTAGGATCTCTTTTTTCACAAATATTTAATGGTGTATTAACAAAAATCTCAAAAAACATCAAACCAGCTTCTTCATGTTTTTTTCTTGCTTCCTCTCTTTCGGCAGCTGTTGGTGATATAAGACTAACAAGTGTTATTATACCACAATCAGCAAAAAGTTTAGCTGTCTCAGCAACTCTCCTGACATTTTCTTTTCTCTCCTCTAACGTAAAACCTAAATTACTACATAGTCCTTGTCTCATATTATCACCATCAAGAACATATGAAGGTATCCCTACTCTACTTAATAATTGCTCTAATCTCATTGAAATAGTTGTTTTACCAGCAGCCGGAAGACCTGTAAACCACAAAGTACATCCACGAAATTGTGGATATCTTCCTAAATTTCGGGCACGTTCATCTCTCGTTATTTTATGAAATTGTTGTGTTACATTTGTTGACTAAAAAATAATATGAATGACAATAGTTTTGATGATAATAAGTTAGTTTAAATAATACATACCATTTTGTGAATAATTTACTCTTTGTCTAACTATATCTATAATTCTTTCTTTTATTTTTATATCTTTATAAATATATGTCCTCTGTTTTCTTTTTAGTTTTTAAAATAAAAAGGAAACAATCACTAAGTTTTCTCTAAATAAAATAATTATAAAATAGTATTATAAAAACGAAATTTTTTCATTCTAACTTCATTCATTAGATAACGTTAACAGAAAGTACAAACAAAGTTTTAAGTATTATAGATAAAAGAAAAAAACAAATAATATTAAAATGAAACATTTTACTTACTAGCCTAATAGTATTTAACATTATTTCAATCAATATTCGAATAAGTCTCTATTTATGCATTATGATATGGGTATATATAAATATTGTAATATTAATAGATAATGAAAAATATAATGATTAACTGAGAAACAGGAAGAAAATTGTATCTATTGTTTTATTTTAATAAAATTACTTTACAATTCCTCCACTCAATTCTTTTTCTCTAAAAACGCTTTGTTATTAAAATATAAATAATAAATGTTTTTATCGCCAAAATTTTTCATTTATGATAAATAGATTACATGAGAAAGTAATATTATTAATTGTTATATTTTATATTAATTTATAAGAGCTATCTGTATCTTGTCAAAGTTTATATTATGTAATATACCCCCAATTTTAATCAATTTTCTTCCTCTTTTAATATGTATTTTACTCATTTAAAAATTTATACATGTAATTATAGTATAATGGTGAAATACGATAGTATAAAGAAAGTAGGAAATAAAATAAAACATAAAACTTTACTTATAACTTTTTGTTAATTATTTAATATAATATTTATTTCTACACTAATAATATAATTAAAATAAATATATAATTAAATACATATACGTATATATATATACAAAATATATATATAGAACATAAACTATATTTGGTCTTTTCAGATGGCATATCATCAAATGAGATAAGAACAGATGAAGCTCTCAAAGACTTGGAGTCCCATCAAAGGAATGATACAAGGAAATGTGTTAATCAACAAATATTAACTTATCTTTTAATAGGCACTATATTTATTACAATAATGCTTTTCACTTTCCTCCTCCTCCAACTAAAGAAGGTATATAGAAGTGAAGTAAACGATGGATTTCAATTTTAACAGTGTTTATATATGAATTTTTATTGTTCCTTAAACATGTAAAAATTAAGTTTTCATGTTTTTTGAAAGAATTCTTTACTTATTTATTATTGTTTATTCATTAAATTCTAAGGTATATTATAAACAAAATACTAAAAAGTTTTTGTTATCTTATGATAATCTTATGATATTTAGATTATTAACAATGAAAAAAAATTACCATAAACAGAAAATTTCTAATTCTTTCAATGTTACATTTTTTAAGGCTCTCAATATTTATGGTTATTGTTAAAAAAAATTTCTTAACAAATCATCTTTACTCTTTTCTTAATTAGTTGTATAAATTTATATAAATCAAAGTTCAAGGTACTTAATAAAAATCAAAATCATTCATTTTACTTCTTTTTTTGACAACATTAATTGGGTGATTAGGAAGAAAATAAAACATTCTTAATTTCTCAACAATTTACGCCGGAATATACCTAGAAATACTTATTTAATTAAAACATCATTTTTGAATTAATGATATTACGCAACATGTCATAAAAACGTGATTGGGGGGAATTTTTATCAATAAACAGTTGGTTAAAAAAATTATAACATATGGTGTGTGTAAAGTTTGTTCTAATTTTTTATTAGTCTATTTTTAGTTATTAATGTAGATAGTGTAAGAATTATAAATATTTATAAAATTATCTTTATTGTTAAACACGGCATTCCATATCGTCCAGATTTAATGTAGCTTCATCCGTACCCTCATTTAATAAGTATTTTGATAAACTTCCTATTGTAACAACATTTTCTTCATCCACACAATATAAGGAACTCTTTGCTGCATCCTTTCCACTTCCCAAATGAAGATCTTCATATGAGAATACATTGAGTAACTTGTGCATTTTATTAGAATTGAGATCAACTTCATTGCCATGGACTCTCAATTTTGTCTTAATTTCACAATTGTCACATTTGACTCCACAGCGATCATATATCTCCAACATAGCATATTTAAAAAACTTCTTTTCAATATCAAAGTAAAACGATTGGTTTACAAGAACAGTTCTGCTACTGTGTGCAGTTCCAGAGTACGCTAAAAAGTATTGTTATATAAGTAATTGTTTAATAAAAACAACAACAACTTACATCCTGAGTCATGCAAAAGATTTACCTTTGCGGCAAATAAGTCTTTTTTTCTACAATCCAATTTTCCAATTAATGTATAAGGTACTTTATCATCTTTTTTTTCTTGTGATAAATCAAAGAGTTGTAAAATAAATAGAAAAATTAATATTTTCATTTTTAAGAATGTACATATTCTAGATGGCAAACTATTATTATATATTTTTAATATTCATATTTTTTATTATATTCAAATTTATATAAGGTAAGAACAAATTTTTTTATTACACTAAATTGATAATTTTTGTTAAACAAATGAGAATTAGTGGATTTTGATGAATTATTATATAAATATACTAGATTTTAATGGAAATGCAAAAATTAAACAAAATTAAGAAAAGATAAATTCATAAAATGAATATTTCTTTAAAATTTTATATAATACATTTTATGATCATTTTTTGATTTTATTTTAGTGTCGTAAATTCATACATTTTTTTATTGAAAGTAGTTATAAAGATTATTTTTCGTAAAATTAAAATATTTCTATCAAAAACATATGATTTTAGAGTACATTGAGTGTCATAAAAATTTTTATTGGAAAAATTTATTTGACATTTCCAAATATCACCTGAATTGCTTGTGAATAGAAAATTTTTTATAAAAATAAATTTTATTGTTCTTTAAATGATGAAAGTTTTTTAACATACAACTAAATACAAGTGTGAACATCTTACTTCCTTAAAAAATGGGTGTTTTCAACAAAGTATCAAACTTGTGACCTTTATCAAGAAATTATGTAAAAAATATATGTTATTATTAGGGGAATTTATAGAATCTTCAAAGAAAACAATAAAATTTCAGATGATCATTAAAAAAATTATCATAACAATAGTGGAATTTAATAAAAAAATTGTTATTTCTTAAAATGTTATTTTGTTTAAAATTTAAAACAAAAAATTGTTTATTGTTTATGTGTGATACCATTTTCAATGACATGTTATAGAATATAGATGAATTCTTGATATGTTAGACTTCCTATTCGCAGAGATCACTATTGTGTTTTATACTTTAATTTTAAGAAAATGTATTTCTATGCTTAGCTCATTAATATAGATATGTAAATTGAGGAGGATAATTTAAATTTAAGTGATATGGTAACACTTAAATGTTCCTTTTTCTTCTTAAAGTTCATTTAGAATAGCAATTTCCAGTCTATCTAATTTTTTTAACTTAGTAAGTCATTTTTCAATAATTTCAATTACTGTAAAAAAAAGTGTATTTAAGATGATTTTTACAAGAATCTATTTATACAATAAAAAAATGATACAAGTATCTTTAAAGTCTTGATATATATCAAAATGATAACTGGATATAACATCTAAACTTCAAATCGGAGATATTATCACTTTTGAATGATAAAAATTTCAAAGATAATGATTTAAAGAAATTTTATAAATATTTTTGGTTATAAAATTGTTTTACAGTTATACAAGAAAATACCCAAAAGATAAAAATTAATGATAACTTAAAATTTTCTTAAATAATTTAAGAAAAATTTTCACAAATTTCCACTTTAAAATTTGAATGAAAATACAAAATTATTGACAAAAATATTCAAATTTATTTTCTAAGATCATGTATATTTATTTATTGAGAAGATATATAATTTTTATCTTTCTTATTTAATAATAGTCTTTATAATGTGTTGTGGAGGTAGTAGATATTATGATGACAGACTTGGCTCCACTCATGTTGTAACAGCAGCACCAGCGGTCGTGGCAACACCAGTAGTTGCTCCAATGCCACCACCAATTGTCCCAGTTCAACCAATCGTCAGAAATCCTTATGCACCACCAATATAACAATTTGACAATTGTTATTTGAGTATTTCAACCTGATTAATATATAATTAATTATATAAATAAAAATCTTTTTAATTGCAATTTTTTATATATATTTAATGTAATAAATATTTTATAATTTATTAGTATTTTATTTTTTTTAAACAGATCAAAGTAATTGTTAATTGTTGTTGTTGTCACGCGTTCTATAATATGTGAACTTTAGCTCTTACATAAATTATTGTGATGACGTTTTGAATAAACATGGGACTTACCTTTACATGATAAATATTATTGTAAAATTTTTTATTAATTATTTTGTTTTACTCCTATCATCAATTATCAATTTTTTCATGTATATTTGAATAATAAAAAAATATTTAAATTATGGCTGTTATAAAAATTAATGATAAGGAAAAATTTAGTACACATTTCCATTTAACTTGAAACTATGTGTGTAGGAAAAAAAAAAGGTAGTACTCAGATTGGCAAAAAAGGGTCGATTCAGGGTAAAAGTTCACAAGGACCTGTAAAATCTTTTGAATGTGTAAAAAAAACAGATACCGGACCACCACCCCCTGGTGATCAAGGTGTAAAATCAGTCGAATGTACTAGAAAAGCGGATATTGGTCCAACAACTCCTGGTGACCAAGCTGTAAAATCAGTTGAATGTGCAGGAAAACCTGGAACAACACCGGGTAATGATGTTTGTAACTGATCCTCTTTCACCTTAAGTTTACAAGGAGGCTAATAATAATAAACCAAATTCACCATAACCTTTTGGGCAATTATTGAGGGAGGATTTAATGAAAACCGAAATTTTAATTCTTCTAATAATTAATATCTAATGATAATCATGCTACATTGAATGAATCTGATTGTATATATACATTATATAATAAACTTGTCTCCTATCTATGTTTTAATTTTTCACTTTAATATTATAACAAAAGTTGATTATGTATAATAGAAGAGTAAGAAAACAATTTTTTCTTCACTATAACTCATTTTAAGTTTACCTGATTCTTATGAATACAAACATTACAATATTTGAATTGATTAAAATAAGGTCAAATTATGAAACAAAATGTAGTGATAGTTATTATGAAAAAAAATATAAAAGAATGTTTCGAAATATTAAGCAAAGTCAGGCAAAGGTATGGCCTTCTGCAGATTCATATAAAATGAATTATATCTAAAAAATAATTTTCCACTCATCAATTTTCTTTCCTTTTTATCATCATTTATCGGTTTTGCTACATAATTTTGAATAATAAAAAAATATTTAAATTATAGTTGCTATAAAATTAACAATAAATAAAAATTTAATATATATTTTCTGTTTGATACAAAGTTATGTGTGGAGGTCCCAAAAAAAAGAATCCTCAGACTGGAAGAAAAGGGTTGAATTCAGCAAAAAGTTTGCCACAAGCTGGAAATTCGTTTGAAGGTCAAAAGACGGGTGGAAGTAGACCACCGCCTTCTGGTTATAATCCAGCGATACCAGGTCCGACACCTTCAAAAATGGGACAAGGGCCACCAACACCTTCAATGATGCAAAAGCAGCAACAAAATTTCCTAAATAGTCCAGCAGGAACACCACAACCATTTGGACAACCACAGGATGGTTTTGGACAGCCACCACAACAAGGTTTCGGACAACCACAGGGTTTCGGACAGCCACAACAAGGCTTTGGACAGCCACAAGGTTTCGGACAACCACAACAAGGCTTTGGACAACAACCACAAGGTTTTGGACAACCGCAACAAGGTTTTGGACAACCACAACAAGGTTTTGGTCAACAACCACAAGGTTTTGGTCAGCAACCATTTGGACAGTCACCTGGAGGAGGATTTAATCCAAGCCCCTCATTTTAATTCTTCTAATAATAAATGTTTAACGATAATCATGTTACATCGAATAAATCTGATTATTCATATAAATTGTTCACCAAAAACCATTGTCTAATATAAGTTATTAAGATCACAAAAATTCATTATTTACATAAATAAAAATTTATTCTGTAATAGTCTTCTACTTTTAACTTTAGAAATAAAATTCTTATTGGTTAATATTTTAGTTGCTCTTTGTCTATGAAAAATTTAAATAATTTTTTATTATATTCTTGTGTTAAATTTATTTCAATGGCTATATGTTAATTTTTACATTATAAATAGATGACAAAAAATGTCACATTAACAATTTCTCGAATCTAATCTTACTCAATTTACTAACATGATTCCTTCTTGCTATGTTGCCCCAGGAATGGGAGTCGGATCTGCTTACGTCCCAATGAATCCAATGTACCCAACTGTTGGAGCTGCAGTTGTAACACCAGGTGTTGGAGTAGGCCTTGGTGGTGGACTTTTTGGAGGTGGCATCTATGGAGCAGGATATCCATACATCTAAATGTATTGTAAACTACAAATGATAAAAGGAGACATGAAATCTGCAATCATTTGGAGATATAAATTAAAAAATTATTTATTTACTAATAATAAAATTTTATTATCAAAGGAAATTTGATGATTTTTGAATATATCTTTTTTATGATGATATAAATATATATATTATCTAGTGTTTATGAATATAATTTAATAAATGCATATTAATATTTATTCGCACTTTGTTTAGGCAATCATTTTGTATAACACTTTAAATAAGAAGAGATTTTTTTTGTTTACCAATCAGTAATTATGTTCTATAAATAGAGTATTACGTCTTTGATAAATACTGCATGTTATGAAATTTATGTTCTTTTTTCATTATTTGGTTATCATCTTCTCTAAATAAATAGAGTTCTATTTATATCAATATATTTTTAATTAGGAAAAAAAACAGAATATTTTTCTACTGATGTGGTTTATAATTTCATAATGTGTTTTTCATTTTTTTACGTCATTCTTGCTCATTATAAATACATTTTTTTAATAGCAAATGCAAAGAATATGATTGTAATGTTTCTCTAGAAGAGAAGTACTTTCTTTTTTTATAGGGTATAAATAAGAATTATAATTGGATAAAATATGATTGCGTAAAGTAAAATAGCAAATGTCATAGAATCATAATAAAAGTGTTATTATTTTTTATCTTTTTTTGTGAAATTAAATACTTTTCATAATTTATCAAATTTAAGTTAAAAATCAAATTTCACATTAATATTTATTTTGAGAAAGAAGAAAAGATTTATGTAGGTATTGATAAGATATTTTAATCACCTTCAACAATATTCCCAAAGTACATTACATCTTCAAATATACATAAATATATACAATTAGACTTTTCTCGAATATTTTGTTCTCAATCACCTATATATATTTAAGCATACATTTCTTATCAAAATCCCCCATATCACAAAATTCATATATATAATACCAGGATAAGAGGTTTAACTGTTAAGAAAATATATTTTAATAACATTATATAGACGATGAGGTTATAATATTTACTACAACACTGATTCTAACTAACCTATTGGCATTTAAAAGAAAGAAATAGATATAATAAGATACATTAAGATTTTAAAAGCCTATTACACATTTGAACACATCTCTACTTTTACATCGCCAATTTCAATATATACTTTAGTCATTGAATTATTTATATATCCTATAATTTCCATTATAGCTACCCTCATCAATCCACCAACGGCAGTAAAGTTAATCACTTAACTACTAAACTTATATCAAATTATTTCATATTACAGTGATTATATATATATTTTTATATCCCTTAAACAATACTATTATTATTAATTATTTTTCTTCAGTTTTATTTATTATATTTTTTTAAATCTTTTTCTTTCCCAATTTCTAAGCATATGGCAATATTGTTTCGTTTTTAAAATTATTTTTTTAAAACATTTACTTACCATAAATGTACCTGAAGAAAGATAAAAAGAATTTTGACGGTTATCAATATCAAAATAGTGGTTATATAGCGGATAATTATCAACAGAACGGAGGACAACAATATTTGAATAACCATACAGATTCAAGAATTTATGAGGTTGATGATTCATTTAATGACATCAATTCCCTCCTACATTCTCATAACAATAATTCTTTTTATGATAAGAGTCAATACTTACATCCTAACAATAATAAAACGCCATATTATAAGACACCAAAATTTTCACAAACACAAGAGAATCACCAACATTCCTTACCATATTCTGATAATTCATTAAATTCATCATATTACGAAACACCTTACTTAAATTCACAACACCAACAACCTCAAAATATTTCATCTTCATTTTATTCTTCTAATCATCAATATAACCCAAAACAACTTTTTAATAACGAAGATTATCAATCACCTAATAACACAAATTATTCTTATCTTCATCATCAAACCATAGCATCACCAGTTTCAGAGAGAATACCATTATCAACATCCGTCGATACCAGTTGCCTAGACGATTTATTAATTAATTCAGATATGTCTAAATCATCCTCACAGTGGAAGTCATCCTTTAATGGTATACGTGAAAAGTATAGTAATGGCTATTTTAATGATTCCTATAATGATGGGAAACATTATTCCTCAACATCATATAGTTTACCTAGAAGAAATGATACACCTAATTATTTAATGAAAAGTAATTCTTACCATACGATTAGTAGTCCTAGAAAGGTGGATGAAAATAAAGGATTACTACAGGCTGCTGTTGAGAGGAGAATATATGAGTCACCTGAAATATCATCATCATTACCTAATCATGTACGTAGACCAGGTACAGACATGGGGACATTCTGGTTAAATACAATACGTAAAAGTCCAGTAAAACAAGTTTTGACTGCCTCTGAAAGATTGGAAAAGTTACAAGAACCAGCGCATGTTAATTCATATCATGGTGGTAATGAAAAAGTCATTAAAAGAACATTTATATCAAATACATTACCAATAAAACGTTCTGATAATCACTCTGTAGCATCAAGAAAAGCAATTTTTTCATCGCCAACATCAAATGATGTGATGTCCAGTAGAACATCATCATTAAATCATAAAATTATATCTACGCCACATATTGATATATCAGATTTAGAAGATGCTGTAGCTCAATTGACAACAAAAAATGAAAGACATATTAATAATTTTGATAGCAATTCATCGTCAAAAATATTACCATCCTCTCTTTCAGCAGGTTTACATAGATTTCCAACTGGAGAAGAGTATAATCATCATTACAATCATCATCAAAATAATATTATTACTAATACCAATAATAATACTAATAATAAGTCTTACACAACAAACAAATATTTATCTGTTCTTCATTCACCATCTCCAGATTCTGGAACTGATAATTCACAATCCTGTCCAACTGATTTACCACATCCTAAACCAAAACACAATTTAAGAGAACAAATTATTAATGCTAGTATACAGTCAACACCATTTGTTAATGAAAAACAAATATCACCTAGTCGAATGATATTCCCAATAACTAATACAGGCCAAGTTGCTAATAAGATTTCAACCTATGAAAAAAAACATTCCTCTCCAACACCACCAAATTTACTACAATTAGCCTCACAGTTAAATGGTAACGGAATGTACCCATCAAATATTGATGAAACCTCAAGATCAACATCATCATCCCCATGTCGATCTCCAGTAGCATTATCACCTAAATCATCAGTTTTTAGAACTAAACCTATTATACAATTTGGTGTTAATTCTTACAGTTCCAGTTCTTCAAATAGTAGTTCTACTAGTCCTTGTACTGTTAACTATCAAATTTCTACACCTTCTATAAATGGTTTTCAAAATAATAATGTTACTAAATCTTATATAACTAATACTTACAATAACTATTACAAAAATCAAGAACCTTCATCAATATACAATATCTATCATCAAGTAAGTTTCTATAATAGAAATATTTTTAAAAATAAAAACAAAAAAAAGAAAAACTATCTTTGATATTATCGGTTTTAACATAAAACTTTAAAACTATAATATTACAACTATTATATCATTTCTCTTATAAACGTTCTCAACTTTATCATTAAAAAGTTTAAAAGATAAATTTATATAACAAATATTTAGTTTACATTTTGTTTTCAAAGGAAAAATAACTCAAAGTGTTAATTTGTACAACATAAATATTTTATGTTATTTTTTTAAACAGTTAAGTGTAACTTTTACGATTTGATCAAGTTATAAAACATTTTATTTTCCTTAACAGATGTTTTTAAATCTATATTATTTATTAAACATTCATATGTAGATGTTAGTATCATTTTCTCTCTCTATGTTAATATAATATATGTATAATTATTAAATAAGAACATTCCATAAGTTTTTATTTTTTTTTTAAGTTTCCTTTGGCAAAAAGTAAAAGAATAAATATTTTTAAAGCAATTAAATTGTTACTAAATATATTTTATGTATACTATATAGATTTTATCTATTAGTTTTCATAAAAAACACTTTTTTATCCATTCATTTAACATCTATATTAACAATTACTTTTTAAAATATTCTAATTAGCGATACTGCAAAGTTAGGTTACAAGTATTTTTTAAAAATAATCTTATATCCCAATACTATTTTAATATCCTCCTACGATTATTAGACTTTAAAAATAACACTATCTCCCACTAATAGGAGTGGTTTCTCCTCCATAGGATGAAATATATTAAACTTTACTTGTATAAATTAATTCTTGTACTAAAATACATATATATATGTAGATAGTTTTATAGATAAAATATATATTTGTAATTATACAATAAAATTAATTGTCTCCATTCATTTGTAATATTTTATTAACATAGACAATAAAACTATTTATATTATTTATTTTACATTTTTAAAAGAAAATGAAAGTACTATTATTAATTCATATTCATTTCCTTCTTTTTTGCCAAATATAATCATTAGTTAATAATTAATCACCTCGGAAAGACTGATTCTTTTAACATTCAACAAATTTCTATGTTCTCTATTTTAATAAAAAGATTATTAATATTTAATGATTTATGTTTAAAAAGTTTCCTCTAAAAAGTTTATCTTCTTTCAAAATTATTTTCTATCTAATTTTATTTTATATGTTTCTTATTCTTTGGTTAAATAATCATTTAAGGAATCTTTTAAAAATTTATACCAATTAGCTGAACTTTGTACATCTACGAATACTTCCTTTTTTAACATATTCCATTTCATTAATATAGTTTGTTTTTTTATTTTATAATTTTCATATAATTTTTCCGTTAAATTTTTACGGTCATAACATTAGATATTTTTTCCCCTAATCTTCACACATTTTTTCTCCATGAACACGTCATTACATAAGAAAAATATAATGAAATTTCAAATTCACATCATTCTTTTTTTATCTATCTTTTTTTCAATATAATCTCCAGACATAATATATCATTCATTTCCCACATTTAATACAAAAAGATACGAAAAGAGGTGGTTAAGATTATTAAGTGAAAATATTAAAATCAGGGGAAAATTTTTTTACGATCTCCAAAAATGCTTTCTACTTTGACATTATAAATATTTATATACATAATCTGTGTATGAATGTATATAGTTTGTTACAAAGTAATACAAATTTTTTAACTCTCTCTCTTTTATTTTATTATTTAAACATAAAAATTTTCCTACATTATGTCATATTAGTAACTAATATTATAAGAAGTATCTATATATTTGTTGTTTGTTGAAAAAAAAGTCAAAAAAGAAACATTCTTATTAGTGTAATGAAGAGGAAAAAACAAAAGTTCATGTGTATATTTGAAGAAGAAAGTATTTATAAATGTTCTTCCATATTGTGACAAAATAGATATGAGACATAAAAAAGTACCATTCGTGAGGTGACTGATTTATTTATTAGTATAAATGTTATAATATTGTTTAAATGTATTCATTTTATTACATCATTCTTTCTTCTATTTTTTGCATGATTGAGTCATTAAAATTTTTTTATCATTCCCTTTTATTTTACAAAATTAAAGAAAAATATTTTTGATAGACATAATATGTGAGAAAAGGGAAAAAAAGTTATATCATAGTTTCGCTATTATCCAATCATAGAGAAAATTACTCAATTTTTTCATATTTTTTTTGCGTTCTCTTGATATTTAATTTAACTACTTTTCTATACAGAGAAGTAGAAGATAATTTAATTTCACCACATCAAGATAAAGATAAAAATTAAGTTAAGAATTTTATCCTATTAATTTTTTTTTTGATTGCATAATTATTATTACCACTTAAAATTACTTATAGTTTTAATGACTATTTTCTTTTTGAATACTAAATGCTTTTGTAATAAAAGTCACTTTAACACTTCGTAAAATTTTTAACATTCTTCTTATCAGTGTAGCTCAAAGTTGAATGAGTAAGCGAATTACTTCCTTGAAAAGATTGTAAATTGTTGGATTTGTAGTTACATTTATTCAATAAAAATGTCTTTTATTAAAATGTATCATCATCATTATAAGTATTTTTTATACTATTATAGTTATCAAATAAAATTCTAGAACCTTTATTTAAATGATTAACATTTTGTCATTCTCTCTTGTACTAATTTTCAATAATATTTTCTTAGCTGCATTATACTTAAACAAACATGATCAATTATAAGCTTTTGTAATTATTATTTTTCAAACACAATAAATATATGTAATAGTACTGAAAAGAAATGTATTTAAATATTTTTTACTCATTTTTATCTTAACATTAATCCTTTTTATAATTAAAAGAGAAAAAAAAGACTACTTTAATATTATTATAAAAGAAATAAAAGACACCAACAATAAATTTTTAAATATTACATTATAAATTATTCTTTTCAATTTTTGTAGTCTCATCAAATTATTGTCAAAATATATTAACTAACAATAATTGTTCTCACAAAAATTTATTTAAAAATATTGAATAAAAAACTCTTAACGGCTACCTGTCTTAAAATTTTTTATACCGTCCTTAAAAAAACAATAAAAATAGATTACATATATTTTTATTTTTTTTACTTTATCAATAGTATTTTTAAATATCTCTTCTTATCTATACATTATATTTTATTATGACATAATTCCAGTTTTCTAGAATAATAATATATTAACTCATCAAGAAGATGAAAATTTCTTCCTTGTACCTTAAAATTCTCTTTTTCCTAACCCTTAACAATATATATTTATGTTAAAGGAGGGAATCTTAAGATTTTGAAAGAATTATTTTCAAACAAAACTTACCTTAACTCATTTATTTTTTATCCTCTTTTCACACAAACTAGTTAGATGATTCCAACATCTTTCTATTATAACAATTTTGAATATATATTTTATTTATTATATATCAACTACTGTTAATGTGTTCTTGTAAAATAGAAAAAAGTTATCTCTTTTTAACCGGATGATTTGAAAGGAGTCTTAAATATATTGAGCACTTTTTAGAAAAAAAAATAATAGAAGTCTTTAATACTTGAACTTGATTCAAACTTTTGGTATATTACAATACATTTTTGATACAATTTCTTTTTTTAACCACCACCAACATGATTTTTTCCATTTATATTTTATTATTGTTTTATTTTTCTATTCATGTCAACATTCTTTTTAAATTAGTTTTCAATACTTTAATGATTATAAGTAATCTATTCCACATCTTCTTAATCGCCTTCTAATTCTCTATTTCATTTATCTTCCTTTTTTTAATTAATTTATTATAAGATACTTTAACTTTTAATATTTTAATGAGAATGTCCTTTTGGTAATAGTTAACATTTCTAAGTAAAAGTTCTAATACATATTTATAAAGTATTTTCATGGTGTAATTATTAATGGTTGATTTTTATTACAATTGCCATATGTTTTCGCTTCATTTCTTTTCTCTTGCCTCTCCATCTTCATAATTTTTATCACTTCAAATCTCATTAAATATATGTATATCAAGTACATATGATTTGATAAATGTTACTTTCCGTAATTGGGTTTATTTAATTGATAAATAAATGGTTAAATATTTATATTGTCTATCAATCCACTATAAATACATCGTCACAAAAACCCACTCATGTACTTTTGGTGTTCCTTTTTATTATCAATTTTATTTTAATCCTTATGTTTTAATGCTTTAAAATCACTCAGAGATATTAAAATATGTTCAAATATAAAATTATTACTACTTTATTAATCAAATCATTCTATTTGTTGATGGTATAAACTTCTATTACTAAATTAATTTCCCTATTACTTTAATCCTTATTTATTTTAATTTTTAAGTACTTTAGAGAATGTTAATATTTATCTATTGTCTTTGCTAAAATGTGCCATTAATTAAAAGAAGGATACTGAAACTTTTCACCTACCCTATAAAAGTTATCTTATTACATTTAAAATCAAATATATATTAGATCTAATTTCTTTAAATAATTCAATTACACACAGATTAAATATTTAAAAATTGAGAATTGCTATCAGCTATATAATATAAACCTGACGGTGGTCATCATCACCATTCTCATTTGATTAACACAAATTATAGTATATGCATATATTCTATTTTCTCTGTAAAAAGATCACGTTGCTATGATTTGATGTGTTCAGTATTAGGAGTATGTACTACTACAAGAAAGATATGTATAATTTATATCATTTGTTGTAGTTAAAATAGTATATATATTAAAGTTGAAGAATTTAGAAAGACACTGATATATTGTACCACTATCACTATTAACCTCTTCTTTTTATATTTAATACCACTACGTATTTATATAAACTTTTTCGTGGGGTTAAAACTTTATTATCATTAAACTTTTTTAAAACAAATTAAGATTTCCTCTGAATGCCAATAAAAGATAGATTTATTTATCATATACATTTAAATAATTATATATTTATTTTCAAATTTCCATATATAATTGTTTATAGTTGTCATTACTTGCAGAAACACATCCGTATTATATTTATTTAATCTTCCATATAGTTTTTTTATTATGCATTTTTTTTTTCATTATTTTATTATTATTTCCATGGAATAAATATTGATACATTGAAACTTTTCGATGTTAAAATATCATTGTACAGTTAAAAAAATTGTATAAAAATATTCGTGATGTTTGTAAATTTGAATAAAAGAGTTATTTGACTTTTTTATCAAAGAATTTTTTTAATATTATTATCTATAGTGATCTAACATCATCCCCTTAGATGAACTTTTAGGTTTTAGACTTCAACAACTTTTATTTGTTAACTACGTTTTTATGTCTATAAAACCTTTCCAATTTTTCAAAGAATCCTTTTAACAAATAATAAAAATTTTTTATATTATTGTTATTTTTAGTTTCCTATGTATAGAGAGAAGAAGTATAATTTAATGTTGAAGAAAGCAGACTTTTTGTTTATAATGCTTTAAGAATCATTATCTTCGAATACTTTTTTATAAACAATATTGCAAATGCCTAAATAATCTGTGTTTTTACTATATTTTTTTTACATTAACAATGTTGACTTGGTATATCTTAGTTTAATTTTATTATTATTTATTATATATTCTTTAAAGCGGGAGGTACTTAATTAATTTAATTTTTTTTAACTATCAAAATATTTGCTTTCATCTTAATATTCTAAAATTTGCTTATTTTTTATCACCCTTATCTTTTAATGCATATTTATTTTATTGCCATCGTGAATTTAAATAGATGTACTTCTAAATACCATTTTATTTTCAATCCTTACCATAAAACTGCCATAACACATTTTAAACTTATTCATATTCTGGTAAAAGAATATATCAATTGTAATAATTTGATTCTTAATAATATGATATTGATCTATCCACCCTTACAATATATATTTATAGTAAGTATAGGAGTAATAATTTATGTACCTTCAATAATGAGAGAAATATATTGTTGTTATTAGTATTATCATTATTATATGTTGGAGATTTAATTTATTCTTTTTCAATGGAATCTTTTCCTAATTTTAATATACAATTTGTATTTTAAAGGTAACCTATAAGTATTATTAAAATCACTTTTCTTATATATCATATATATTACATATATGTATACAATTTTATACATATAAATATATAGAGGTATATTTTTATATATATCAACAAATAATAAAAATTAACAGTAAGTTTCCACACTTTTCTTTTTTATCACCCCTTTATTTCTTTTTACTCATATATCATTTATATATTTTACTTTACCCATCAAAATTGTTGATTTTTTTATTATTTTGACGATAGCGTTTCTTTTATTAGAAAAATAAAAATTAATTGTGTCATTTTTGGTTCTATTTTTATGACTTTTTCCTTTACTAATAAAATGTTTAATACTTTTATTTTCTAGTTATTTTTACATTCCCTTATCATTATTATTCAAAAGAGGCAAAAATACATTCTAAGATCATTTTTTCCTTTAATTTTCTATTCTCAAAATATTCACCTAAAGTGAAGATATATTCCTTACTATAAAAAAAATTAAGAATACTTGCACTAAGAATGACTGCAACTATTGTTAATGGTTCACATGATATTATTATAAATAATAATAATTGTGTAACTGATAATGAAGACAAAAAATTAGTTAATTTAATTATAAAAGGAAGAAGTAGTGGTAAATTGTATCAGAATGATGAGATAACACCCCTTGATGATCATTCTGATTCAGGTGGTAGTGAGGAGGATAGTAATTTTAATGAAAATTCTAAACAACAATCCGAAACGGATGATGAATGGTTAATTGATGAATCCTATAATAGAATTTTAGAACAGCTTAATATGGTTTCTATATTTAATTCTCTTAATCATACCTCCTCACCACCTACAGATAACTATATAGCTGCTGGTTCTTACACTCTTAGGAAATGGAGAAAAGAAATGAAATTTCCTACATCGTCAAATAATTCTCCACAAACGACACCACATTCAAAACCATCACTTCCTACACCACATGTAATATTATGTGATGATGACGACTCAGGTTTACAGATGTCTTCTAATGAGGAATTAGAGATAGATCCGGATTATGGTGAACCATCAACATCCTCAGGTTCGCATAATTCATTAGATGAGGATAATACAGATAATACAAAGGATACTACTTCCTTGTCTGTCACCTTACAGAATGTTAAATTTACACTTAGAGATAAGAGTAAAAAGCGTCAAAATATTAATGATAATAATTCTTCCTCGTCCTTACCGCTTATCAATAATCGTATCTCACAAATATCAGTAAATGGTGATTCGCAAACACAATGTTTTTGTTCACCTGTCCTCCCATTATGGGTATTTAAAAGGAAAAATAAAAAAAAGTTAAAATTAGCTGAAAAAAATATTTCTACTAATGATGAAGAAAGTTATGGATATTTACAGGATAATAAAAATAAACGTAAAAGTTTGGTACCAGATGATTTACCAAAAGGTCCTACTGATACCAATAATGTTGTCAGTAGGAAAAGAAAAGTTAATATATTAAGAAGAGTTATATTTAGTAATATATTTAGAAGAATTTTTGATGGTGGTAAACATAAAAGTAGTGGAGATAATAAGAGAAATGATAAGGTTGTAATATTATATTAAAAAAAATTCCTAAATATTATTTTTCATCAGAAAAATAAAAAATATTATTATTTTTTATAAACACAACTAATAATTTTTTTATTTTTTTTAGAAAGAAAAGTGTTTTTCACCACGATGGAAGGATGACGTGGCTGATGAAGCTACGGTTGTGAAGATACACCAAAATGTTATAACCTCTAAGAATAATGGGAGAACACCCACACCAGCATTAGAAAAAGTTCATCATCAGGGAAGGTAAATTTTAACAAAAAATATTTATTTAATTTATAAAAAAAATATTAAAATTTATTTTTTAGAATAACCCAGCCTTCATACGATAGCTCATATTCCATATCATCAAATAATAATAATATATCAAATATATCAATAACGATACCGTCACCTAAAACTAATATAATATCCCCCTCATCAACATTATCATCATCATTGCCACCACCTCCATCAACAACGGGAAAATCTTATTCAAATAATTCTTTATCAGTATCACCACTTCCTAGTTATGCGGGTAAATTAAGTAATGTACCAAGATTTTATTACCCTAATGGTAAACCTATACCTCCTAGTGAAAATGATGCTGCTTTAAGAAGAGTTGCAATAATATTTTCTAATTTAAATAATGGTTTAATAGAGTATGATGAAATTTATAAAATATGTGAGGCTATTAAAGTACCTACATACTGGAAGAGACCTATATATGATGCATGCATGAAATTAGCCGGTAGACCATCGCCATTGACAACAGAAACTAAACGCGGAACATTGACATATCAAGAATTTGCCAATTACTGGAATAATATGACATCATCGTGTCATGATGAAGCCTCAAGATTTATCTATACACTTGCTGTTGGTAATTTTAACAAAGAAATTGTCTCACCAAAGTCTATTCGAACACACATCTTGAAGGATGATTTTATACCAATGTTGATGGATTTAATTGAAACATATCCAGGACTTGATTTCCTACGTGATGCACCAAATTTTCACATGAGATATATAGATGTTGTGACTGTACGTATCTTTTGGTCAGTCAACAGGAATTGGTCTGGTAAGATAACAGCAAATGAATTAAGAAAATCTAATTTCCTCCAAACAATAAGAATGTTAGATGAAACAACAGATATAAATAAGATAACAGATTTCTTTAGTTATGAACATTTCTATGTAACATATTGTAAATTTTGGGAGATTGATGAAGATCATGATTTAATAATTTCACAAGAAGATATGAAAAGACACTGTAATGGTGCAATACCAAGTAGAGTTATTGAGAGAATCTTTAGTTCTGCTGTTAATAGGAGAATGACAAAAGGGCAATCTAATGGTAAATTTAGTTCTAATGTTATGGGTTTCCAAGAATTTGTCTCATTCCTCCTGGCGGAGGAGGATAAAAAACATCCTACTGCCATTGAATATTGGTTTAGGGTTTTAGATTTGGATGGTGATGGTGTAATATCATTAAGTGAAATGGAATATTTCCATACTGAAATAATGCAACAAATGGAAATAAGGAATTATGAAGGAAATTCATTGAAAGATGTTATTTGCAATGTAAGTATATTTCTATTTATTATTTTATCATTAACATCATTTTTATAGTTATTAGACATGATCTCTCCAGTAATGGAAAATAAAGTCACATTATGTGATATTAAACGTTCCGGTTTAGCTCATAGATTCTTTAATGCCTTTGTAAATGTGTACAAATTTATCGATCAAGAGACAACAGATGGAGAGAGGCCTTCTATTAGGACAGAAGGTGACAAAGAAATGTCTGATTGGGATGCTTTTTGTGCTGTTGAGTATGAAAATTTGATGACAGAAAACAATGATTCAGAAGTGATGGATGATGAGGTTCCATATGATGAAAATATTGATATTAATTTGTTTGAAGACGAGTAATTAATACTTAAGGATATTGTAAATAGTCTTTCTATGAAACAGAGGAAAAAATTCATGTTTTATTATTAAATATTTTTTTCAAATTAAATATATATCTATATTTTTGTTGTTTTTTATTTCAATAAAATTAAATAAATAAAATGTTTGGTTTTTTTTTACTTTGTGGAATTTTATTAAATTCACATTCTATAAAGTTAAATATTATATAATTAAATAGAATTTATGCAAATAATTGTTCAAAAAAAATCTTTTTAACCTATTGAAAACATTTCAACATTCCAATATACTACTTCAATATTTAACTAAACATTCATATGAAATATAAAATTTTTTATTTAACATCATGACAGCAAATAATATAAAATACAAATTTCATATGGGGATGTAAATATTAATAGTTCAACTCTTGACTATATTCGTGCTTACATTACCTTTACAACAAACATTTTTTATTTCTATTCTCCGTACTCAATCATTGTTAAAAAAACAACTATTTAAGAAAGCAAATATTGCGGTCAATGAAATGGTGTTGATCACAAAAAGCCAAAAAATTTAATTCATTACAAATCAAAAGAAAAAAGATCATTTCTATGATCTCAATTAAAAGTACAAAAACATTTATTAAAAAAATATTCTAATAAACATTTTTATGTCATTTAAAAGAAAAATGGTAGAAAACAATCATAGATTTTTGATCAATTTGGAGCAAAAAATATGTTTTTATAATTTTTGAAATGTTATTATTTAAACGAGAATATTTAAACTTTAATGTTATTATACTGCTTTTTTTACTAAAGATCTCAATGTGGATATTATTCTCTCAAATTTTAAAGAATTTTTGAATGGCTAATTATTCATAAAAATTGTAGAGAACCTTACCAATTTTCCTTAATGCTCCTTAAAAATTCTAATTGTAATTAATTGAATTGACTTAATATTATAATTTGATTTGTTATTTTTATAATTTTTAATAAATAATTTAAATTGATTTGATTGTATTTAAAGTTTATTAAGTAATTAGAAAAAAAGGTTAATTAGATAATTAAGAATAAATTAGATATTTATATGAAATAAATAATTTCAAGGTTTTTTCTTCAAAGTTTTAAATATTTTGATTAATAAACATTTGTTAGTAAAGTACATACGAATAGGGGACTGCAAGTTTTTTCTTCAAAATTCATATTATTCATTAGTACTTTGTTCATGCTGCATTAGTTTTAGAATTAAGTTTTCTTTGCTGAATGCATATTTGATGACTCATTTTCATATTATTGAAGTTTAAGTATTAATTTAAAAACAATGAAGTGGGTATTTAAATTTATTTTGATGATTATAAACCTAAATTACTTTTGGATACCCAAAAAAATTATATATGTTATTATATTTATCAAATTATATAACATACAATTTACCCGATAGAGATTCTTTGGTGGCATAAAGCTTCTGGACAGTAATCTTACTGAAGAATATTTATTTGTATCATATGGATATTATAATGATTACATTCACAATATTTTACATCATTTCTAAAGATATCCATGCTGTATTGATGCAAGAATAAATCACTTTCAATAAATGTACAACAACAATTGTCGTTGTTTCCAATTTTTAAGTATTGTTTATCAGAATCAAATTCTCTCCACAATAAAAAGTTCATTTTCATTCTCTGCATAGAAATTCTTTTGATCCATATTACACTGAAATTAAAATAACAACTAAAATTAATTGAATTTAAAAAGATTTACCAAAAGAATTTAAAAAATTATTGTGAAAAGACTGTATTAAATGGTATGAAGAAGAATAAAAATTTCTTCTGATTTGAGTCAAGATGTTATTAAATTCCATTATAATAAGGTGCAAAGATCAAAGTAACAAGTAAAAAATTTTATTTATACAATTTTGATACTTTGAAATCTTGACCTTGTACCATCAAATAAATGATTCATAGAAAAAACTATTTGCGGTTTATTAAAATTATTATGATAGATAACAAACAGAATAATTTCCTTGGTGTAACTTGTAGGAAATAAATTAATTAATAATATATAGAAGAAATTGGTGAAAAAAATAACCAATTTTGTAAACATTAAACAATGAATATTTTAAAAGCAATAAATAATATACTTTATTATTCTTCATATTAATATTAATTATAAAAATAAAGTTATAAATGGTTTTTAAAATGTACTTTTGAAATTTTTATAGTTTTATTATGTGCTAATTTAATAAGAAATTTTATATTTTCACAAAAGTGTAATAAATTATAAATTGGTACTTTTTAAAACTACTTTTTACTATTAATTTTACTTTAGTTTTCACATACTCGATAAAAAAAATTTGTTTTATGATAGAATTAGAAATGCTTCAAAGTTTTTATTTGAAGATTTGAAACTACTAAAATATTTAGAAAAATTTAAATATACTAATATTTGTATTTTTGTGAAAATTGCTACTTAAGTAGATAAATTATAACTTTCTAAATTTAATTGAAAAATAAAAAAAATAATTTAAACTTGAAATTTTAATCTACAAAAAATCAATCAAAGATTACTACACATCTCTGTATTACAATTCTTTATATACTTTTATCTTGTAAATTAGAACATCAAGAAATTGAAATATGTTACCTATCAATAAGGGAAATAAGAAAAAAATTTAGTTTTATCACAATTCTCTTTAAATTTAACCACTTGTTATGAAATAATATTCAAAAATTATGTTATTTTTAACCTGAAAGACTTGATTAGTATCAAACATTTTTTTCTAAATTTTTCATGTTATGTTTAAAAAATGGTCTTTTTTAGAATAATCTCATACATAGAATATGTTTAAAATTAGTAAAATAAAATAGTCACTAACTCATTTTAAAGGTCAAGTACCAAAACAGGAAAGGGATAGAATATTAATAATATTCATTCAAAATTTCCATTTTATGAGTCGAATGGTGATTGACATTCCAAAAAAATTTTATTAAAAGCTATATAGATATAAATTACTGAAAATAAATTAAATTTATCACACAGATCTTAGTATATATTACAAATGAAACAATTACGATGTTCGTTGATTAACAATGAAAAGAATTATATCTAATTAAGTGTCAAATTTAAACATTTTTTGAAAAAAATATCAATTTTATTCATAAAAATATAATATAATAATTATTTGAAAATTTTTTTTATACTAAATAAATTATAAATTGAGAGCATTTAAAAATTAAAAAAATCAGGTGAATGCATGATCCTCGACTGGTTTTTATAATTAACATATAACATGTACAAAAAAAATTAGTCAATAAATCGTTCTTTATAATTTTGCTCCTAAAATTATTGATATAGCACAGAATGCTGATAAGATGATTGAGTTACTTCCTGAATATGATAGTCCAGTAGCAGCAGAAGATTGTTCACCTTCAGGGGTGGGAGTAGGTTTAGCAGTAGTTGAAGTAGTAGTAGTTGAATTTTGATTATACCTACCAGTAGTATTAATAATAGTTACATTTTCAGCATTTCCATAAGTAACTAAACAAGCCATAATGATAGCAACAAAAATAGTGAGTAAAGCAATTCTTGATGATAACTTCATTGTGATTTTTTGAGAGAAATATTTTTGTAGAAAAACATTTACTATTTTGATGTGACACCTTTATGTATTATTTTTCGTGAAAATTTTGCCTATTATCAACAATATATTCAAATTTATAAACAAGAATTTAAATTTCTTACAATCGTAGAAAAACGTTTTTAAACTATAGTTTTATAAACAAAATGATTTTACATTAAAATTTTAAAAGTTATTGTGCAAAATTCTAAGTCTTTAGGGAGTATATATTTTAAGCTTAGATAACAATTAATAAATATCAGGAATATCGAATAAGTATGATATAAATTTATTTCATTGTATGCAAAATGTTTTAATGATAATGAAAGTATTACTAAAAAACTATAATATTCATACAATGGTTTAAATTTTTGCATTTAACGAAGTAACAAATATGCATATAAAAAGAATATTTATAAGCAAAAAAATTTTAAACGTATTATTTTTTCAAATATCAGTTGTGTAAAAAAAGCTGCGATTTGAGGTAAAACATTTTGGATATGTTTTGTCACATAACATTGCTTATTTTACCATTTATACTTTCAATTAGATCCCTTGAAGATAGTAATTTTAATTTAATTTTTAATATACAACACTATGGACCAAACTTTGATGGTTTAGGAGATGAAACAAAAACCTCTGATCGTAATTATAATTTATCACTTTCTGGGTTCACTGATATTAATATAACAACAAATAATATGGATCGTATTAAAGTGGAGAAAAAAAAAGTCTATCATATTAAATATGATAAAGTTTCTCTACCGTTATCAACAAATGAAACTTTGTATGGATTCACAATGGATTTTAGCAATAAATCAAGTCTTAAATTACTTGGTAGATTGTCAAATTTTGATATAAAACATAATGAATCCGATAATAACATTACCTGTCAATGGCATAAATGTAATGTAGGAATTTATTTTTTTCATCATGATGATGTAGATAAATTTGATATTAATAATCGGAGTAAAGAATTCAATATTGACTATCTAATATTATTCGTTATCGTTCCAAATGACAATAAATTATACCTTGATACTGTTTTTTACTATGGGGAGATATTTTTATATCATGGTTGTCCAGTTTATAATTATATAGAAAATAATGTTAATATAGAATATTTTGTAGATGAAGAAATATTGAGAAATGAAGTTGTCCTGCCAAAGTATAATAAATCATACATATTTCTACCTATTTTTCCAAGACGCAATGGAGAAACGTTTTTTAAGTGTGGTTACATAAAACAACCCAATGTTTCAACAATTGATATCGGTTTTTATTTAAAGGAAAGTTACAAAGTGGTTGAAAAATTAACAAATAACAATTTTGGATATACCGTTAAACAAAGATGTCCACAGCTAAAAAGTGAATATTTTCATTCATATGAATATTTACATAATAATTCTTCTGGTGTTTATGAAAGACAGTTAAGAAGAATAAAAGATAACAATTATATAAGTAGTGGAAACAGAGTGTATTACTTTAATATGGAAAATTTTAATTATTCTGAACTTTTTGAATTAAAGAAGTTTAAACCACAAAAACCATATTCAGTTTGTATAGAAGATTATGCAGATATTAAAGATCGTTTTATTCCAATACTTGAAAAATTAAGTGATATTAAAGAGGATAGTAAAACAGGGATACTTTATCAAATTATCAAACCATCAATATTTAATAAGACTTTTGAACCAAAATGTATAAAAAAGTTTGATGATGGGAACGATCGAAATATTATTAACTACCGTTTGGATGTTATAAGAAATTCGAATACTGCTTTTGATAACCAAAGTATAAAGAATTTAATTTTTACTGTTAATAGTATAGAAACTTATGGAGGATATTTTTGTGCCCTTACTCCAGAATATAAAATATCAAATAGTAGCAACTTTAAGAAACAGATAACATATTTCATCCCTGAAAATGGAACAATTTTTACACTTCCTAATTCACAAATGCGTAATTTAGCGGATTTTTCTCCACCATTCGCAGGGTATTTAGAAGATTATACTACTCTGACAAAAATCAGCTTTTTCAATATTACAAAAAACAATGAAAAGTTACTATTATATAAGTTAACAATAAATGGATCTAAAAATATAAATGAAGAATTATCTCCATATGTAAAAAATGTTTTAGTTTTATGTGAATATATAACAAAAGTTGGAACAAAAATATCAATAGTTCAGCACTTCTTAAAACATAATAGTCTAAAACATCAAAATGAATTGCTCAAGAGTAACTTAGGAACAAAAAATTATACTAAAATGACCAACTCATCGAGAAATTCAGAGGAAAATCAATGGGAAAATTCATACAATTGGCAGAATGCTATAATAATAATTGTTCTTGTTTTAATAATAATGTCTATTCTAGTATTTTTTATTTTCCTTGCAATAAGAAAAGCAAATTCTCAACACATGAAAAATACATCTGTGAATAGAAAAGTACACAATCGCGAGAAAACTTATCTAGAATTGAAAGCACTTTTAAATAAAAATGATATACCTAATTTTATTCCAATTCAGTAATGTCTATATTAAAATAATTTATAATAATTTATCCTAACGTAAGATTGTAATAAAATATTCTTTTAAAGCACGTATCTTGAGAAACTCGAAAAAGTTGAGATAAACAAAGATCTATTTTTTATATGCTTAAACAATACCACAAGAGAAATATTTGCTTCATATCTCTGATCTGCGTGTATCAATGACTTCAGAAAGTTTTCGCCATGATCGCGTATCTCAAAAATTAATTTGCATAAGTATAACAATATATATACAGTGTGGGTAGAATATATCTCATAGCCGTAATCAAATTTTTTAATTTAATAAAAATTTTGTAATGTATAGTAGTATCTTTTTAATTGTGATTTTAAAATTTTTATATCTTCTAATCATTGGCAACGTGATTTATGGATACTGACAGAAAAGAATAAGTTGCAAAAAAATGATATAGTTTAAATACAACTGTGATGCATATTTTTGTCTTCACTGTATAATAAAAGATTAATAATTATAAAAAAAATTACACGATATATAAACTTTTAAAAATTTTCTTTATTATAAAAATTCTGATTTAAAATAAAATATTTTCTACGATATTATTCATGCAAAATGAATATTATAAACTATTTTAAGTATGACACATCAAGATAATAAAGCGCAAAGTATTTCTTATACAGTTATCTAAAACATAGTATTTGAAAAAATTCAATAAATTAGTACTTTATTTGATTAAATATGTTTATAAAGCTTGTAAACTATGATATTTCAATTTATTCAGAATATTTATCTGATCTTATATGTATATATTTTATTTTTTTATTATTTGTAACGAATTTTTCTATTGCAATGGAAAATGATTTTAAAAATATAGTTGAATATAAAAACTATGTTTTTTTGATTCCTTAAAGAGTCTCATTTATTTACGTCCTCTTATGGTGGCGTGGCCTTATTTCAGGTGTAGCGAGGCCTCCTGCTACATGTACCCCAGCGGATACATGCTAGCTGATTCCCACCACCTAACCGAGAGTTGTTACCTAATGAAGAAGCATGTTGGAACATGCGTGCTCGATCAGAATATATAATAACAAAAACACATAAATTATAATATAACCTTTTATTTATTATGAATAACGAACAATATATTTTATGGTAAATAAAAGTTAATATTGTCCGGAGTTCCTGGATATGGAGTGCTATTCAGCACCTCCATTCTTGGCTAGAGTGCTATTCAGCACCTCTAGGTTTCAGAGTGCTATTCAGCACCTCTGATTATTATTATTCTTAATTATCCAAACTGCAAACTGAAACTCTTGAAAATATTCTTCCTTTAAATACAGCTTTTCTTCTTCTCCTCCTATTAAACTTCTTCTTTGTTTAATAGGAGGATGTTCTTTTCTTCTTCCAGATGTTTTGTTAAGTATATGTACAGATTTATATATTATATAAAATAATATTCAAATCTGCACATAATACTTATTTTCAATATCCGTTCTCTTTTCTTTTATTAAATAATATATATATATATTATATATTTATATATATAATAAACATATATATTATTGTTTTTCTTTATTCTAATGCTGGGCATTACGCCTCCCTTACCCTCTTTTGAAACTCTTTCCTAAGAGTGGTTGTTTTTGTTTTGGAGATGTTTTGCCTCCTTCTGCAGTTTTCTATCTTGATAAGCTTTGGGATAACATTGCTTTATCTCTCTCTCAGTTGTTTTTTTCTTCATTGTTATTGGTAAAGTGTATTTATAAACTTTTATTTATTCTTAATATTTTTGAATTATTTCGTTGATCATTCGTAATTTTCTATCGTTTTACTGATCTTTTCCTTTTATAGATGCAGTGTTATCCAAAGCAAGGTCACTATGACCCATTGAATCAATGTCAACAATATTGTGAGACGCCGTTTGCTTCTGCAGGAAATTTGATGGAGAATGTTATTGTTTTTATACTGGGGATTATTTTTAAGTTGTTCCTGGGTGTTCTTGAGGAGTATTGTCCTCGTATCTTTAGACGTTTGACTAGAAGACCCCAGGAACCTGCTGCTGCCCCAGAACCACCAACTCCTTCAACCTCAACCCCTCCTCCTGATGCCACTTCTGCTGCAGCCGACGCTCCTGCTCTCTCTCAAGAATCCGATCCAGTCGCTGCTGCCTCTTCTGCCCCTGCTCCTATTGAGCAGGTTTAAATTTTGTTGTTATTTTAATAAAGGTGGCTTTGTTGTTACATTTAGGGGTTTTTGATTCAGGTAAGTTTACTAGGGGTTCTTACTTTTATTCTTCCTTCTTGTATTTCCTCTATTTGTATATGTCATTCTTGGGATTTATTTTCGTTCTGTATATAACTTGTATATATCTTCTTGTAAATTAATTACTTTACTAATCATAAGACTTTTCTGTAAATTTGTATATAGTTTTAATAACCATTAACACATTAATAATCTTTTATCGTCATTAATATTCATAAATAATTAAATTTCATTAATAACTATTATGTCAGTTATCATTTTTGAATTTTATCAATGGTATCTTATTTTCCTTCTGAATTAATTATTAACATAAGTATTCAACGTAAACGTCTTTCATGATTGGCCATTACCACGAAAACTTTTTAAATAATTATAGTATCACCAAATAACAACATTAAATATCTTTTAATTTGGTATTTAATTTGTTTGGCATTTTGATTTCAATCTTATTTAATTATTTTAACTATATCTATATCACTTTATTTTGTTTATCGTTTTGTTGATAGTAATTAATAAGAGGTTAAAAGAAATGAACTTTTATTTTTATAAAAGGTTAACAATTGTAATGGAAAGATTTAATCATTATTAATTTCAATTTTAATAAACGATTTCCTTCTCTGGCAACTTTTCGGTTGCTAAAATTCTTTCCACTCGCAGGTACTCCATTGGTACATACGATAAGTGGAGTGCTTTATGTTGTGGAAACTTGTGGGCATAAAATTTCCATGTGCTATTTGCTACAACAGTTAGTTGTTTCCATGGCTTCAGATGGGCTAACTGCTGTATTGTGTCTGATAATTCCTCGCTGGAATCTATTCTTATTTCCAAGCGTAGGCAATTGGCCTTGGGGCATTTCTTTATTATCTGTGAGATCTCACTTATCCCAATCTCACGGCCCTCTACCCTGCATGGCCAATTAATGCCGAGTCCCACGGCATTGTGAAATATAGCTTCCTTGTTTTCAGGAGCCTTGCCTTCGAAAAAGAAATGCAGTCCATCCCTATGTAGTCTTTCTGGAGACGGTAATGGTTCTGCTTTTACTGTTGTGCCAATGTAACCATTTCGTATATTGGTGACCTGAAGAGCTTCACCCATAACTCTAGCGGGCTGTAGCTTGACACCACATTGAATAACTCGTTTTACCGGAGTTATAGTGGGTTCCTTAAATGGAACATTCATATTCCTTTTACCGCCACGTCTTATGGGTTTGTGGACTGTTCCCGATGGTCCAGCTGATGATGTCTTCTTCTTAGTGGTAATATCATCATCATCCATAAGACGGGTCTTTCTTTTCTGAGAGTTTGCTGCTCTTACTTTAGCTATAAATCGAGCACAACTATCCTGTTCTTTAATAGGATCGTAGTTGTCGTTGTTCTTTATTGGAAGCTTTGCTATTTTACTACTTTTAGCAATAGTAGGTAATTTCTTTTCATTGTTACCGCTAGCAACAGATGGTGTTGGCTGGTTAGTTGTTGCTGGCTTTGGATCTAGTCCCCAGGTGACTGGACTGTGCTCCCTCCGTGCTGGTTCTGCCGATGATGGATTTACAGTGTTGTTTACCTTTCCTGGTTTTATTTTAGATTTGTCAGGTAAACCATTTGATGGTTTTTCAGAATCTGACGAGGTTATTTCGCCTTCCTCAATAATAGAGAGGTCTGATTGTTTAACTTCATCGGTACCAGGTGAAGCGTTGGTTGACAATTTGTTGTTGTCGTCATTACATGATGAATCGACTGCTAATTGGTTTTTATCAGCAGGTGAGTTTCTTTCTGATTTGTCATCATCTGTGTCAGAAGATGAACTTTCTGATGATGTACTGCTTTCTCTTGCAGATGAATGTGTGACTGATGATTTAGGGCTTCCTTCATCAGCTGAGGAGTCGTCTGTTGAGACGAATTCGGCACTCTTTGGTGATTTAACCATTTTTAGTTAAATAGATAGATAGGTAATATATATAAATAGAATATATATATCAAAATTGTTTATTTTAATGATAATATTTTGTCGTGTTTATCTCTTATAAACTCCTAAGAGATAGGAGGATCTTCGTTCGCTGTAATAAATGTACTTTTCAGTTTACTCATTGCCTTGTGGCAATTTTCAACTGCTTGACGTGTGCACTAATGTACCCATCACGCCGTCTAGCCTCTCTTCCTTTTGCTGTAATGTAATTCAGCTTGCAATCTCCTGTCTCATTGTCAATGCTTTTAATTATGTAAGGCCCTTTATATCTTTCTACCAATTTTCTTTGGTTGCCAACAGTGTCTAGTATTTTTCTATGAACGATCATATCAACTTTGAAAGGATGATCTTTGGTAGTTTTATTGTTTTGGCCATCTGTTAAAAGCTTTCTTGTTTTAGCTAATAAATCATCATATTCTTTTTGGTATTCGGGATCATCCAAATACGATGGATAATGTAAATCACTTGAGTGATGACTTGGATAGAAGATGATCTTATTAGGTGAGACTTTAATTGTCGAGTGTACCTGCGCATTGTACGCTCCAACAACCATGGGTACGTAAATATCCCAACTTTGAGAAGCTTGGTAACATCCTATTACCTCATTTATTACGCGATTGAATCTCTCCACTTCACCATTAGAGTTATGATTATAACTTGTAGAGAATCTTACGTCGATTCCCCATTCACTTATTGCTTTCAATACTGTTGCCGAATTAAAGTATTGAGCATTATCACATCTTATCACTTTTGGAGTTCCAAACACAGGGAATACTCTTGTTACTAGTGCTTCAATGATGTGTTCACTGGAAGATTTTTGTAGAGGGATTGCGATCGTATATTTACTTAGATCGTCTACAATTACAAGAAGATATGAGTTTCTTCTTGGTGTTTCAGGTAATGGGCCTCTGATATCCATGTTAATCCTTGTAAAAGGTAACTCAGGGGCATCCCATTTTCCTTGCCATTTCGTATAAGTAGTTCCTGGGTGGTGTTTTATTAATTCACATGTTTTACAGTCTAATCTTATTTTCATGTTTTCCCACCAGAAATACCTTTTTATATCGCCTATTATTCTTTTTATGCCGAAGTGTCCTCCATGCAATGGGTGTTCATGCCAATTCTTCACTAGATTCTCTCTATATTCCTTTGGCACATATATTTTAACTTTTCCATTCATGTCTATTAGTACAATGTCGTCAATAACTTGTACTTTCTCTCCAAATTGTTTAATGATTTCAAATTTCTCCTGATCGGGTACTTTCCAATTATCAGGTATATGTGGATTTTTATACTTATTCATAATGTCTAATACATTTTCAGGTACACTTTTTATTTTTAAGGCTAAGGTTGTATTTCTTGACAACAAATCGGCTAGTACATTGGCTTTTCCCTCTTTATAGTAAATATTTAAGGAGTATGCCATCAAGGCTAACTGATATCTCCTTAACTTTGTTTGATTTTCCTTGGCGTTTTTAATTGCTACTACAGCTCTTTGGTCAGTAAAGATGTCTGTAGTCTTTCCCCATATATAATGGTGGAATTTTCTAACTGCAAATACTACAGCTAATGCCTCCTTCTCTGTAATCTGCCACCTTTTCTCGACATCACGTAGTGATCGAGAAGCGTATGCGATTATCCTCAATCGCTTTTCCTCGTCCTCTTGTAACAACACTGCTCCAATGGCATAGTCAGAAGCATCTGTGTGTATTATGAACGATTTCTCCAGATCTGGTTTTCCTAAGATAGGTGCGTTTGTTAGCCTATCTTTTAGCAATTCAAATGCTTTATTTTGTTCTTCTCCCCATATGAATTCTTCCTTCTCGCTCAGCAACTTGGTTAATGGTGCTGCAACCTTAGCGTAATTTAAGACAAATTTTCTTAAATATCCTGTGGCTCCTAGTAGGCATCTAAGGGACTTCCTGTCCCATGGGATTTTCATCTTTTTAATTGCTTCCACTTTATCTTGGTCGACCGCTATGCCATTTTTACTTATGATAAATCCCAGGAATTTTACTTCCTTATCCATGAAGGTTGTTTTACTTAACTTGGCTTTTAATCCTGCCTTTCTCAACCTTTCAAATACCTCTGTAATTTTCTCAAAATGTTCCTCCTTGGTATTAGAGAAAATTACTATATCATCGAGGTATACTAACACATTACTCCGTAAGTCTCCAAAAGTCTCTTCCATAACTCTTTGAAACGTTGTAGGGCTACTGGTTAGTCCCATCGGAGCGACTGTATACTCATACAATCCTTTTGGTGTTATAAACGCCGTTAAAGCTCTACTGGCTTTATCCAGTGGTATTTGGAAGAATCCTGCAGCAAGATCTATAGTTGTATAATAGGTATGACCTGCTACTTTCTCCAATACGTCATCAATTAATGGTAGTACACTTGTTTCAGGCTCCATTAATTTATTTAGTTGACGATAATCGACCACTTTCCTTAATGTACCATCTTTCTTGGGTACCATTATTACTGGGAATGACCATGCTGATCTACTTTGCGTGACTTGTTTATTCTTTTCTAAGTCATCAACAATCTTGATCATGGCTTCCTCTTCCTTTGGACGATATTTCCTTAATCTGTGCCTTACTGGCGTGGCTTCTGGTATCAAACGGATCTCATGTTTGATATCTCCAGTATATCGTCCTGGATCATGTTCGTACTCATAGAACACATCCTTATAGTTCAAAACTATTGGTTGGAGATCTATTGGTATCTCTCTTAACTTTAACATTTCCTCATCACTTAGAGGTTTCGTTCTAATGGGATCTGGTAATTCATCTTCCCAGTGAGCTTCTGGACTTATATATTCGTCACTTGCTTCTATTATATCATTTGGTTGTATTCTTACAGCCATACAAATAGGTGTATTTCTTGGTATGATCATTGGTGAAGAAGACAGATTAACTAATGCCAACGTGGCCTGTCCATTCTTCATTTCACTAACACCTTTGATACTTATCAATTCAGATGAAGTATGTATATTGGGATTTTTCTTAACTTTAACTAATCCCTCAGGAATCATACCAGGGTATTTTACTGGCATCATTATCCTTTGTCCTGGTTTTATAGCGTGCTGCTGTATAGCTAGCAATTCAAATTTTCCTTTCAATCCTACTTCGGTAGGTATTTTTAATTTTCCTAAACGTATCTGTTTATTTTTATAATCATGAGTAAATGTTCCATATTTACTAAGGAAGCTTCTTCCTAAAATAATAGGGAATACCATGCTTTCTGCTACATGCAATTTTTCTTGCTTATATGAACCATTTCCTACTTCTATTTCTACCATGCATTCTCCTATTAATTTTATTTGGTCATGAGTATTCTCAATGATCATTTCTGTAGGCTGTAAAGCAGGTTCTCCTATTGTATACCATTTATCTTTATTTATCAGTGACACAGCACTTCCGTCATCCAGGTATGCTGGCTGTATCTTTCGATTAATCCTGACGTTGATTAATGGGTAATTTTCAACGCCACTATTTTTAGTTGACAAAACTACTTGTTTTGCTTTTAGTGATTTCATTATTTCCTCATCCTCCTTTAACATTTGTGCTTTATTAACTACTCTCTCTGCTTCTTCTTGGAGACTATTTGGTTTTGCCTTCTTTCTCAGTAAGGCTGCTGTGGTTAGTGTGTTTGTAACCGTCGGAGGAGTAAAAGTCTGTAATTCCATGTTATCTCTGAATGGAATAGTTGCTGGATTACTTGCTTCGTCACTAATTACAAGTCTATTATTACTAGTTCTGGTAGTATTTGGTCCTATCTTATTTAATAACTCTCTTACTCTCCTATATGGTAACTTGATTGCTATAATTGCTAAAGCAAGTCCATATGCTACTACACTACCATCGATACCTTCTGCTCCTGATACTATTTTTGATATTACTTTTGCAATGAAAGGTATATCATATTTGTCGGAGTTTTCCGAAACATGTACAAATGTTTTAATATTTTCCATTAACTCTTCTTCCTTTTTCGCCATATCTTCTACCTTAGTTGGTATTACTTCTTCTTTTCGTGTTGCTGTTTTATAGTTTGATAACGGCTTCCTCCCATCCGTGACTTTGAAAAGGTTATCACTGTCCTCAGTATCAGATGTATCTACTGCTTTTATTGGTTTTCGAATAGTAAATTCCCTATCTGGTGATGTGAAATAAGGGTGGGTATCAGTATCGGTTTTAGGTTTATTGTTCCGTTCAGGCGATGTGAAGTATCTTTCGATTCCAGTATCAGTTTCTACTGCGGTTTTGGTATCAGAATATATTTCTGAAGGGCTAACTCTAATGTTAGTATGAGGTGGTTGCGTTTTGGGTTTAATTTCCTTTACTATGTTAGGAGGTGGTATTATCTGTCTATTGATTCCTCCGTTTCTTGATGTCTTTGGAGTTTCAACATAAGATGGTTGAATATTTTGAGCAGTTTCTACTATCTTTGGTAATTTCGGCTCTGTTGCTGTTAAAGCATTCTTCTTAGTTGGCTGAATAATCGGATCTTTTATCACTTCCTTTGGCTGTTGTTCACGTGCCTTGGATATAATCACAGATGGTGATGGGTCAACTACCGGCGCTTTCGCAATTGGTTTTTGCTGCTGTACTTCTTTTACTTTTGCTTTGGATGTATCTACAAATGGTGGTAGTATAATTAAGGGTTTCTTCGTTGTCTCTGGCTTATTATCACTTGGTTTGATTATAGTGTTTGGTACCAGATCTTTTTGTTTTTGCTGAATAGTATTATCTTCTGCCCTTATTTTATCATACTCCTTTTCCAGTTTGGCATCCTCTTTAGCTTTTGTTTTTATGGTTTCCTCTATCGCTGTACGTAGTTTTGTATGGATGGAGTCTACTTCCTCTTGATCTGCTATAGTATTTGTCAGCATTTCGGTTATATCCTTGTCAATCCTAGCTATGTTTGGTTTCGTGGGTTGACGATTTCTTGTAAGGATATGTTCTCCTGTAATAGCCCATCCAACTGGTGGTAATTTTACGAAGCTTACCAGTTCGCTAATTTCAGGTAATGCGAATTTCAATCGTGCTTCGATTACTCTTGCTTTTACTGTTATTAAGGAATAACAATCATCCGTTCCACTTAAGAATCCTTTTCCTCCATTAGTGCAGGGACAATTTTGGTAGTTGTCCTTGGATGCTGGTACAACAAACGCTGGCGTTCCCTTTACTGTATAGAGCATATCCTTATTCCATATCATTGGCATGTAATATTCAGAACAGCCTGGGAACACAGTGCGAAGTACGTAGTCTCCAAAGTACTCTGGATCTTCCCATTTGTCTTCCACTGCTTTTGCCGCTGGAATACATAATAATCCTATTATGCATGCAACAATGGTTAACGTGTTTGTTACTCTAGAAGACATTGGAAATCTTCTACCATTATTGTTGTTGTTTTGGTTGCTACGATTGTTGTTGTTTCTGTAGCTTTTGACGTTGCTTCTTACGTCGTTTTTATTTTTGTTTTTGTAGCAGTACTTGGCTAGATGCTTTTTCCTACCACATGTGAGGCACTGGACTGGTGTTTCCCCACATTCATTGGACCAATGACCAGTTTTGTCACAATTGAAGCAAACAGATTTTTGTCTGGGATCTGTTTGCTGTTTATGGCGATCTATAGTTATCGCATATGTCTTTGTGGTTGCTCCACTCCTACCTTTCCCTGCCGATCCTCTAGTTCTAATCGCGTCCTCTACAACCGCAGCCTCCTCCGAGACGGTTCGTAGGCATTGTAGGTTGGGTTGAGGAATGGGGATGCGTTTCGATATCTCCTCTTTTAATCCATGTAAGTAAGTGGAGTACAATTCCCTTCTTAAATACGCATCCCCGCAGGTAAACGGTTGCTCTTCATTATTGTCTGCTTGGTCCGCTATTCTAGGATCCAAGTTGGGAATACAATCATGAAGTATCTCATAGAACCTGTTAGTGTAGTCGTTGACAGATTCTACGTCCCGCTGTCGTACTTTCTTGAGTTCGTCAATATTGGTACCAGCTCGGGACGACTGTATTGCTAAGCTTCTTGCGTAAGCCAACACAGCCGAGTAAGATGCTGCCGGATAAAGTCGACAGGCTGTACGGTATGCTCGTGCATACGAATTGTTTGCAGGTAACGATAAGACCGTTCTGAAGATTTGTCTAAGCTCCTGATTCAAAACAATTCTATCCTGTTCATCAGGAATTGTTCTTTCGATGACGCGTTTCGTGCAGGCTACACACTCATCAAACGAGGTGAGGGTGGGCACTGAAGCCGGTACATCGATGGGATACTTGTTAAGGGTAAGTAATCCCAAGGGTTGCTTAAAGGTTTTAAGCAAGGGCTCTAACTTAGTATGGTTCATACTTCGTGAGCTCCTATTTAAGGTTGTTTTCTAATAACTGTTTCAGTTATTTGATTATCTGGTACTGAATGCTGAAATTTCCCAGATTATATACTCTTTTCAGCGGGAGGAATTATTACAAAGATTGTAATAAAGGCGTATCCTCCAGAGTAATTATTACGAATCCTTTATTTTTAGTTTAACAAGTTTAATGTTAAGATTCGACTTTTTAACTGCCACTCCTTTCCCACTCATTTTTAGAGGTTGGGTTTATTGTTATTACATCTTTATTTATTTAGATGTTTCTGATTTCATTAGACACTTTTAATTATGCAATCTTTATCGTAACAACTTTACTTTTCCATAAGTAAGTAAGTTTCCCTTATAAGCACCGATAGTATCCTCCTGTTTACTTCTTTCTGCTTATATTTCCATTCCCGATGACTTGTCATAGTAATCAAGTCATTCCTGTGAGATCCATTTTGAAGATACATCTGACCTTGTATCTCCTTTTAAGCCATAAGATTACTGGATATAGCTTCCTTCAAACCAATTTTAACTTTTATCCTGGCCTTCTTTCGACTATGTTAGGTTGACACATAGTTTATGAAAGACTAATGATATTTTAATCTTTCTGGGGAGTCTTCTTTTACGTACGTTCCATATTTAGACTGCTCCATCTCTTTGTTAGGATGAGCTTTTTAACTAAGACGTCCTTCTTATTTCCATATCAGCCGCCGTTTCCAATTACGACTTTCCTGATAACTTTTTGGCCTGATTGCAGTGTCTATTCCATTATGGGATTAGAAAGATACCCATTTATTAATTTAGAAGTGTTTCCATTATGGGCTTATAAAGATACCCATTTATCCATTTAGAAGTGTTTCCCACTTTCTTCGATATTGGCAGTTCCTTTTTATTTTAACATGAATTCCGGATTCGTTTCTTTGGCGAGTACCTTTAATGGCTGGTACTTGCCTGTATTTCCTTATAGAACGGAGTAAATGTTTCTTCCTATAAGTCGTTTTCTTACTTCCGTTCTTCATAAGGCTATTTTTATGTGCTGATCCGCACAAGCATGCTCCATTTGGTAATATCTCGGTGGAACCTCCTTAAAGAGTCTCATTTATTTACGTCCTCTTATGGTGGCGTGGCCTTATTTCAGGTGTAGCGAGGCCTCCTGCTACATGTACCCCAGCGGATACATGCTAGCTGATTCCCACCACCTAACCGAGAGTTGTTACCTAATGAAGAAGCATGTTGGAACATGCGTGCTCGATCAGAATATATAATAACAAAAACACATAAATTATAATATAACCTTTTATTTATTATGAATAACGAACAATATATTTTATGGTAAATAAAAGTTAATATTGTCCGGAGTTCCTGGATATGGAGTGCTATTCAGCACCTCCATTCTTGGCTAGAGTGCTATTCAGCACCTCTAGGTTTCAGAGTGCTATTCAGCACCTCTGATTATTATTATTCTTAATTATCCAAACTGCAAACTGAAACTCTTGAAAATATTCTTCCTTTAAATACAGCTTTTCTTCTTCTCCTCCTATTAAACTTCTTCTTTGTTTAATAGGAGGATGTTCTTTTCTTCTTCCAGATGTTTTGTTAAGTATATGTACAGATTTATATATTATATAAAATAATATTCAAATCTGCACATAATACTTATTTTCAATATCCGTTCTCTTTTCTTTTATTAAATAATATATATATATATTATATATTTATATATATAATAAACATATATATTATTGTTTTTCTTTATTCTAATGCTGGGCATTACGGATTATCATATTTACATTCTGAATGTAAGCATTTTTTTCTCTTGAACAAATAACTTAAATTGGGTATAAATGTGGAATGATATCTGTTAAAAAGTATCAACAAAATGCAATTTGCAAAATATTTCGTTACCATTTGTCTTTTAGCTGTTCAATACAGTTTCCAAGATTCTTCTTCACATTCTTTATCTTCTTCATCATCTTCATCTTCTGAAGAGGGATCAATAGAAGTTGTTACTACAGAAGGAGCACCTTTTTTTGAAGAATTACCAGAAACTGCTACAGTAACAGGACCAATGCAAATTGTTACTACACAAGAACCACCATTATCTGAACAAACAACATCATTTGATGTAGCTACACCAAGATCAAGATTTATTAGTAGTTATTTATCAAAAATATTAGATAGTGGTAGGGAAAAAACTTATGAGTTATTGAAGAAATCTCAAGAATTGAGAAAAATTTTACAAGAGAAAAGAGGATATAATTATAATGATCGTAGAGAAAAAAGATCTGTTTTTTCAAAAGTCGTAAGTTAAAATAAAGCATTATAAATTATTTTTAGATGAATGTTGCCAAAAAGTCAGGAAAAAAGTTAACTAATGAAATTAAAAACAAATTATTGAGGAAATTATTTTAAAAATGCTCCTAGCATATGTGAGATCTAAATTGGTTTTATTATGAATATTATTATTTTACATCAAATATCATATAAATTGCAATTCTTTATCATAAAATCCGTTTTAAAATCAATTTAAAATATTAAATTGTATGATAAAAGAATATCTTATGCCAATGTAAAATATTAATATTTTGTCAATTATTTAATAAATTGTAGTCATTAATTTTTGTATTTTTTAAAATTAAATATTCCTTTTTCCATTTTTCAATACATTATTAATGTAATGTCTGTGAAATAACAAAACAAATAAATCGATTATTATTAAGTTATTCACAAATAAATGTCAGATTTAAATCCTTATCTTAAAAATGTTATAACTTAATTAAAAGTTAATATTTTTACACATTTAATAATGATATGATAAAACATATTATTGTCAATGTGATTAAAAGTTTTCCATTTCATTTCAAAAATTTACTGTTTTTAAGGTCCAAAAACTGTAAGTTGTAAGATTTTAAATCTTCATATTTAACGAACGTTTTCTCTTTCTGGTGACGTTCTATATCAGTAAATATATAATAGTATGTTGAAGAAACATTTAGTGAATAAAATAAATGAGATTCAGTTTCGTTGCTTAACTTATTCACGTTTTCTACAATTTTTGTATAAACTGTGTTTAAATACTATCATAAATCGAACGTAAGTCACTTTTATTAACTCATATTGGCTTCAGATTCAAAAATTTCTATTGTATATCATCTCAGTCATAGTAACTTGTTTCTAAAGCTATACTTTCACCAGTATTTATAAAACTATAATAAACAATACTTTAATAATTCTACTAAAAATTAATGTATAGCTCTCGTATCAAACAACCTTAATTTTCGTAAACTTTTTGGTACTTCATTCTTATATGACTATTGAGCTGAAATCATGAGATTTTTTACAAGATCTACTTTTATTACAAGTAATAATCTTTCTCAAGGAAAGGTAATTCATGCTCTTTAAATCAATAAAAAACAAACTTTAATCTGAATTACACACTTTCGATAATAGCTTCACATGATATCTATAAGTTTCTTGCTTTTCACTGTACAAATGACTTTAAAAATGCTTGAAAATAAAATCTACACTAACATCTTTTTTTCTCAGACCTCTAAACTGATATTTCAAAAAATTAATATACTGTATCTTCTAAATTTTTATCTAGATGAACATTTTGTTTTCGCAATCTTCTTATACTTGAAGATTTGCATTTCTATCATGAAATATTTCAAATTAGCGTTGTATTGCAAAAATCTAGAATTATAGAAAAGTAGTTTTATTCAATTAACAAATAGGATATATGCTTATCAATATTTTGTGAGTCAGATTTGCATATATAGTGTAATTTTTAACTGACTCTTAGCTAAATAAAACACTATTTTTTTAAGTACTATAAACTATTTTCTTTTCAAACTTGACACTAATAATTTAATTAGTACTAGAATCAATTTTATATCTAGTTTATTTTAAAATGAATGATAAATTTTTAATAATGATAGTAATAAATAAATTTGTGATAAAAATAAAGCTTAATTAGGTCTAAAATATAATTTATATCCTATAGTATTTAGTAAATATATTAAAAAATTGGAGCTATTTGACTATTAATATTGCAAAATCCAGAATTTAATTTTTTTACAATCTAATAAAATAATTGAAAATAAACTTTTTATGAGTTAGAATATGCTTGATGAATAAAAATGGTAGGAAAAATATTTTAACAATGAGATAATATATTTGATGTATAAGGAAATTTAGTTTATTTTTGCTAAGTTAAAATATTTACGTATTAAATATAAATTAGTTTTTGCATTTAATTAAATAATTTGAATTGGATATATAAATGAAACAATATGAATTGAAAAGTATCAGCAAAATGCATTTTATAGAACATTTTATTATTCTAGCACTTTTAACTGTTAAATACAGTTTCCAAGATTCTTCTTCATCTTCTTCCTTTTTTTCTTCTTCTGAAGAGAGTCAAGAAGAAGATAGTTTTCCAAGTAAACCAACTGTTTCTAGTAGTTTTCATCCACTTACTCCAATATTATCGAGAGCAGAACTAATAAAAGAGTTAAAGGCCAGAATTCAAGAAGCAAAAGAAAGAGATGATAAATTGGTAGAAGAAGCTAAAGATGCATTGAGTGATTATTATTTTTTATTAGATGAAAGAAGAATAAATAATGAAGAAAATGAAAATAATGGACCATCTTCTGAATATTCAGTGAGTTAAATAAAAAAATATTATTTTCATTTTAGATCCCACAATTAAGAAGGCAAGAAGCAATTGATCTTGAACAATGAGATGAAGAAAATAAATGCAAATTCAGTTTAAAATTTTTCAAAATATTATCAATTCCAAACTTTAACTGAATTGAATTTAAAATGACCATTAGTACTTTACACACAACTTTATATTGGTTTACACACTTATCAAAATATTTATTTTTTAATCAATATAAACAACAGAAATAATTGAATTTAAGATAAATAATTTTGATATGTCTAAATAAAATATTACCATTTTATTATTAAATAAATATATTACAATTATTATCTCCTAGTATTTATTAATACAAGTTAAAAACCAATAATTATTATACAAAAAAAATTTGATATTATCATTTTTAAATCGCTTCACTAGAATTGAAGCATTTCTTCAAACGTGTTAAAAACTTGTAAGTTTAATTTAAAAAACCATTTATCTAAAATCACGGCAAATTGCAAAAAGCAGCTTTTGGATGTTCAAAACTATTAAAAATGTTTTTTTTTGATAAAGTCTCGTTTAATAATGCGATTGATATTATGTTGACTAGAAAAAATCAGAAAAGATAAGTAGAGGTAGAATCTATATTTCAATTAATTTTTTTTCTGTACAGTCATTTATGGAACACGTTCTTACAAATAATCATAAAATACCATGAAACCTTAATTATTGATTAATGCTTCTATCATATTAGATAATTTATTGTTCATTTCTTATAATTCATAAAATTACATTCCAAAAATAGTTCTTTCACTTTAATTCTAAAACTTCTAATTATAAGCACTTATAATTCAATAAACAATAACTAATAAATATAAATTAATAGTTAGTAATAATAGTAGAGTTTATTCAATATAATAAAGACTGACTAACAATTTAAAGCTAACTATTTATATACTATTATTGTCGTCTAAACATTGTCATACATATCAATAACTATGGTCTTTACTTATGGTTTTTTATTTTTTCAAAGTTTTTATTGTATTAGGTTGTCTCATAAACTCTTTCCTTTTTTTACCGAACCTTTGCAATACTACAATTTTAATAAAAAATTTATCTAGTTTGTAATGTATTATCAATTACTATCTACATTTTGTCTCCATTTAAAAAACAGTTATCGATTCCGGATGTGAAAGATTTCCTAGTCTTTTTAAAAAAAATTTCAGAAAATCAATATTTATTTAATCAATTTTATTGAAGCCTCCATCAATCAAAAAGTAACGTAGAGAACAAAAATAGGTAGTAGTAAGATGGGAGCGCGCTTGTAGATTATGCTAGGTGAGAAAAAACTTCATAGCTTAGCTTATCCAAATTTTTTTGAGTTTGTAATGTTATAGGTGGTCATATTAATAGAAAAAATTTCGTCGTTTTTTAATTTTGTTGTTTTTTCTTAATTTCTTTGTCCAATTTGGCAGCATGTTATGTTAAAAGTCATTAAAAATTGTTTACAGGTGGAAAAATTTCAACAATGTTTTATTAGAAGCTGAAGCCCTAGAAATACATGTTTCATTGTTTAATTCATTTTTTTATTTTGATACTTTAAGAGCAATCTTCGCATTGTTCTAACATCTACTAAACTTTCACCTTACGGTCATTTAAATCAATGGAACTTCAGTTGTGTTATATCTTAGCTGAAACTCGTTTTAAATACAGTGTCAAAATAAGCTTTAACTACATCCGAGTTTTAATAAAAGATAAATTAGCATAAAAATATAACAAATTGTGGTTATACAAAATATAAAGTTAAGAAGCGGTACTGTCTAGTGAAGGAGCTGTGATAAAAGGAATAGATAAATTCCAAATAGGAGAACAACAGTATGATAATACCATCAAAGCCATTCAATTTATAAAGTATAGATATTGTTTTGTTTAGTGATTGTTATTAATATTAATTGTTAATTATAGTATTTGTTAATTATGTGATTATAGGCACGAGATCACAAATAAAAATATTTTACTTCTAATTATTATAATAACTTAATTTTCTATCAATTGTAATCAAATTTTTTGATTATATTAAAGTGGTACTAAAAAACGACAGAACTTATTGCAAAATCCTAATAAAAATCTTGTAGACTAAAAATATTTTTACTTTGAAAGTTTGTACCCTTCTATTCATATTGTCTAACAGATCTGTCGAAATTTTTATATTATTCTATTTGAAATTGTCGAAACTTCACCTTTAAAAGTAATTTATTCAAATAAAGTAATTTATTATTTGCATTTGATTACAATTAAATTTTTAAGATAATTAGTAATTAGAAATGATTAAATAATCAAAATAATTTATTAAAGTAATTTTACAAAGTTATCACTCTCAAAAATTATTTAAGATAAAAAAAATTGTAACTTTTATTAATTTATTATTTTTATTTAAATATTCTTTAATAAAAACATTTTTTTTCATTCATGTAGTATTTTTTGTTTTTCATTTTTTAACTATCAGGTGGTCCTATTTCTCCAACATAACAATAATAGGCCATATCTAACCGATCATGTTCTTGCTTACATTTGTGTACAAAAATATCCATCTTTTTTTTAAACTTGGAGTGGTTACTATAAGAAAATTCAACAGTACTACCTATAAAATAAATAAATAAATAATATTTTTTATATTTATTTACCATCTATGTCATTCTCCGTCAACAAAATGTTTCCTGAAGAGATAACAATTGTGTTACCACAGGTTTTAGTTTTACTAATTCTATGGCGTTTTCTATTTTCTAAATCTTTAAATTCAACTACCATAGTAACATTTTCACATAAACCTTTCTCTATTCTGTCATCATAATAATCTTCCCAAGTACATCTAGGAAATGCTTGAACCACAAAGGTATATTTATCTCTGGCCCCTATTTTATAACAATAAGATATTGTAATAATTAGAAACAATGTTAAAATAGTAAAAACTTTCATTTTTGAATATTTTAATTTGACATTTTGAAAATAAAATTTCCTTAAATACTAAAAATTAACATACAAAATTATTTGATAATAAATATTTAATTTTTGAAGAATCAACAAATATCAAATATAATTATATATGCACAAAAAGAAAAGAACACAGATCTGTGCAAAAATTTTGTAAATTTGCCCACCCAATAAAATTAAAATTTTCTGACTTGCGACCAATTTTACCGCTAATATTTTGCTTATAAAATCAAAACAATAATTAAAAAATTATTTAAACAAGTAGCTACTTGTTTATAATATATTTTTATTTTAAAACTTGGGTAGTTTTTACAGTACATTTCAAATACCCGATCAGAAGTTAATTTTAATTGAAATTATAAATGCTTTAATAGAAACTCTTTATTAAAATCTTACAATATTTTTATTAATAAGTTCAATCGTGTGAATTAACGTGAAGTATGGTTTTCTTATTAATTTATACTCATCTGAAAGCCTAAAAATTTTTTAATACTGTTTCAAACGACCAATTTTAAAAATCAAACTTATGCAAAAATATAAAACATTATGGATTTTTGTTTATAGTAATAAAACAACTTTTAAATATTTTAAATTAAGCAAGAGTAAATGCTAAAGTAATATTTTTAATTACTAATACTTTGTGTGGTTAATTAATTATTGCTTTTCGTTATTATTGTTATGAATTTTTTAAATTTCTAGATTTATTTTTCTTAGTAGATTATTAAAAAGATGATTTTTGTTAAACGTTTACAATTTACACGAGATTGACTTCTAATAATGTGCTTCATAGTACCATGTAAAAGGTAAATTGGACATTAAGATAATCGAAATGTCATAAAAAAATATCAAGATTTAATATATGTCACATTACCTAAAATGTAAAACACATATATTTTAGTAAAAAAAACAGCAAACTTTTGCGACAATTTAATATTTTGCGTCGTTTACAACAATTTTTTTAACGCTTTAAGTTTTCAAAAAATAAATAATATTTGATTTATTTAACAGGTGAATCAATTTAACAACATTTCAGCTTGTTTTTGTTAAAATTTGTCCCATTTTTTTGTGTGCAAATATTGATATTATTTTTGTTGAAGATTTAAAAAATATAAATACAGTTGTCCCCCCGTATCCGCGGTAGATTGGTTCCTGAGACTACCGCGGATAACGAAACCGCGGATAATAGCGAACTGTAGTATTTCTTATTTTTCCATGTGTTAAGACCTTTAAACTATTGATAAGATGTATTTTTTTTTACAATTGTAGGCAACGATGATCATTTAGTTAGTTTAATTTTTAAAAAAAATGAAAAATTTAATCATAAATAAAGTTTGTATTTTAAGATAGCTAAAATAAAAAAAAATCGCACGTACCCCCCCCATGTTATAATTTTCTAGTTGCCAGTAATTTTCAAACCGCGGATAACTGAAACCGCGGATAACGAAACCGCGGATACGGGGGGACTACTGTATTATTAAAATCATATTTCTACTATATAAAGAAAATTTATATGATTTTGTTTAGTATTGACTTGTACTAAAAAAGAACAAACGATCAATTGAGATATTTTGTGAATCTTTTGATCAACTGAAACAAAACAATAAAATATAAGATTGCAAGAATTAATTTAATAAGTGTGTAGGATATAAACATTTGGCACTATAAGATAGTCTACATAATAAACCGAAATTTTTAAATTGGATCAAGTTAGTGATATGTTTTATGCTTTCAAGTATTTTATTTGTGATCTACATTTCACTTATCTTTTTTAAAAATCAATGATTGATTTTTGAAACAATTAATATACAGCTTGCAGAACCTTTATATTTATTTTAGAATTAGGACACTCTAAAACTTTGTTGACTTCATCAAATGCATTAACAAATTCTACACAAAAACATTTCTATAGTTTTTTTCAACAATAATTACAATTCAAATAATTTATTTTATCACTTTTTTTATTTGTAGATTTGATCATAAAAAATTAAATCTAATAACAATTTATTTGCCATTCTATCTTAATAGCTTTTTTAAAATAAAAAATTTCTTTGAATAGTTCAATATAATAAACAAGAATACAAGATAGTCTCGTAGAGCCCGCGAGATATTCGCAATAAAAACTCTGTTTATTCTTTGTATATAAATGCGGTATTCCAACTATTTTGTAGCGAAAAGAAATACATTTATTGTTTAACAAGTTTCGTAAAAAAGTTTGAATTCTAGGCGTAAATTTAGATCTTCACAATTTAGGTACATTTTTTTACTTTAAGTGAATATAACTTTTTTATTCAAAAAGATATTTTTATGGTTGTTCCTGATTATGAAAGATTAGTTTATTTTCTACATACAAAATATTATGAACATAGAATTTCAATGTTTGTTTAATTCTTCTATAAAAAAAAACCCAAAAACTTTGTCAATTTTAAGTTGGTTTTTAACAGTAAAGTTTTTATAAAATAATTTTTAAAAATACGCCATTATTATTTTGATAGAGTAAATAAACATCTATCGAATGCGTATAGTATCATTTATTGTATTTAAATGTAGAAAAAATTACGATTAATCAAATATTTAATGTATTTTCACAATATTTTTAGTAATCAGAGAAAGCACACAATTTTACTTTTTTTTTGACATTAATAATATTTGATTGGTGCAAAAAATCTGTCGTTTTTTTGCTAAAACTTTAGAATGTTATAATTTTATTAAGAAATTTGTCTAATTTACAATATATCACCTATTATTATTTACCATTTGTCTCTATTTAGTAGGCACCTTATCGATTTCAGATGTGAAAAATTTTTTACCTTTTTGAAGAAAGATTAAGAAAAATCAATATTTACTTCATCAACTTTGCTGGAACTTTTACATTCAAAAAGCAACGTAGAGACAAGATTAGATAGCTGTTAGATGAAGACACACTTAGAGAGTATGTTTAGAGAGAAAGAGCTTTCTTTTCTTATTTGAAATTTTTCCGAGTCTTAAATGCTACATGTCGTCATATTAAAAAACAACTTTTCCTTCATTTTTTGATTTTCGTAATTTTTTAAAATTTTTCTTGTCTAATTTTGATAACATGCTACATTAGAGGTCATTAAAAATAGTTTATAAATAATATAATCCCAAAAAATCTTCATTAGAAGCAAAAGCTCTAAAAATGTATGCATAACTTTCAAGATTCATTATTTTGTCTCAAAACTTTAAGAACGATCATTGTATAATATTCAACATCTTCTACATCTCTCCTAATGCCATACCTAAATTTTTAGAAGCTTCAGTTGTTCTATGTATTAGTTGAAGCTTTTAGAAAATACAGTGTCAAAAAAGATTGACTACATTCATGTTTAGCAAAAGAAAATGTAGCATAGATAGTATAACAAATTGTGTTTATGCAAATTATAAAGTTAAGAAATGGTATTATATAATTATTATAATAGCATAGTTTTATATAAATTGTATTCATATTTTTTTATAATTAAAGAAGACTATCAAAAAACGACAGAACTTTTGCACCAACCTAATATTTTTTACTATTTTGGTATTTTATTTTATATTTAGTTTTTATCTAAATTTCTTTTACTATAATATAATTCAAACAATTCTTTATATATAATTTGACAATATTTTGACACGCGATTAGAATGATAAAAAATCTTTTTTAAGGAACATCTTAAACTTCAACAGGAAAAAGTTAATAGCTTAAGACTATCACTTAAAAATATATTATTTTAATATTTTAGAAATAAAATTCTTGTATATATTAAATAATATCATAAAAATATTAAAATTTTCATATAATAAAAATTAAAAACAAAAATATAATTTTATGTTAACATTTGTGTTTCATATGAATCATATGGTCCATTACAGAACTCTCAATATAATACTTCTATGCAAAAAATTATAAACTTATCATTTACTAAATATAAAAAAATAAATTACAATAAAAAAAATTTTAACATGTAAATCTTGTAAACTAAATATATTTGTATATTTCTTCTTCTTTTTGTTCTCATTTTAAAATTTTGTGTTTTTGTTTTCATAATATTTGACATAATTATTAAAAGTTTATATACAGGGTGTCCCATAATTAACTCCCCACATGCGAGAGCTTATAACTTTTTTCTACCAAGAGATCAAAACGTGAAATTTTGCAGGTTAGTAGAACTAAGAGACAATATTTTATTATTTTTAAAAAATTATGGTCCCATTAGGACTTATGGCCATTTTAAAAAAATGTGTTTTTTTCACCTTTATGAGTACGTAACTGTTTTATATGAAGAGATATTTAGATGATTCTTTTACGAATCGAAAGCTCAACTTCTTTTGTATTATAATTTACAATATTATAAATATTGAACTTCATTAACATTGGTTAATTTTTAATTAAAACAAAAAAACCACGATTTTTGCCAAAATTTCGTAGTTTTTTTAAAATTAAAGCTCATTGAGAAGATTCTCACAAATGCAGTATCATTATTCTGATAAAGTAAACGATTCCGTATCGAACGGTAATAATCTTGTTTATTAGAAATAAGTTTTAAGAAAGTTATGACAATTCAAAAATAGTCTAATTTCTTCATTTTTTTTGAAAATTAAAAAAATTATGTTACATTTTTTCAATTTTTCAACATTGATAATAATTCTTTATTGAAAGCAGTTAAAATATTATTTTATTTTTTATTGTTAACTGTTCATATTTCAAACATAAATCCAACGAGAACAAGATCGACCATACAATATTTTTGAAAAATGCGTAAAAATGCTTTTATAGGGTAATAAATATCTAAAATAGTATAAGATGCATATAAAATAGTAATAAATGTTTAAAAAAATGATTTTTTTCAAAATTTAAGTGTTTTAAATTATTGAAATTTTTTTGGCCATATATGAATTAATAAGCAATATTTTGTAAAATAACATATTATTAGATGATAATAACACTATTAAGTATTAATTATGTTGAAAAAAATAGTGTTTGCAACATAATTTTTTACCAAAAGTACGAAATTGGCGATTTTTAGTAAATCATAACTTTCTTTAATCTTATTTTATTTTTATGATACTATATTCATTCGATAGAGAATCGTTTACTCTATCAGAATAATGATACCGCATTTGTGAGAATCTTCTCGATGAGCTTTAATTTTAAAAAAATCACGAAATTTTGGCAAAAATCGTGGTTTTTTTGTTTTAATTTAAAATTAAAGAATGTTAATGAAGTTTAATATTTATCGTATTAGTGATTATAGTACAAAAGAAGTTGAACTTTCGATCTGTGAAAAAATCATTTTAATATCTCTTTAATATAGAAAGTTACATGCTCAAATAGAGCAAAAAAAAAGTTTTTATTCAAGGAGCCATAAGTCCTAATTGGACCATAATTTTTTAACAGAAAAAAAATGAAAAAATATTACTTCGCTTATCTACAAATCCATAAAATTTCACGCTTTTATCTTACGTAGGAAAAAAGTTATAGGCGTTCGCAGCTGGGGAGTTATTTTGGGACACCCTGTATAAACATTTCTAATTAATACTTGTAGACTTATATTTTATTGTTTTTTATAATTATATGTCATTGCATTTGAGTTGATCAAAAGCTTCACAATATATCTCAATTGATTGTTTGTTCTTTTTTTAGTACAAGTCAATACTGGACAAAATCATATAAATAATATTTATTTTATTGAAATCTGATTTCAATATTATTGATATTTTTTAAATCTTCAGCAAAAATAATATCAATATTTACAGACAAAAAAATAGGACAAATTTAAACAAAAACAAGCTGAAATGTTGTAAAATTGATTCAGCTGTAAAAAAATATTATTCAATTTTTAAAAAAATCAAGCAAAAAACAAAAATGTTGTAAACGACGCTAAATATTAGGCTTTTGCATACATTTTGTCGCTTTTTTCTAAAATACTTATGTTTGACATTTTGAAGTAAATGTAATTTTGATCTTGGTAATTTTTATGACATTATGATCATCTTAAAGTCTAACTTGTTTTTTATAATGTATTATGAATTACGTTATTTGAAAGTCAATTTAGCGTAAAGTTACTCACGTTTTAAAAAAACCATCTTTTTAACAAACTACTAACAACAATAAGTCCAGAAATTTAAAAATTTTATAAAAATAGTAGCAAAAAACATTAATTATTTAGCCACACAAAGTTTTAGTAATTAAAAATATTTTTTCAGTATTTGTACTTTTTTAATTAAAATATTTATAAGTCATTTTTCTTATGAACAAAAATGCATATTATTCCATAACTTTACATAGGTTTGAGTTTAAAGATGTTTTTGAAAGAAAATATAAAAAAAGTTGTGTTATCAGATGGTATAATTTCACAAGAAAATATAATTTAAAAAAAATCAAACTTTTGAAACATATTAAAAAAGTTACTATGTTATGTTAGTAAATGCTTTTTAAAAAAGCATTTATAATTTTACCCAAAATTATCTTCTAATCTTGTATTTTGAAATGTATTGTAAAAAACAACTCAGGCTTTATGATAAAAATAATGCATAAAACCATAATCGACTTATTTTGGTAATTTCTTAATTATTGTTTTGATTTTTATAAGCAAAATACATGCGGTAAAATTTGCCGCAAGTCAAAAAGTTTTAATTTTATTGGGTGGGCAAATTTACAAAATTTTTACACAGATCCGTATTTTTTTGATATGTATATGTAATTATACTTGTTGTTTTTGATTATTTAAAAATAAATATTTATTTTTTAGTTATTTTCCATGCTAATCTTTAGTATTTAAGGAAATTTTATTTTCAAATTATTAAAATCAAATATTCGAAGATGAAAGTTTTCAATATATTAATAGTATTCCTATTTATTACAATATCTAATAGTAGATTAATTTATGAAAATAAATGGAACTTTTGGATTCGAGGAACACCCGAATGTCATAAAATATATTTTAGCAAATATTATCTTGAAGATCCTGATAGCGTTGAAACTGTTACTATGAGATTAAAATTTAAAAATAACAAGTACTATGAGAAAAATGCAACTGATACTTGTGATAACACACTTTCTTTGTTTCCGGAAAGTGTAAAAGAAAGTGAAATAAACGGTAAATAAATATAGCAAAAAAATTATTCATTTATTTAATTAATAGGTATAACTGTTGAATTTACTTTTAATAGTCACAAAAATGGTAAATTAGTAATAAAGAATATTCCGGAAGACTGTATCGGCAAAGGAGATTATAATTATAGATCTGGATTATTTTATTGTGATTTTGGACCTATTCCATCACCTAAATTTTCAAAAGAAGAAGAAAAAGAATTATGTAAGAAAGATAGATGTAAGGGATACTAAAATACTTGATTAAAAAAGAACAAATAATGGAAACTACAATTTTGTCATTTTAAGTAATTTTCTTGAGTAATAACATTGTTGAATCATTTGAAATATTTAATCTTTTTTAATTACTAATTGTTTTAAATTTATTTGTAATAAAATAAAATTTATGAATTACTTTATTTAATAAATTATTCTTGAAGGTTAAGTTTCAATAATTTCAAATAGAATAAAATAAAAATTTTAAAGATATTTTAGACATTATGAACACAAAGATAGATACCAACTTTTGAAGGGGCAACATAAATTAAAGCAGAATAAAAAACTTTACTTTACAAGACTTAAATCAGGTTGTCGCGTAAAGCCACATTATATCACCAAAAAAATATTAGGTTGGTGCAAAAGTTCTGTCGTTTTTTTAACCAAAACTTTAGAAGGTTATAATTTTTATATAAAAATTACTTAATTTGTAATATACTATCCAATATTATCAACAACTTGTCTTAAATTAGTAGCTACCTTACCGATTCCAGATTTGAAGGATTTCTTAACTTTTTTGAAGAAAGTTTAAAAAAAACTAATATCTGTCTCACCAACTTAACTGAAATTTCTACCATCCTAGAAGTTATGTAGAGATAAGAGTAAGTAGTGATTAGATAAAGAAACATCTGGAGAGTATGTTGCGAGCAAGAGAAATTCATAGCTTCTCTCATCAAAATTTTTTTTAATCTTCAATGTTACATGTCGCCATATTGAAGAAAAACATTTTTGTTATTTTACGAATTTCGTAATTTTTTTACAATTTTCTTGTTTAATTTTGATAGCATTTTGCATTAGAGGTCATTAAAAATTGTTTGTTATTGATAGAATCTCGAAAAAGCTTCATTGGAAGCTGAATCAATACAAATTCATGCTCCATCTTCAAGATTTATTTCTTCGTCTTGAAATTTTGAGAACGATTTTTACATAGCTCTAACATCTACTACATCTCTTTCCAATGCGCTACATAAATTTTTAGAAGCATCAGTTGTTCTATGTCTTAGTTGAAGCTCTTAGAAAATACAGTGTCAAAAACGACTTCTGACCACATCCATGTTTAGCAAAAGAGAATGTAGCATAGATGGTATGAAAAATTGTGATTATGCAAATTATAAAGTTAAGAAGTGGTACTATCTAATTATTTTAATAACTTAACTTTCTATAACTTTTAATTATATTTTTTTGATAATAATAAGCTGATATTGAAAAAAACGACAGAACTTTCGTACCAAACTAATATTTTGTTAACAAAAGTATTCATGATATTATTCTATTTTTGATTATATTTATTCGTATTACAAATATAGAGGGTATAAAAATAAAATATACAATAGTTTGAAAAAATACGTAAATATCTTTTATAGAGTAACAGTTATGAAAAATAGCAAGAAATGATAGTTAATAACGTGAAAATATTAAAAAAATTATTTTTCCAAAAAGTTTGAGCAATAAAAGATATTACAATTTTTTGGACAATATATAAACAATAAGTAATATTATGTTAGTTAAATTGCGTAAGCAATTATAGTAAATATATTTAATATCATTTACATTAGAAATCATAATATTTATATTTTTTACACTAAAATGAAGGAAAATAGTGATCTTTGGAAAATCATAGATTTCTTTAAAATCAATTGTAATTAATTGTACTTTATTCATTCCATAAATTTTTTTTTATTCTATTAGAAAAATAATATCGCATTATTAAAAATCATCTCATCTAAATTTTATTCTTTAAAAACTTCGGAATTTTAAAAAAAAAATGGTTTTTTGTACTAAAATAATAAAACATAATTGTTGGACTTCTATGTTCATAAACATTCTATTAATATGTAAAAAAGAAGTTGTTTTTATATAATCAATGGCGAATATAATAATGGCTTTTTATGTAAGAAAATTATAATCAATTAAAATTTATGGATGTACCTAATTTTTAAAGATTCACAACTTTATACAAAATCTAGATTCCTCTACGGTATCTATAAAATTATGATGGTATATATCTTAGTTACAAAATTGTTATAACGTCACATTTGTATCTTAAAAATAAGCGGATTAATGTATTCTATTATCTGAAGAGCCTTGAGCGAGTCACCTTATACATTAATATTTTTCAATATATTAGGTTGTTCAACTGGAAATGTCACTTTTATGATAGTCAATTTTTAAATGATGATAATTTTCTTATACGTTGACATATCGCTACAAGATATATACCATTTTGTAGAGCAAAACAAGGACTATCAGTATCATATTTTTACATTTTGTTCTAAAATGTTATAAAGTTGTTATTATCTTAAAAAGATGTTGTGTCAAAAATAGATTTTCGATCAATCTACTTGTACAAGTTCAAACTTGGCCAAGAAGAAGCCAAAACTTCAATGAAAGTTAGTGAAGCATTTGGCCAAGGGTCTACTAGCAAACGCACCATACAACGTTGGTTCCAGAAATTTCAGAACGGAGATATGAGTCTTCAACGAAAGGGGAATTCTCGCGAAGTAAATGTTCTTAAAAACGAGAATGGTGGGATCAAATTTAAGAATAACTGTTCAGGAGCTTGCAAATGAATCGGATGTCAGTGTTGGAACTGTATTCAATCACTTAAAAGCCATAAATAATATATCGTTCGACTAAAAATGTATCTTTTATATCTCTAGCTCTTACAGTAAAAGCGACATTTTCAGTTGAACAACCTAATAGTATAACAATTACGATTAAAATAAAAACTGTTCTTGTCACGCAATTTGGAATGTCAAAGAAAAAACTATTTTATAACCGTTATGTGTCATTTAAATTTTATTTAGTTTTCAGTTACATATCCATTGCTGTATTTAATTCTTAATTAATTAATATTGTTTAGTTCTAGGAACGTGTATAGGATTCTAGTAACATCTATAAGGAGTTAGTAAATAGAAATTATTAAAATTTGTATAATAGAAAGTAAACGGCAACGAGATTTTAAATACATAAAATTTAGGTGGCCACTATTGTTTTTGTAATCTTATTAATTTTTATAATAAAAATTTTTACTATAGTAATGATATGTTGGTTTTAATTTCTGATTTTTCTATGTGTCTCTCAAAAGGAATTGTGAGGCTGGAGTACAAAATCCCAAGCGATTTTGGTATATAAGCGGTGGATAACTTAAGTTAAATCATTTTATTATTTCTTAATGTTGTGATATTATATGTCTCATTGTAATATGTATTATTTTTAGGGGTTTTAAGAGTATTGTATGTAAAAGCTATAGAGTTGTTTTAAGATAAGTTATTAATATTGATAAGGTAATTTTGTAATTTTGAAATATCATTGTAAATTTTATATTCAGGCGTATCTCCAATAAAAAATATTTTACTCTATATGTAATTTTGAACTATTGCTTAAATGTTAAATGAATTAAGTTTATGTAAATTAAGTAATATTGAATTTTACTAAACAAAAGTAAATCATTATCTACAAAAAAAATATTTAATTTAACAAATATTTTCCTATAAAGTTAAATATTTTTATTTGGAGTAGCACTTTGAAGTTTCAATAAAAATAATTATTAATGAAAAGTCACCGTATGCTATTAATTATTTACCTATTCACTAGATGGATTTTCCTTAGCCTCAAAAATAATAAAACTGCATAGCTCAACTTTAAAATTAAGATGGCAGTTGCTTTTTTAAAAAATAAAAAAAATGTCATTTTTCTAGGAAAATTTTATATTTATTTAATCTTTGGAGGTACACTTTAAGCCAGATCAAACATAATGAAAACATAAATACATTTAAAAATCACTATAATTTAACTATAATCTACTGCAGAAATTTTATTTTTGTTGCTAAATTATAAACTATTAAATTTTTTGAATAAATAAAATACAAATTTTTTAAATGTTATAAATAAATTACTACTTTTTAAGTTTCAAGAACTACTATTTAGATTTTTTATTTAATCGGTGCTAAGCACTCTCTTACAATATCTTTCTTCGTTCAACATCTCGGCAGAATCAGGATTTTGTAGTCGTTACATGTTCTCTCAATAGTATTGGTGTGAACACCAGTTTCTAGTTTCTCGGAATTGGTACAATAGTTTATTACGAAATGCTCAAATCTGTTTTTTTTTTCTCTTTTGTACTTACTTTATATCAATTAGAATGATAAAGTATTCGTATTAAGAAACAGATCTAAAAACTATTCTTCTTATGCATATTAACACCCTCTTAACTTTAAATAAAGTCATTGGTTTTTTGTTTATTTCAAAATAGTTGTTTTGGAAGGATCTTTTAATCTTAAAGAAATTTTAAGTTTTTATAACTTTACTTTTTTTTTAAACCGATTAAACCAAACTTTTTTAATCCGTTGCTAAAATTTTTTAATTTTATTACGAAAAAGAGTTTTCTTTTAATTTTCTTATTGTTTTTTGCTGGAAATTGTGCTCCAAGATAATGGAAATTTTTTAAATTGTTATTTAAAAAAGGAACTTTAAGTGGTATTCATCTAGGTGTAATCATAAATTTAGTTTTTTTATAATTTAAAAAGACTTTTTTCCAGAATTTCTATGACATTATTTATCAATTTAAATTGTTTCTTGATTTTTCCTTTCAAATCTTCTTTATTTTTATTTTAGGCACTATAAATGAGCGATTTGACATTACTTCAAAAGAAGAAATTCATTGGAGTTTAGTCAAGTGATCATGGCGATAGGACCAAAAAGGTTTATTTTTCTAATTATACACCGTTTCGAGATTAAATTCAATAGTTTAAAATTGTTGTTTTTAAAATCTTTTTATGATAAAAATTCCAAAGTCGTAACTACAGATTAAAAAATTTTTTTATTAAAATCGGTAAAAATGAACGAAGTTATAAAATTTAAAAAATGGTACCCCTATTTGAAATACCTTGTAATTTGTAAGCAAATATTTTTCATTTTATGTAAATAATGTTGTTATGAATAATAAATGTTACACAAATAATATTTGTATTTACTTTTTCTCTAAAACAATTGAGGGGGTGATTATTGACTAACTAAAGTTTTTGCAACTTTAATTACAGTAAATGCGACTAGACTGATTCAATAGAGCCTTATTTACTCTATAAAAATAGTGGAAAAGTTTTTTAAAAGTTTCTTGTTGTGCTTTAAAAATTTCGAACTTTTAGTAAAACAATGGTTTTGTTTCTTACAACAAATATATAATAATGTAGCGGACATCATCATATTTCATATTTTGATTTGAACGTAAAAGGAGTTTATTTTTAATATTAGAATAAACTATACTAAAAGCTTCCCATATAAAAAAGGTATATTAAATACAAAGAAAAAGTTTAAAAATCAACAGGTCAACTTAGACCAAAATTTCTTAGTGAAAGTAATGACTAAAGATATTATCACCTTGATTTACAAAATAAGTTTTATACAAAATTTTGCATTAAGTATAAGAAAAATTACTAATGCTTAAAGTGAGAAATTACTTTTGTAAATTTCTGTAAAAAATTTTTAATTCATAATAACGCTTCTATGACACTCATAAAGAATGTTGAAATTATATTACAACATGAAAGTTTTTCTACTGAAAACATTCATGGGTAAATATTACTATAAAAAAATATTTAGATAAGCTATTTTTAAACATTTATTTTTATTTTTTACAGCGTAAATTTTAAAAATTTTTTTCAATATAAGGATGAAAAAATTATTAATTCACATACAAAAATGAAATTTTTATTTAATTGCTTTATTTTTTTGGTTTTATTACCATTAACTAGTTCCAGGTATTTTCCAGGTGATGAAAAATTTGAACAAATGAAACGAGGTAATAATCTGTCCAATAATTTTACTGTAACTCGACTTTTTATACAGAGAAAGAACAACAACGTCTAATAAATAGAGGAAGATGTTATTTAGAATTTCAAAAAGTATACGAAGATTATGATATCGTTGATGTAGTAGAAATTGAAGAGCATCATCATAGGGATTATTATTTTACTGATTTTAGATATAAAATACATAAAAAAAAATCTCAAGATAAAAAAAAATGTGTTAAACTACGAAGTCGTATAGAACAAGGAGGCAAAGTTGGTTCTTGTGATTTTTTAAAAAGTAAGTTTAAATAAAATGAATTATTAGGGAATACACACAAAAAATGAGACAAATTTCGACATTATCACGTAAAATGCAATAAAATGTCCCACTATTTTAAAATGTTATAATTTATTCAAATTTTAAAAATATCAAGCGACAACAAAAATGTTTTAAATGACGCAAAATATAAGGTTTTCGCAGAAAATTGGTCGTTTTTTTACAAAAATATATACTTTTAATATTTCGAAGTAATGTAACATTTACTTAATCTTAGAAATTTTAAAAAAAATGTACTTATCTTAGAATCTAATTTGTTTTTTGTAGTATATTATGAAGTACGTTATTAGAAGTCAATTTTATTAAAAGTTACTAACGTTTTAGCAAAAATCACTATTTTAAACACTCTACTAACGATAATAATTATGGAAAATTAAAAATTTCATAAAGTAAAATATGACAGTTTGGGAAACTGTTTGGAAAATTCGAGAACATTGTTTTTGTTATTATAAAAGGTGGCGAGAGTCATCAAATTATTCATTTTATTAACTTAGGTAATAGTTGTAGTCGTTTTTTATGTAATCAAAATTTTATATGTATGACGTGTTATATTGTAATGTTATTAATTATCTTAATTATATTGTAATGTATTTCTAATATATTGTATTTTGTAGACCACTAGGGGTTTCATAGACGGTTGAGGGAGATCTCAGGAATTGTTAAGAGATCGAAGGATAAGTATAAGTAAGTATAATTTTGTAATTAATAAATGTTATCCCTAGGTGGCCACTTTACTTCACTATACTTTATTTTGTGTAATCTTATCTTTGTGAGTAATATTGTAAAGTTTGGGTCAATAAAAGTTGATTGTAATAAAGGTCTGAAGTCGGTTGGTGATTCAGAGGGCATTGGGAATTGTTTGAAAGGGGGACGCCAAAACCTATATCTTATAAATATATTTTCTATAACAATAATAACGAAAACTAATTATTATTTAACCACACAAAGTATTAATAATTTAAAGTATTATTTTAGTAATTGCAATTCTTCTTGTTTAATTTAAAATATTTAGAAATTATTTTTATTGTGAACAAAATACATAATGTTCCCAAATTTTTAATAAGTTTGACTTTTAAAAATAATCTTGAAAAACATTTTAAAAAAATACTATCATATGCCAATAAATACTCCTTATGAAAGTATTTATAATCTTATACAAAGTTAAGTTCTAATAATGTATTTTAAAATGTATTGTAGGAAATAACTTAAAGTTTAAGAAAAACAAAAAATATAATAAAAAAGTATAAACTCATTTCAATTATTGTCTTAATCTTTTGAACGAAATAATTACGTTAATATTAATCGCAAATCAAGAAAATTCAAATTTTATTAGGTGGGACAAATTTATTACATTTTACGCAAATGTGTGTCCCATTTTTTTTGTGTGTAGTTAATATAAAATTATATTATATTAGTAATTTTTTCTATTCAATATTATGATTATTCTATATTAATTAATTAAATACAACAATGAGAAAGAATTATTTTTAAGCAAAAAAAAGTAACTAAAAAAATTTTAAAAAAATCTGAGAAAATATTTTATTGTGAATAATAATTCTATAACATATTAAAATACTTTAATTTTTTTACAGTTTTATAGATTTTTTTAATTCATAATTTGCATACAGAACTACAAGTCTTAAAAACTATTTGACTATCAAGTAATATCTTTAGATAAAAAGAGCATATATTAGGTGTCTACCAGAGCCCGGGTGACAGAGGTAATCTGAACACATATATTTGACGTTAGAATATTGTTTTTACTTTAACTTCGTATTTTATTATATGAGTACCTGAGAACCTAAAAGTATCTTTTTATATTAAACATTAGTAACTTTTTGTTCTTACTATATAAATGTAGTAATGTATAATTATTTATCTGAGAAGGCTAAAACTTTTATCATAGGCTCTGTGATTGAATTGTAATTTCAAATAATATATTGAATATTTACACTTGAGGTATTTTCACTAAACAAAAGCAAATTTCTTCTATGAAAAGTAATTGGTATGATTTTTATTAATTGTAAAAGATTATTTTTATTCTTTATCTATTTTTTAAACATTATTGGGGAAAAAAATTATTTAGCACATGCGCAAATAAATTTTTTCATTAATAGCTTTAGAATATTCATTTTATATTAATAGATAATGTCACTTATATTTTAATTATTAACCCATTGACGATCATGGCGATTTTTGAGGTAAAAATAGCATAAGTCTATATTATTTTTTTAATAGTTTATATTGTCCTTTGACTTTTTTATTTTCTTTAACAGTAATTCATATTTAGCTACACGATCGCCAATGTAATATTGTAGTTAATAGTTCAGGTAATTGTCTGGCTAAAAATTTAACTTCAACTCGACTTTTATACAGTTTCTTTTAAGCGTTATATAATGATAATGGTTATTCAAATTGTCCTAAAGAATTAAATGCAAAAAAATGGTTAGTTGTTGACGAAGATGACAGAATAGAGAAATGTAATGAAACAGTCGAAAATGATCTATATCTCTATGATAACTATAGTATTGTCAATATAAAAAAAAATCGTAGTTTATTGATTAAAAGTAAAGATTGTATAGTTACTGAGTATCTATATACAATAGAAAAAAATGATACTAGTGAGGGAAAAAAAGAACAGAAAGTGCTCAATAGACAATTTATAATCGAACACAATGAATATGATAGTGGATGTTATAAAAAAAATGACCATCCATGTTGGATTCAATAATATATTTCGGAACATTAAAACTTTTAAATCACATAAAAATCACGGTAATTTCACTATAATTTAATGCTACGAAACCATAATGTTGTTACTGCGATCATATTATGATATGTGAAATAAATATTCATTTATGTGTTTATTAAAATATATAACAAAGAAATAATATAAAAAAGTATAAAAAAGAGGCACTTAAAAATATTAAAATGAAATATACTTAATGAACAATTTTATGGCTTTTATAATCTTTTATAAAGAAAAGACTAAGAACATCAAACATATAGCCATATGTTTGGAGTCATTTGTCACTATCTTTTCTCAAAAAAGTCTTTACAGGAGATTCAACAATAGAAACATCGGCAAAAGATCTATTAGAATTGATAAGCATGTTGATCTCCCGAGATAAAACGTTAAACCTAAAAAACAGAATCTTTTCTAGGTCTTTTTATAGCTTTTACATTAGACTTAAGTGCGAGATGGGAATCCTTTTGAGAAGTTCGACGTGAGATCAAATGAACAATAGATCTTAATTAGGCGTAAGAGAAGAACTTGCAATAAGTACTAGATCATTTCCAAAGTAGATAGACACTTCATATCCTAAATTAAGCCAGGAAGCACTTCGTTTCAAGGTACGAGATGCATAATTCATAAAAAAGTTTCCATCAAATTTAATTTTTGCTTTCACTTGCTCGTTGATCAATCTTTTATTCAATAAATCGTGAATATTTTCTTCTCTCTCTATTGAAATAGAAATATGCGGTATTAGTATAGGAGAATCTTTTCTGCATCGAGAGAAACATAAGGAGTGAGTTCTGTCGGTGAAATAAAGTTTTCATAAATAATGAACCGTGATGAAATACCTACTAGGTGATTAGAAGAACCAAAAGGTATTTCCAATTTATGTTCAAAACAGAGAGTTGTGAGTAATGATTAAGATTTTTATTAAAATATCCAATTAAAGGTAGATAGTCTGAGTGCAATACTTTTCACCATGAAGATAGGTTAAGTGTTTTCTAGCCGAAAGAATAATAGACATGGCTTTTAAAAACACAGAATCACGTTGACTAAATGTATGAGCTCTTTTCTTATACCAATAATGTACAAATCACCTAGAAACACCAACTTTTTAGGCAATATAACCACCAAATCCTGATTGACTTGTATCTGTATAAACTTCAAAAGATAATTTTTGATTTCACTATACGAAATTTTACGAGAACATAAGCCAAGAGTAGCGAGATCGTTCAGAAAAGATTGTATCAATTGTGAAGATAATTTGAAGCTTTGCAGTAGATATAAGCATCAGTACGTCTTTTGGTTGATTAAGATTTTTATATCAGCTACATTATCTGTGTGTGAACGAGACTGACAGAACGATGAAATTAAATCACGCATGAGTTAAGAGTCTTTTCTAGCAGCATCTTGAATAACTTTAACGACAAGAAAAATAGTGTAATCAAAGAATAGAGTAAAATTCATTACATTTAAGCATACCAGTAGTTGAACTAGTAGTAACGTTATGTTGGTCAATCGGTATTTAGATATTAAGAAGTTTAGCAGAAGCTTCTTTAGTCGTATCAGCATCGATTATTTTCTTAGTTACAATTTCAGTCTGTTCCAAGAGGCGGGTTAAAACGTTAACAGGACGGAACGATATAACTTAAGTGAAATCAGAAGCAGTGTTGTGAAAATTCTCACAACTACGATCATTAACAGTTTTACCCATAGGAAAATATTAAGTAAACTTTCATCACTATGACTTTCGGTAATCCTTGAAGTAACGTATTCATTTAAATTGAAAAGAATAGTCTTTGGTTGATTTTAAGTATTTCTAGCTTGTACTTTAGTATACAATGATTGTACAGAAATGGTTTTACGAGCGACCTCAACTGCAAAAAAAGTAGTTGATTCGTAATCTTCAACACACTTGAACAATTAGTTGTTAAGAACAATGTCCTCAGTTGTTATAGTATTAGGACTAATTTGAACAATGAAATCAATACATAGTAATATTTTATCAAACAAAATAGAAGATTTAGAACGATAGAGATTGACCACAATATTCTTGCTACCTACATTAACGTCTACTTTTGAGCAAGATTTAATTGTCTCTTTAACACCTGTAGCACCTTTGATCTTTAAATCACAATCATAAGCAACATAATATAGTGAATTTTATCTTATTGGTTTTAAAATATAAAAAGAACAATTAATAAAACATAAAAATATATCAGTTAAAAGTATAAAAATTATTTAAACATGTAAATGATATAATATTCATAATTAAACTCCGTTCGATCTGTGAAACATTTCATGGCCAAAAAATCGTTATAAGATCGTTCTTTACTAATGTATTCCATAGTCGGCACGCATTATCGAAATAGCAGATCCGGAGACTATCAAACATTGAGTTGGCATTTTATTAATCGGGAGTATCACAACTTCTGGACGAAAACTTGTATCACATGGGGCAGCAGCAACACAAGTGGTCTTTGGAGCGTCAAATATATATTTTCTCTTAACAGCATATTCTCCCATTGGCAAATCTCTAGACAATCTTTTATATTCAGACTTCTTATAACCAGGAAAGTTATAGTGGTGACATCGTGTATCATCCTAACGTGAAGCTTGCATCTGAATATTCTTATTAATTAATTTAAGTAGTCCTCTAGCCTGATGAGATTCTTTCAGTATACGCTTGTGGAATTCCAAGCCAATATAAAGATCATCTAAAGATTTCTAGAAGCCAAGTCTTTTGAGAAGTCTATGTTGCACTCTACCATAAAAAATAGAAAGAAGTCGTTGACTTATAAAATCCAACTTAGAAGCAGTAGCAAGATTCGTAATAGTAGTACCAATAAGATCACTAATGTTTGGTAACGTTTTACTAAACTTATCAGGAGCACAGTCCACACGAGTCCTATATACTTTTATAATCGCAGCTTCAACAGACACCCTATTATTAAAACGTTTATTCAGAGCAATTTAGCCAAAGCGTATAAAGTGATTTGCTCATTAGCAATAGCTTCTCTACCAAGAGGTTTAACTTTAAGTTTTAAAATAGTCAGCATACGTGTATTATGTAATATCTAGCTCATTTTATCCAAATTAATTCGCAACTCCAGCGTAACAATCAAAGTAGAGATTTTTGGCAATTTAATTCTATAAAATTCAGGTTGAGCTTTCTAATTAATAACTATTACGGCAAAAGATCCAAGAGAAAAAAACTGTATTTGAATGAATCATTTAAGTGATCTAATAGTAATAAAATTTTGTCCTCAACAACACTCTTAGAGACGTGTCCGATGATTATTCTTTCAAACAAGCGATCGATTGCACACGAGATAGAATTGATGGTGCGACAAATAGAGAGCCTTAGATAATTATTTTTAAACGAACGATATAGAGCTTTGTCACTATTCTGTGTCTTAGATTATTGTACAGTAGCGATACGAATCCTTAGAATGTCCGAAAAAAATAATGATCCAAATTGTTTCCACTACTAATATATTCTAGCCTATTTCAATAAATAATAGGCCGTCAAGAGTGATAGTAAAAAGCCTGAAACGCGAGCAGTCACCAATGTACTCGAGCGTTCTACAAAAACAAGTCCAAAAAGCAAGAAAAATGTTCCTCGAAGTCTCCAAAGTCTCCGGTATTATACAAACTTCTAAATTTGTTAGCATAAGTGTAACTAGTTCGATGAAGTAATCTTTTCACTCACGTGAATCGACTTCCCCGAGTTAAAATTTATTGATGCGTTCACTATAATAATGAACAATAATAATATTAATGAAAATATAAAATATTAGAATAAGGTAAAATTAAATGCGTAACAATAATAATATATGACATAAGCAAGGTAAAAAAACATTAGATAATATTATAAAGTAATACATATAATTGACTATTATATGAGATTCTTAAACTTATAGACAAAAGATTAATAATGTTACACATAAAGCCAAATGTTTGGGGTCATTCCTCACTCTTTTAAACTTTTATTTTATTGTTTTTTTTATGATTATATGTTGTTGCATTTGAGTTGATCAAAAGCTTTACAAAATATCTCAGTTGATTGTTTGTTTTTTTAGTACAAGTCAATATTAGATAAAATTTTAATTATTAAATAGAAATCTGATTTCAATAATATTGATGCTTTTATAATCTTCAGCAAAAATAATATCAATATTTATACAAAAAAATGGGACCAATTTTGAAAAAAACAAGCTGAGTTGTTGTAAAATTGATTCAGGTGTAAAAAATATTATTCACTTTTTAAAAAAATTAAGCAAAAAACTAAAATGTTGTAAACGACGCAAAATATTAGATTGTCGCATAAATTTTGACATTTTATGTAATGTAACATTTTTTTAATCTTGATATTTTTTAATGACATTTCGATTATCTTAGTGTCTAACTTATTTTTTACATAATACTATGAAGTACGTTATTAAATGTCAATCTTGTGTAGAAATGTAAACGTTTAACAAAAATTATCTTTTTAAATAATCTATTAAGAAAAATAGGTCTGGAAATTTTAAAAGTTCATAACAATAATAACGAAAATCAATAATTAGTGAATAACATAAAGTATTAGTAATTAAAAATATTACTTTAGCATTTACTCTTGCTTAATCTAAAATATTAAAAAGTTGTTTTTTACTATAAACAAAAATGAATAATGTTTTATATCTTTTCATAAGTTTGATCATTAAAATTGGTCGCTAGAAACATTATTAAAAAACTTTTGGACTTTCGATGAATATAAATTAATAAGAAAAGCATACTTTACGATAATTCATACGATTGAAACTTATTAATCAAAATATTGTGATATTTTAATAAAGGGTTTTTATGAAAGCATTTATAATTTCAGTTAGAATTAACTTCTAACAGGTATTTTGAAATGTACTGTAAAAACAACTTAAGTTTTAAAATAAAAATATATCATGGAAAAATATTGACTAATTTAAACAATTTTTATGTATTGTTTTGATTTTTATAAGAGAAATATTTGCGGTAAAATTAGTCGCAAATCAAACATTTTTCAATTTTATTGAGTGAGCAAATTTACTAAATTTTTACACATGTCTGGTCTTTTTTTGTATATATGTACTTATCATACTTGTTGTTTTTTGATTCATTAGAAATTAAATATTTATTTTTATGTATTCTTGCATGAGAATTTTTAGTATTTAAATAAATTTTATTTTCAAATTATTAAATTTAAATATTCAAAAATGAAAGTTTGTAATGCATTAATAGTATTTATAATTATTTCTTTACCTAATATGGTTAAAAATGAGGAAAGTTATCCGTGGTGGTATTACGATTTTTTTTTCTATGCAATTGTAAGAAATCACATTTGTGAAGACAATTTAGAGTTCACTCTGAAAATAGGAGTTCAAAATACAGAAAGAGTTCTTAAAACTTTTAATAAGAAGTGTAGCAATACTGATAGTTTTTGCAGGATTTCATTTATAGAGAATATAAACATATATTGGGAAGATAGTAAGTAAATATTAGGTTGTTCAATTGAAAATGTCGCTTTTTGACAGTCAATTTTAAAATGTCATAACTCAGTCAAAAATTAATATTTTTATTTGAAATAAGTACCGTTGGAATCAGCACATTGTTGCCAACGTGATACAAGTTTATTTATGTCATTTGAAAAAAAACTCCGGTCTCTGGAATCAAAAAATCTCAAGACGTCACTTTTCAGGTCATCAGATTTGTTGAATTTCTTCTGCCGCAAATGAAGCTCTAATTCCTTGAATAAATGATAATCTGTTGGAGACAAGTCCAGTGAATAAAGAGGATGTGCCAGAGTTTCACATTCCAATTCTTTAAGCTTCTGCACTGTCGTTTTTGAAACGTGAGGTTTAGCATTATCATGGAGTAATATTGGACCTCTTTTGTTGACCAATGTAGGCTTCAGAACAGATAATTTCTTGCGCATTTCTTCTTCTTCCTTAAAGTATCTGTCTGCAGTCATAGTTTCTCTAGGATTTAGATACTTATGATGGATGATTCCACCACAATTTCACCAAATAATTAGGATTACTTTCTTATTTGAATACCTAAGTTTCGGGAAGTTTTTAGGGCTTTCATTTTTGCCCACCCATTGCAATGACCTCTTACAATTGTCAAACATGATCCATTTTTCATCGCACGTTACAATCCTTTTTAAAAATGGGTCATTTTTGTTCCTGTGAATCAAAAAATAACAAGTTTACATGCTTCTAAAACATTGGTCGGGAGTGTACTCATGGGGTATGTAAGAATCCATTTTTTTCTTTATATTTATGGGTTTTAAGTAGTTGGATACAGTTCCAACACTGACATTTAATTCTCCTGTGAGCTTCCGAATAGTTATTCTTAGATTTTGTTCCACCATTCTTTTTATTTTTTCGTTCTCAAGAACATTTATTCCATGAAAACTCTCTTGTCTTTGAAGACTTATATCTCCATTGCGGAATGTCTGGAACCAACGTTGTACGGTTCGTTTGTTGGTAAATCTTTGACCAAATGCTTTATTTATTTTTCTTGAAGTTATAGCTGCTGCTTGGTCAAGTTTGAACACGTACAAGTAAATTGGTCGGAAATCAATTTTTGACGTAACTTCTTTTTAGAGTAATAGCAACTTTTTAATAATTGCGAACAAAATACAAAAAGATGACAATGATAGTCCTCGATTTGCTCTACAAGATGGTATATATCTTGTAGCGATACGTGAACGTCTTAGAAAATTATGATCATTTAAAGTTTGATAATCTAAAAAGCGACATTTTTAATTGAACAACCTAATATCACCTTGTCGAATACCAGACTTCACTTCGATCGTAGTATATGAATTGTTGATACCTGTGGAGAAAGTAGCTTTTGGAGATCTGTATAATGCTTCAATTCTTTTTACCAATTCTTCATCAAAATCATTTATTGCTAAACTGTAGATATGCCAGCTATGGTCCACTGAATCGAATGTTTTTTTTAAAATCAATAAAAGTAGCATATAAATCTTTCTTATACTCTCTACACGTTTGAATTATTATGCAAAATTGTAATATCTGATTTAAAATATTTCTTTTTCTAAAAAACTCCGTCTAGCTAGAACCGATACAATTTTCAATCTTATCTTGGATACGTTCAAGTAAAGTTCCAGTATAAATTTTGAAAATGGTTTGTAAGATTGATATTGGTCTGAAACTAGAAATATCATTCGATATACTGTTAGGTTTCTTGATAAGAACTATATTGCACTCATTTATTTGGTCAAGAATCAAATGTTCATGATTATTGAATAAAGTAGCTAGTGCTTCTGCTTCTTTTCTGCCACCTAATATGAGGTGTTCGAGAAAAATGCCATCAGGTCCATAAGCTTTTCTTTTACTTTTTTTGATTCTAAAACTAACTTCTTTAGAAGTTATGGGATAACATTTAGAATCTTTTTTAGCATAATTCCACCACTCGATGTTTTCTCCTCTTTCTTTACCAAAGATTTCACTAAAGGTTTTATTCACACTATCTTTGCTTATGTTGTTGAATTTTTTCCTAGCTATTTCTTTAAAAACATATTTCATTGATCTACCTTCCTTGATAGCTTTATCAATAACTAATTTGTTTTTTTTAAGCACAAATCATTAATTTCGAATCTTATTAGTTTGCTAAGAATACACACAGAGAAATTTACACAAAAAAAACATCCTTATGCTATAATTTTTAGTCCTCAAAATAAAATTGAATAAAATTTTATTCAATTTTAAATATATAAATTACCATCTTATCATTTTGTCGCAGATCGTAAAACATTTCTGCTTTTTTTACAATATTTTTCTTAAACAGATTATAAATTATTATTTTTTATCAGATAGAATTAAAAATATTTATTAATTTTTTAATAACATATAAAATATCTAAAATATCTAGATAAACATTATCTATAACTTAGTCCCATACATTTTAAGTTAACATATACTAAATAATTCCTATATTTAAAATATAAGGAAGAGAGATTAGGAAATTATTTTTGATATTAAAACTTTTATCTATCTTAATATACGTAGCTTTATATGCCAATTCTCAAACATTACTAATGTTTAAAAAAAATAACGGAAGTGAAAACTAATCTATACTTTGAATTTCAATCATATTTAATAATATAAACCTAGCCTTTTATACTAATTAGAAGGTTAATTTAATTACTCTTTTTATTTTACTATTTCATTATTAAAAATTTAAGAAAAGTTATTCAAATATCAAACTGTTTTAAAATCATTAAAATATATAATAAAACAATTTTTAAAGAGTATTTATACTTTTTTAACAATTCAAAAACTTATGTAATATTTTAATACTAATCATTAATATTATAAAACATGATAAAAATAAAATGTTAATTGATAATTTACAACAACATTATTATGAAACAAAAGGTTTTTAAGTTTTTTTGATACATTTTTTTTGTAATTGAAAAGAAAGTAAATAGCTTGTCCAAGTGGAACGAGTGAAGCGAGCTGCTGTTTGTTAAATATCTATCTTTTATCAAATTTCATATATAAATTGTTTTAATATATTTAAAAAAAACCATAATTTCAAATAAATATTACAAAATATATCGTAAGCGACAATAATAAATATAACTGTCGAATTTTGCGTTTAAGATAGAAATTATATGCTCGAGACGAAAAATTAAGTCTGGGGACGAAAATTTAAAATTGAGGATGATTTTTTGTGTAAATTTCTCTGTGTGTAGTATAATTCAAACCTTTACTTTTAAGATTTTTCCTTTTGATAAGTAGGTTTTTAATTTTCGGATCATCAGTGATTCTACGTGATGACTTTATTTCCTTTATTTTACATTCATTGTAAATTTTTGTAAGATTACTTCTGATTGTATCATAGTTTTGTTCAGTATTTTCACCAAGGTCCCAATTTAATTTTTTCTTAATATCTTTTAACTTCATGGGGTCAATTTTATTAAAGTCCGGTCTAACATTAACTTTGTTGTTCTTGAATTTTGTTCTATGTGATAAGACTTTAAATTCTAATTTTAATATTAAAGGGTTATGATTGCTGTTAAAGATTTGTTTCTGTAACGCTCTAACATCTTTTATTCTTTTAGCCTAATACTTCATCTGATAAGAAATAGTCTATTTCTTCTTTAATTTTTTGATTTAGTGATATCAAAATTGTTCTTCTGTTGGATTTCCTGGTTAAGAGCATATTACATCAACATAGTCCCATCTCTCCACAAAATTGAGTCAATCTTTTACCTCTTTCATCCCCTAATACATTTTCGTTTAACCGTTTTCCATTCTTGTTATTAATTAGTACCTTTGCATTAAAGTCTTCTCCAACAATGCATTTTATATTTCTATTTTTACTATCAGTAATGATAGCTCGTAATTTGTCGTACAAAATATCAATTTCATCTTCAGAAGCAGCAGAAGTATGGAAATAACATGATGTAAAGACAACATGTCTCATTTTCTACTTTCATAACAATACTGGTTATTCTTGACGATTGTGTAACTATTTTATGAATGTATTTTAGTAGTTCTTTTTTGATAGTTATACCACAACCTCCATTTCTATTGTCCGCTTTACCCATGATATATACAAAATCTTCTTCTTGGAAACATTCATCTGGTTTCAGTAATAAATGCAACATCAATTTCCTCTGAGTTCAGCAATTCATTCAATTCAAATATTTTGTGGAGTAGTGATCTGACATTAAGTGTCATCATTTTTAACATTTTTACATGATTGTTAATTATTCGACTATCCGAAAGCCCGAAGTCACTCCCTGGCTCGAAATCTCTAATTTTTGCTTTTATCGTATCCACTTTAATTACTATACTTAATTTGTTAATTTTAAAAACTTTTTATTATCCCAGTATATGCTTATGCAATAATATTATGTAAAAATTAGGGAATAAATATAAAAACGCATACTCATAAGAGACAAAAAGAGAGGAATAAATATTTAAATTAAAAAATTTCAATATAACAGAATGAGATGGTTTATATAACATTAGAAAGATCCAACATCAAAAAAATAGAAAAATTTAACATTGTCAAGATTAATTCATAACTAGTGAAATTATAGACCAAAAAGTGCTTATAGAGTAAATATTTATTGGAGTAGAGACGTTCTAAAATATATAAATATAAATAAATGATATAAAATAATGAAATTTATATTTAAATTAAATTAAGATATATGAATAACGAGAAAGATATAAAAAATCACTGTCCAAAAGTGGAAAATGGAATTTAACAGTCAACTACATTAAATATGCTACATCTTTGTAAAATTTGCGCCATCTTTGTACATTTTGCGCCATCTTTTTTACCAATTTGCGCCATCTTAGTACATTTTTGCGACATGTATTTTTCATACCAAATAAATTATTCTTCAACATAATTTAGGTATGTTAAACAGTAAAATAATATTATTAAAATAAAGTGAAATTGAATTGGAAAAAGTGACTTTCGCTTGTCCATTGGGTAACAAAAATGGTTTTTTTAAGAAACATACATAATATGGTCAAACGAAAAAGCATCCTTTTTTATTTTTTACTAACTTATTTTTTAATTATTTCATTACATTCAGTTTACACACGGCAACGCTTTTTATGGCAACTCCTACCCTAATTGAATTAAAAAAGAGATAATAGAAATCAACTTTTTCATGTGTCACCTATGATCAAGCGAAATGGTATTAAAAAAATGAAAAAATATGAGTAATTATGGACAAGGGAATGTCTACCGTCTGAAAAAAGATGTCGCAAAAATGTACTAAGATGGCGCAAATTGGTCAAAAAGATGTAGCAAAAATGACAAAGATGGCGCAAATTGGTCAAAAAGATGTAGCAAAAATGTACAAAGATGGAGCAAATTGGTCAAAAAGATGTAGCAAAAATGTACAAAGATGGCGCAAATTGGTCAAAAAGATGTAGCAAAAGTGACAAAGATGGCGCAAATTGGTCAGAAAGATGACGCAAAATGTCATAAGATGTAGCAAATTTTACAGAGATGTAGCATATTTGATGTAGATAACTCTTAAATTCTGGGGTTCTCCAAAAGTGATTCTTTTCGAGAGTTATTCATTATAGTTTTTTTTTAATTTTAATTGAAATTTGTTGGAAGATTAAACAAAACTATACAGAAGCATGGCCTTTGACTAGTTTGATAAAAATGATAGATAATCAAAATATTCAAGATATTGTTATTATTTACATTTTAAATTTTTTACATCCCATAATAATTTAACATCTCAATAAATTTTTATTTTAGTACTTCAAAATGCTTAATCATGAAAGCTGTAAATATATATACTCTACAATATATATATCTTTCAAATTTGTAAAGAGTTGATATTATTACAAATATTCGTTGCATGAAATTTTGTCAAATTGAAAAACTAAACGATTGACTATTAACCCTTTCCCTGCCGGATGACGCGTATACGCGTCATAAACAAAAATGTTAATTTATAGTGGTAATTTATGTTATAAGTGGGAAATTTTGGAATAAAGTTTTTCTATTTTTTTAAAAAAATATATATATGAAATAAAATTAGAAAAGAAAAAATAAATTAAAAAAAACAATTTAATTTTAAATTTAAAAGTGAATTTAACAGAATTATGAAGAAAAATTGTAACTTTAGCTTATTTGTTTTATTTCTACTGAAGAAATATATTACCAATTATTTATTAACATTTTCTTCTATATAAAAGTACTTTTCCAATTTTACACACCATTGAATGCGTAATACAAAGAAAAAAATCTCTGGCAGGGAAAGGGTTAACATTATGATAATATATAAAAATAGTAGTATAGAATTACAATGATATAATTATATTAATATATGAATAATATTATATTTAAAAATGCATGAATATAATTTTAATTGATATTTCGAATTCCCCAATTTTTTAAAACTATTAATTTTCCCAAAAATTAAAATCAACTAATTGTATAAAATAATTAAGAATAATACTTTTTTATTTTTAAAAACATGAACTGGCTTCTTATTATATTATTTGCTTTACTTAAAAGTAGAAATTTATGTCTTCTTGTTATTTTAAGTTCATGGAAGCAATAAAAGTAAATCATGAGATTATATTGTATTAAGCATTTATTGGCTTTATCATTACAACATAATTATTCATTTCAAAATATCGCGTTTAAATCTGTTTTAATTCTTCACATTCTTTAAAATTAAAAGAAATTTCATTCTCGTTTTGCTAAATAAACATTATTTCAAGAGAAATAATTACAATATATAAATTCTTATGACATGTATACGCCTTGAATAATAGTGTATATAAGTATCAATTTAATGTTATTATCTTTATTTTAGTTTAAATATATCATATAATAGTTATTTTTAATGTTTTTGTATTATTCAAAGCGAATTAACAAAATCTATCTACTCTATTTTTGATATTTGACAATAGTTTTTGTTAAATCATTATCTTTAGCGATACATCAATAACTATTAGTTATTGATTTGACTAAATTTATAAACGTAACAAAATTGTGAAGGTATAAACTTAATAAGGTTAATGAAAATTTTATTTTATATCTAAATTAAAATATACTGAAATTATGATAAAATTGTTCTCTTTTATACTTCTACTTTTCCTTATTTTCTTCTCAGGGTCTATTTTTAGAACTTCACTATTTTATTTTTGATTTCTATTAATTGAATTTTTATCTGACGTTTTAATTGATTTTTGTTTAATTGAATTTTACTGTTATTTTCTTAATTTATTTTCAGTACTATATATCTACAAAATGTCTGGTAAAAAAATTTGCATTCTTTCTCTGCTCAGTGAGAAACCAGAATTTGATAGTGATTCTACTAAAAAAGAAGATAGCGACTAAGGAAAAGGTGAAATGACACTTAAACAAATAAGAATTAAATTAAAGCAACCTCTTTCTATGTACGTGAAAAAAGATTTTAGTTATAGTGAAGCCGAATTTAAAAAGATGATCGATGAATTAAGTTCTTTAACTCAATATATCGATATTAGTGCTATTGAATATTATGGTCTAAATCCTGAAACCACAAAAAAACAATTGGTAGATAAAGGAATCGAAACAAACGACGCCTTAAAATTACTCAGTATTTTTATATCTAAAGGAAATAATATTGATAACATTATAAAAAAATCTTCGGGAAAGACAAAGTCTGATTTGATTCGTTTAAAACATAAATGCTCATTGAAGAAAACATCTACAAGTGCTGATGATATTACTTTATCAAGAGTTGTTGTAGCAATAATTGAATTATGGCCTATGTTAAAATCCAATAAAGTGATATTTAATCTTTTAAATTTAGAGATGAGTCAACCACGTCATTGGTTAGCAATTCCTGGGGCCGCCACTATGATACCAAAGGACTCTCGATACGATGGACTTTTTAGAATCGTTCTTGATTATCAAAATCAAATACATAAGATTATAGGCAAAGGAAAGCCCAATAAGGCTGAGAACATATGCAATGTTATGAGAAATGGTGAATTTCTACAGGAAAATAAAAGACTTGAATTACTAAGAAAATTGGATATAATTGATGACAACGGCGACGTTTTAGTCTCTTAAATAAACAATTTACTTTTAGTGTATTAAATAAAATTTTTTAGCATATGTTATAATAACAAGCCATAGTTACAACTTCGAGAAAGTTATATCTAGGCCGAAGCTTAAATTGATAGATTTTTTAATTTTAGTAAACAGTTGAGGGCTTTTTTCTAATATCTTTGCTTAGTCTTCCAACGTATTCTATGAAAGTATTTTTACAAGAAAATATCGCTAATGTTTTGTACATAAATTAAAAAGTTATTAATCGATAATTATAATACAAGATTTTCCTTTTATTCTCCAGTTATTCTTTTCAAATAATTCGTAAACCGAAAACTTTTATGAACTCTCGTGAAATTATTTGTGACACAATAAATAACCAAAAAATTGATGTTTTTAAAAAAAAACTTAGGTTATTATAAACTAAAATTCTTGTAATCGGTTTTCTTCATTACGTTATAAAAGACACATCTTTTGTCTATTTGATCACAAAAGCCATTTAAATCTTATAGAAGTTGCGGCAAAACGTACTTTTTAAATTTTTTTCTTAAATATAGTATAAAATGTAATTCACGTTAGAACAATTTTTAAATGAAAATAATTTTTAAAAATTAACTCTATAGGTTAAAAATGTATAGAAAACTTCTGCAATTAAGTTTTAATTTAATTACTTCAAAATGATCAGAAACTTTGATATCTCATTGATATATTTTTACAGGAAAAATCACGTGCTTCCAGGTGATATACGTTTCGTGTATTGTTTTACATTGAAATTTCAAGATAAATTGTTTCAAAGAAAAAAACTATTTAAATAATCTATGTATTCTCAGTACAAACATTGACTTTAAGAGTTTTATGAATTTTTATTATCTACAAATTCATTTTTTATAAATTAAAAAAAATACCACTGCGGCAAGGGTCAAAATATGTGACTTAGAAATTAACATAAAAAAATTATAATTCAAATACTGATTGAATTGTATTATTTGTTTTACACGTCATAGTGTGGAATTTTCAAAAGTTAATTACATATAATAAAAAGTATATTATAAAGCATGCCGTTTAGTAAATTAAAATGTTTAGTTTTTATGATAAATTTTTGCTAAAAATTTTCAAATAGTTATAATAAAAATAAAAAGGACTATTTAACAAATGATTAAAGTTATTTTAAATAATTTTCATTGATATAAGGTTGCTTCATAACGTAGTGACCCTTTTAAATATAAAAATTAATTTAACATATATTGGAGTAATAAAATTACAAAAATTTAAATAATTGAATTTACTACAATGATTTTTATAATTATTTTTCTACTTTTTATGTCACTAACAGTAAGTTTTTTGGTACTTATTCGTTTCGGTAGGACCACTCAAAAATGTGTTTTGGTTATTAAATTATGTTTAAAATATATTTTTATTAAACAATACATTAAATAAGAACGTCTATATTAATTACTAGCAATTGACTTTATCAATTTTTGCTACAGAAAGCAAATATGATATTGTATCGCGCAAAACTTACTTAAAGATAAAATGTTCTATGTTCATTTTTCACACAATAGACTTAGCTTAATATATATTTAGCATATTTTTAGCTGCTTTTTGTATTTTTTTTCTTTATTTGATGACCTTTTCACATTATTAAATTATCGCGGTGTAAGCTCTAATTTTAAAGTTCATAAAGTTACATTTGAAACAAATTTTTTATTAGCTAAGATCCTTAGCCTCATGTTTGCCTGATTTTTAGTGTCTCTAACTATTAGAACGCATTATCGAGTTTTTTTAGTAAGTATCTCAAAAAAGGCCATTAGGGTCTTAAAATTTCTACTTGGACATTGTGATAATGAAAGGTTCACTATTTCTACAACACACTTCACCATAAGTATATAGATGTAGTAAATTTTGCAAAAAAAATTGACAAAATTTAGTTTAATTTTTTACGATTATTTTTCTCACTATAACCAAGAGAGTATTATATTATCATTAAGATAGCTTAAATTTACTATACAATCATTTTTCTTTGTATTTAATTCAAAATGATTAGTGACTTGATTGAGGTATACACTACCAAAAATGACCGGGATACTTTATTTATTATTTATACTTCAAAATTTAATAAAATTTTTAATTTTTTTCCACCTTATCGACGTGAAAATAGTATATTATTATTATTAAATATTTTATTTTAACATATAGTTATGAATTCGGAGTCTTAGATTTGCTCCAGAAACTTCATTATCAATAACCTTGCTACGAGTAAGCATGTTGAATCAATCAATTTATTTTTACACTCTAAAATACAACAAAAATGATAATTTTATAGTTAACTTAAAGAGCTTGTTAACTAGTTACTACCATGTTGTTAGTAAAATAATAAACGGTTGCCAAGCTCCGTGGGTATTCCTTTATGTTAGTTAACCCTTTCACGCTCGAAGATTTTTCTCTTTGTATTACGCAGTTTTCTGTGTGTAAAAGAGAAAGAGAACTTTTACATAGAATAAATGGTTAACAAAAAATTGGTGACATGTTTCTTTAGTAAAAATTAATATATAAGAAATAAAATGAAGCTAAAAGTAAAATTTTTTTAAATTTTTAAAAAATTTATTTTTAATTTACTTTTATTATTTTAAGTTCTTTCTTTTTCTCTTCTTTTTTTTAATTTAAATATTTGAAATTACCAAAAAAAACTTTATTCCAAAATATTCTTTCTTATGTACAAATCGCCACTGTACATTTACATTTTTGTTTATGACGCGTATATGCGTCATCCGGGCGTGAAAGGGTTAAATTATTTTTAATTGCCGTAGAAAAAAAGATCCGTGGCGAAGCTCCTACGCAATATTAATGTAGACTTTATTGAGTAAAAAAAAATAGAACTAAAATTATAACAATTAATAATAAAATAGTGATATAAAAAAATGAATGAAACAAATTATAATATGATTTAAAATGAATTAAATTTTATTTATTCGATTTCCCATGACCTTTATCTTAGCACGATCCGAGATTTGGCGTGTTCTGAGGATCATTTTCTTTTTAGTTGGGTCCTTTGGAATACTAATTCTTACTATGTTATTATTTTAATGACACTGACGACGTGATATATCTAACGAAATGTAATCTTTTTTTTTACTATTAAAACTCAAATCTAGAAATGGCCATACCAAAACGGAAAAGTACCGTTTTTCTAATAAATATTAATGCATTTAAAAGTATTCTATTCCAATTGATCGTAAAAATTATATTAATGATAGAACAGGTAATAATTTATTTTGACGAATTATACTGAAATTTCATAATAGAATGTAAAAGTACTTACAACAAAAATTATAACCGCGAAAAACGAGACATATCTAAAGATTTGTATGCGCCTTGGAAATTTCCTATAAAATATTATGTCGAAGATCCTGTGAATAGTAAAAAAGTCGAAGAAGCAATTGAAATTATATCAAAAAATACATGTGTTAACTTTACAAAAGAAGAAAAAACATTTAATAATGAACAAGGTTTAATTTTCAAATCAGGTTCAGCTTGTTCTTCAAATGTTGGACTTGCTGATCCAAACAAACCTCAAGTAATTTATCTAACAAAGGGCTGTTACGATAATTCTCCATATATTTTACATGAAATAGGACATGCTTTAGGCTTAATACATGAACAGTCTCGAAGGGATAGAGATAAATACGTTCAAATATATTTAAGTAATGTTCATACCAGTGAGCGCAATAATTTCCAAATATTGGGTTATGACAACTATAAAAATTATTCTACTTCATACGATTATTATTCGCTAATGCACTATCATCCTACAGATTTTGCTATTGATAAAAAAAAGGACGTTATAACGTCAAAAACTCATGAATTATACAACAAAATGATGGGACAACGAAAAAACATGACATTTAACGAATTTAAATTAATTAATTTATGTCATTGTAATACTTGTAATTGGGTTGATGATGATGGAAATAGAAATAAAAAATACAATGGTATTACCTGCAGAAATAGTGGTTATCCTGATTTTAAAACCTGTGGTAAATGTATTTGTCCGACAGGATATACTGGTGAAGATTGTAGTGTTATCGATTCTAGCGATTTAGCATGTGGTTCGACGAAATTTAAAGCTAGATCTTACAATCAAAACCTTTTTTTTTACAAAAAAATGATATGTAATGTTTTTATAGTGGCAGATCGTCGAAAGAAAATAAAGATTCAAGTACACTTCTCAAATACACCAACAGGAAATATATGCACTGAAGATATCAGCAATCAAATAAAACATAGAAGAGATAAAGGAAATACTGGTTTACTTTTATGTGGACAACACAAGAAAATTAAAAGTCTAAAATCAGAGTCCAACTCCGCTCTTATAATTTACAGGGGTTACTCTTCAGATAGTGTTTTAATATTAACGTTTAAGCAATTTAGTAGAAGAACAAACAGTAAAAAAGCTAAGTTATCTTAATAATAATAAAATATTCTTATCATAAAATAAAAATTGTTATTTAATTAAAATTTCTTCATTGAAACTTTATACTTCATATTAAAAAAGATAAACAGAAACAAATTAATAATTTAAAATTTAAAGAATTTAAAGATTTTACATTTTATAAAATGTCCTAAAAAGTTAAATATGCAAAAGTAAAATTTTTATGTATTATATTTAAAATATAATTTTTATCTGGAATCTTGCGCGAGACGAGACCTTATTACAGGAAAGTTTATTAACCAAATTTATTACAAGTATAAGCAAAATAGTGGCCACCTAACATAATCGTTAGTATTACAATAAAATTAAAACAACTTACTATTTTTACAATACTAAATTTAGCAGTACAAATTATCACTAAGACAATAGGATAGAGTAAGACGCTTATCTAAAACAACATAAAAGTTAGGATTACATTAGGTGAGCACATAAATTAATAAAAGAAAATATTAAAATTAAGAAATAATATAAATGAGTAATCATTTCAAAATTGCAGGTATTTATAATTTTAGAGACAAAGGAAATTACCGCGCGTAGGTACAATTTCCCAAATTCTAATGAAAAGAACATTTAGTTCTTACTCAAAGCCGGTTTAACTAATTAGTTAATTTTAGACTATTCTGAGATATGATATAGACTTTCATTGCTCTTGTACCACAGCTGTGTCAGTCTGTTTTTAACTACATTTTAACTTTGTTTTAATTATAATAAAATAAATTTAGTCCAAATATATATTATTTTATTTAATAAAAATACAAATAAAAGAAATATTTCATATGTGTTTTAATGGTAAAAATAATAAAAACAAACTACAGTGTAACCTCTTAATAAGAAACCTCTTAATAAGAGAAACCTCTACTTAGTCACCGTAAAGTCTGGTCCTGAATTTTTTTTCTTAATTTCCATACAAAAAAACCTCTAAATAAAGTACCTCCAAATAATCATGGTAATTAAGAAAATTACATGCATTTCTCCATATATTTTAACCTCTGAATAGTTTCTTAGTCAATTAGAGACATGAATTTACTGGAAAATTTTCTAAAATTGATATTTTAGGAATAATGAAAATACGTGTGGTAATTTATATTTGAAAGTCTTCTGATCTTAGTAATAATGAAGCCAGTAATTCTGACAGTGATGAAAAAATTACTCAAGAAGTAACAAAAGATGAAGTTATTAGGGGTCTATACAATTTAAGAACTTATGTCAAAAATTCTATAATAGATGATTCTCTTCCTCATATAGCCCGTTTAAAAGATAAAATAGTAAATCATATCACTAATTGCAGTTTTCAATCTAAGATCACGGGCTACTTTAAATAATGTACCTAGAAATAAATAATTAAAATTAGACTATATTTAATATTTATTTCTTTTTGTTTTTTACTCTATATGGCTTTTTTTTATTTAACATTGCCTAGTAAATATCTAGACATATTATTAGATTTTAGTCATCAATATTAATGATATATTAAATAACCTCTAAATAAGTAAAACCATTAATAGTCACCAAATTTCTTGGTCCCGGCAAGGCTCTTATTTAGAGGTTACACTGTATATAATAAAAATTTATACAAATTATCCATCAGTTGTTTACTAATGAATCATTATCGACCCCCAGAATTTAAGAGTTATATTCACTAAATATGCTACATCTTTGTAAAATTTGCTATATCTTGTGACAATTTGCACATCTTTTTGACCAAATTGCGCTATCTTTGTACATTTTGTGCCATTTTTTTACCAATTTGCGTCATCTTAGTACATTTTTGGGACATCTTTTTTACCAATTTTCGCCATCTTTGTACATTTTATGACATCTTTTTTTCAGACGGTAGACATTCGCTTGTCCATGGTTACTTATGTTTTATCCTTTTTTTTAATGCCATTTCGCTTGATCATGGGTGACTACGGGCAAGCTAATTTCCATCGTCTCCTTCTTTATTTAATTAGGGTAGGGGTCGCTGTAAAGTGCGTATCCGTGTGTTAACTGAATCCAATGGAATGATCAAAAAATAAAAAAGAATGCTTTTTCGCTTGCCCATATTATGTATGTTTCTTAAAAAAAACCATTTTTGTTACCCAATGGACAAGCGAAAGTCACTTTTTCCAATTCAATTTCACTTTATTTTAATAATATTATTTTACTGTTTAACATACTTGAATTATGTCGGAGAAAAATTATTAGTTATGAAAGATACATGTCGCAAATTGTCATAATATGTAGCAAATTTTACAAAGATGTAGCATATTTAATGTAGTTGACTGTCAAATTCCATTTTCCCTCTATTTCTATCAAAAAATATCAGAAAAAAAATACAAAGATTCGAGTGAAACATCAATTATTATACATCCTTTTGGTGAGTAAATTGAATAGTAAAGAAAGTTAATGAAAAAAATTTATAATAATATATCAAATATTGTTAAAATCTAAATGAATTTGACTTAGAGACCAAAATTTTTATCTGAAAAGACAAAAAAGGCAAATAAACTTTTTGACACCTTGAATTATGTTATACATTCCTAATTAAATGATCCATGAGAGTAAAAAAGAATGTATGCACAACCCAATTGTCAAAATGCTAAGATTTCAATATTTTGTAGTAAAATATTTATACCAGATTTTTTTAATATTAAAAAAATGTTAAAAATAAACATCAAACATAAAAATTTACTATAGCTATATTAAACATAGAAATATCCGTACTAAGTTAATGAATAATAATATATAAAAAATCCCATCAAAAGTAATAAAATATTTTAGTTAATTTATTTACATTCACTTGAGAATTAACTGTAATCAAGTTTGTTAGGTATTCATAAAGTAATATTATTTTATACCATTTAATTTTAATCAAGTCTAATTTTTTAATACATTTATTACAATGTTTCATTAATTTTTCCACGTACGTGCTTTTTTGTAGTAATCATAAAATATAATAGCATATTATATTAACACATATTATAAAAATTTTTTAATTTTAAAATACAGATTATTTTTAAATTTAAATAATTTTTAATGCATAAAAATTTTTGTTTAATTGTTACTAAATATTTGAAAAATTTAAAGTTTATATAAAGCTATCCTTTTTTGAAAACAAAAAAATTCGTTTATATTTTATAATTGAAATTAATCATTTTTAAAAGTAAAATAAACTATTTTTAATTATTACATTATAGTACTTTTATTTTCAAGACATTTTACTTTTTAAAATACTTAAAATTTAATTTGTAAATATTTGAAAGTAATTTAAATAGGAAATAAAATAGTTTTTTTTTAATTTCACTAATATGTGTATTTTTTTAGTAATTTTTATTTTTTCTAAAATTGTAAGTTTTTATTTAATTGTTGATTTTTATCTTTAAAACATATCTAAGAATTTTATTTATAGCTTTTATACTTTAAAAAATAATAATTCTATGTCATCTGTAAAAATCACTACAAATAATGAACTAGATGATAATTATAGAATAAAAAAAAGTATAATAAGATATAAAAGATCAAAGTGGGTTTTACCAATTAAATATCATATCAGTCAAAAATTAAATGTATCTGTTATAAAACAAGCAATCAAGGTAGTTGAAGAGGAGACTTGTGTTACCTTTAATGAATCAAACAATCACATAAGAATCAAAAGAGGAATAAATTTTAAAAAACATCACTCTTCATGCCATTCATATGTTGGAATGAGGAGATATCGAAGGCCGCAATCAATTTCTCTTACTGTAAACTGTTCAAATAAAATTGGGAGTGTTCTTCATGAAATATTTCATTCGTTAGGTTTATATCATGAACAATCAAGAAGAGATAGAGATAGTTTTGTGAAAATATGGAGAAGGAATGTTTACGATTATCTTAGATATAACTTTGCATATAATCCAATTCATAATGCTCAAAACTTTAGTGTAAAATACGATTTAGGGTCTCTTATGCACTACAACCTTAAAGCATTCAGTTCTAATGGACAGGCAACAGTTGTGCCACTAGACGAAAATTATAACAATACAATAGGTCAACAAAATAACTTTACCTTCAATGATATCAAATTGATAAACTTTTTTTATTGTAATAAAACCTGTAAAAATACTACACCAAAACCAGACTGTAAAAATCATGGATACGTAGATTCAAGAAGCTGCAGGCAATGTAAATGCCCGCACGGCTTTGCTGGAGATACATGTGAAATTTTGAAACCACAGTCAAATACTGCACTATGTGGCAATCAAACTATTAATGCAACTAAAAGTGAACAAGTTTTAACAAAAACTGGAATTATGGAATGCACATATCAGATTAAATCTAATCCTGACAAAAGATTAAAGATAACAGTCCAAAATATAACTGCTAATACACCCCCTGATCCTAAAGAATATTTATATTGCTTTCAAAAAATGGCACTAGAAATCAAACATAAGAATGACACATCTGTTACCGGTCTGAATATATGTGGCAATACAAAGACTCCAATAATTGTTACTTCTGAAGGAACTTCAGTTCTTGTTTTGTGGTATGGAAAAAAAGATAATCATTCATTTAATTTAACTTATCAAGAAATAGATGAAAAAAAAGATTAAATAATCTCTTTAATCTTCTTACTGATGTTTTTAAAAAAATTAACTTGCTTTGTAAATCTTATTTTTATATTGAATCTGGAAAAACAAATTACAAAATAATAAAAAATTTTCAATTTATGTATACTGATAAATTGAATTTTAAACTTTAATTTCTGGTATATTTCCATTTTTAATATATCAGTCACTAAGTCAACGTCAAACATTCGTATTTCAATATTGAAACAAGTATGAAATACAACAAAATTAAATAATTGGTGTTTTATTATTAAACTAATTTTTGATAAATTTATAAGCTCAAACAAATGATTTGATACACATGCATTGAATTATTATAACAAAATATTTTTGTAAGGAAAATTTAAGTTTAACCCAAGAATTGCACATTTTTTAAAACACAAGTGTCGAGTTGTTTTGAATATTTTCATTTTTCTAGAATTCTTACCTTTTTATGAAATGAAGCTAAGAAATATATACTTTAACTTCCATAAAGTGGCGATTTCATAATTTATTTATTGATATTTGATGAAGCTAAATAATAGCTTTAAAATAATGATTTTTAAGTGCAAAAAAAGTAAAAAATTATAAGAAAATAGAAAAGCATAGATGAAAAACTTTTATAGTATCTCCCCTTTCCATCCTATCTTTATTTCAATAAATTTAGAATAATTTATTCAAATCTTTCTAGCATTTGCTTTATTTATATTATATCACTATAAAGTAGTGACGTTTTTTCATAAATTTTTTATCATAAATATTTAAAAGTTATCGCAAAATAATTTTATAAAAATCATGTCAATTAAAATGTTTAAAACTTTCTTTTGTTAGTTGAAAATATACAAATTTATTTAAGATACAATCTGGCTTACTCATTTATTTAACATTGTAAAATTAATGACTAATTTTTGTAAAATAATTAACATAATGAAAGAAAAATAAATATTGAGTTCATTCCTAAGTAAATTTAGACAACACAAATAAAATATTTCAATTAATATGCAAAATAATATTATTAATAAAGCATTACTCTTTATCAAAAGGTCGGTATATTTTACATAGACTTTTATATTTAAAAATAAGAACGACAATTATAACCTTATTTAATTTTAATAATGATATATAGATTGTGAAAATTAAGCAAGTATTTCTTGAAAAACAATTACATGAAACAAAAAATGATTAACATGTCATACATAGTTTGAATTTACGTATTACTAAAATTATATTTACAAATTAAATATCAAATTACGTTTACATAAAATGTTAATAAGAATAATAAATAATAGTGAAAAGGATTTTAAAGAATGATTTTACTGGACTTTATAATTTAATTGCAGTGATTTGTTTTGGGAAACGAAAAAACGTTTTTAAAATATGTATATTATTTTTTAATTTTCACACGTATGCTTTTCTAGTTTTATCCTAAATCAAACAAAATATTGCGAAAATATTTACTTATGCAGCGATTTATATTATTCTTTAAAATAATCATATCGTTGTCGCTATATATTTTAAAATTTGAACATGTTATTATTTTTTCATACGTAGAACGTTTTTTAAACATTTTACATTGAAATATCCAAATTGTATTTCTTTTTGAATGTATAACCTCGCATTTGATATATTAACATTTAGAAAAATATTTTTTTTGCTGGATATATTGTTTTTGAGTATATTGAACCCATCCAAAAACGCCGAGATAGACTAATAAACGTGTTTTTCTCAATATAATTAATTACAATAGAAATCGTATAAAAGTGGCTATTTGGGATGTAACTTATTACAATTTATTAGTATAACTTACTAATTTAGTAATTACTATCTATATATGTCTCAAACTTCTCGTAGTACAAGATTCCTAATTTACCTATAACTTACACCAAACTGAAAATACAATACTAAATAAAACATGATAACACCACAGTAAAATCACAAGGAAACAGTAGTTAATAAAATTGACGATGCGGTTACCAAAATCAACTTAAATATCAGATAAAAGTTTTCTGATTTTCTACAGGCCTAAATCTTAATTAATGAATAATTTTAAAAGCACCAACATTGTGATCTTATTAATATAATTGTGGATGGATTTTTTCTAATTTTAAATCGTTTATTTCATATTTAAAAAATGTTTGCTTGAAAAATTTAAAAATTATTAAACAATATGACTTAGAAAATGTATTATTGATCTATTGATTCAACTATTTACAATATTAATAATTTATCTTAACAAAAATTTGTAAAAAATAATTCTTTTCCCACGAAAAAGTGCGAAAATATATAACTGAATCAAAACATAAGTTTTTGTTACTTCAATAAAGTTTATACTTATATTCAATACAAACCCTTAGAAAAGAAAGAAAATAAATTTTTATTGTTTTACTACCAGTTCAATTATATAAAAGTTGTGCCTTCTTAATTATTGAAATATAATGAATAATTATTTAATGGTAACATTAAAAATGAAAATGTCATATTTTCACTTCGAATATTAAATACAAAGATATGATCATATAAAAATAGGAGTTTTTAAATGGCGCGATTTAAGTAAAAGTAATAAATAATTAAATGTTTAAGACAGTGCTATCTTTATATAAATAAACTGATAAAAAAACAATGAAAATACATTTTTTTCTTTTCCATGTGCCAATATTGAATATAGGTATAGAAGTATATTGAAGTAACAAAAACATAAGTTTTTGATTCAATATTTAAACCTACATTGGTAAATAAAAATTATTCAAAAACGGTAAAGGGTGATACATGTTATTATATTAATGCAAATAATTTTTTAATTACTTGATCATGGTTGAAAATTTTCTGATTTCAAAAAAATCGCAGAGTGAAATATGAAGTTTGTATTTTTTCCAAGATACCGTTTTAACATATAAAAAATAGATCTTCAATTTTCTTTCATCTTAACATATTCTAGTTTCTCAAAAAACGCGATTTACATAAAATACTTAATAACTGTAGTTTTATGTGTATTTTAGCTGGTTAATATTTTTATAAATTCTATGTAAAAAAAATTATAATATTAGGCATAGTTGTCTATTCAGTTTTAAACAACAAATAATCTAAAATTTACAAACCTAAAAATTAATAAATAAACAAAAATATAAGCTGATTTGAATAAAATTTTTATTATAACAAAAAAAATAAAATAATTATGAACAAAACCCTGTAATAATCATAAAAATTTTTAATCTTTCATATTGTGCCGATTGAAATTTAAATCAAACTTTACGTCATATTAAAAGCTCAACGAGTTTGTTTAATAACTTTCAATTTATTTAAATTATGTTAACCTTCTCATAAATAGAATATAATTATCTATAAAAAATGTATAAAAAGACAAATTTTTAACTTTTATCATAAGCAATTATTTCAATGCAAAAATTACTTCTTTTGGCTATTTTGGGTTTAACTGTTTCTACAATTTATTGTGGAAGTGGCAGTGGTTCTTCTGAATCTAGTGAGGCAAAGGATTTGAAGAAGAAAAAGGAATGTGCTGGAGATGTTGTTGATGAGACTGGAGATTCTGGAAAACCACTTTTAATTGAAGCATTGTTCAATGTATCTATAACTTTCACTGGACAAGATAAAATTATCTTTGAAGAATTCATCATTGAACTTGAAGGGTTATTCGCTTCTGAGAATTACACTTCTCTTGAAATTGTTATGTACTCATCATTCAAGCTTAAAAAATTCTTCTTGAAATATCCAGTATTCTATAAACAATGCCAATTCTTGTCCATTGGATCATGGGGAACATTCTACGATCTCATCCAAGTTGGAGTTTACCTTTCTGCAGACAAATTCAACGGATGTTTAATTGTAAATGAATTCGGTAAATTCGACCTTATTGAAGCTTTCTTACAATTCAAATCAAAATGCCCAAATCCAGCTGCCTTTGAAGTTTACATTTCACAATTAACTCTTATTTTGGAATCAACTGAATATTCTGAATCTGAGAAATATGCTCTTATCTATGAATTGATCCTTCAAATATCTGCCGAATTCCCAGACTTAAAAGAAGAATTCCTTGAACTTGAAATCGGAACCTTCGGATCAATCTACATGCTCCAAGAAATCTCTGTCCAATACTACAGAATGAAAGAAATCAAGAAACTCTTCAAAGGAAAACCAAAATGTGAATTTGTCTCTGCTTTATACTCATGCTTATCCGATTCAAAATATACAATTTCTACTTCAAATAAAGGATACTTGAAAATTCTTTTTGATAAATTCTCAGTTATCATTGCCAATGATACTCTTACATATGCTGAACAAATCAAAGCTATCTCTTATCAATACCGCCAATTTATCAAAACTTTTGGCTACTTGCAAGAAACAATTTTATCCTTTGAAATTTCTGCCGAATTCGGTACTTTTGGTGATTTCATTGCTATGTTTGCTTTCGGAGAATCCCAAGAATGCTGGCCAGAAGATTTCCTTACTTTCTCAGAAGTCACTACCGAAGTTGCTACAACCGAAACCGCCACAACTGAAGCCCCAACAACAGTTCCAGTTACTGGAGACTGTTCTACTGCCTCATCTGTTGTCCTCCAAGTTGTTGGAACTCAATCAATCCTCTACACCTCTGCAATGACTTCATGGTCAACATGGGCTGCCATCGAAAAAGCCAACTGGAAGACATTCTGTGACAAGATTTACGCCAACTATGTCATCTCAACAACAATGACTGAGGAAGCTAAAGTTACTGCTATAATTGCTGACATCAATGCCTATGTTGCATTCTACTACTACAGAGAAGAACACATCCATTCAATCCAACTTGGAGCATGGGGAACTGTTGGACAATTATGTTCATGTTAAGTATGATTTTAATACTTTATTTAATTTTAAAATTATTTATATATTTAAATAAAATTTCTTAAGAAAAATGTATTACTTATTTCTAAAACAATACTATATGAATTTAATAAATTTACCATAGAAAAAATATATTCAAAAAAAGTGAAACAAATAATTAAAAATTTACTAAGCCTCTATAATCTTTAATTACATTATGTAGATAATAAGGATTCTTCTAGCAACTTTTCGGATATTGAAAGAAATATTGGATATGCAATTAATAATAAACCTAAATGTAAAATAGCGTCTTTAAATACAACACTACGTTTAAAAATTAAAGGTATTGTTTAAGAATTTAGAAATAAAATAGATAACAATTTTGGTAAAATAGGTGTTTATGTAGTTGACAAGAGAGAAAGAAAAAATGCTCCAATTGGTTGTCATGCAGTTCCTAATGAAATTAAACATAAGTTGCTGTGCTTGTTGTTGGAACAAGCACACTGAATTTTGTTTTAGTGAAACTAATTCAATGAAAAATTTTGTTCTAGAAACAATTTTTATATTGTCTAAATTAAAGATAAGGTGATACATATGATATATTAATTATAGGTTATTGATCATCAGGAATGCAATGGCGTTATCAGAAAATGCCTTAGATGAAATTTTTTTTTTAAACTTTTTTATTTTTAAATATTTCGATGAAATTTTTGAATATACGTAAAATTTTTATTAAAAAAATGATAGTAGAGTATTTTTGATATTCATAAACAATATTTTTAGGGTACTTTATAGGGGGGTAAAGTTTGATAAAATTTCTAAAATTGTCAATTTTTAAGATTTTTTTATTTTTATTTTTGGGATATATTTATCTATTGTTTAACAATATTTCTAGGTAGGGGCATCAAAAAAAACTTTTCATTTTTTACTATTTTTGAAGCACAGTAAACACAAGATTCTGATGCTTATAGTATTTTTGTTGTCTCGAGTGTACTTTTGGTGTAGCGTTTATTTGCCAAAATTGTTTATTGTGTACTAATATTATTCATTAATATAAAATATTTATAATTATTACATTTTGGTTTGGATCATATGCGTACTATATGTATATTACATTAGAGATTATTTTTATCATTTTAAAATACGATGTTACGTTCAAAAATTGCAGCATATTTTTTGATGTTATTTCTTGATAACACACGGTTGAAGAAATTGAAGAAAAAATTAATAGTAGATTTAAATCTAATATTTTTGTTATTAGGTGTTTATATATTAATTAAATTTAAATGGTAAATGAAATTTTAAAGGTTATGTCAAAAAAGTCTCGTTAACAATGTCATAAACTTAATTAGCAAAATCTTTTCATTTTAATTTTAATCTTTCACTTATATATATGATATCAATAGATATGTGTAACAGATATATTATATAGTAAAATAAATATATCAAATATAAATTAATTATTTTTAAAATAATTCATAAAAATTACATGTATATATATTGAAGTATTGAATTCTTTTGTATAAAAATGTATAGTAATTATTTTAAAAATATATAAAATTTTTTAAATCAATACATAATTAAATAGATATGTTTTCTAATATTTTCTTTTTGGTCGAACATGCTTTAAAAAATAATCAGCTTTCTTTTTTTTCTCTATTTTTTTCTTTATCTTCATTGGCCGAGCTTTTTCTCTCAAAGTTTTTTTCCATATTTCACGAGGGTCCTTTGGAGTTGGTTTGGATCTTTGTTCCTTTTTGTTACCTGGTTTCTCCTCAGGTCTGTCTTCCGATTTTTTAGAATTATCTTCTAAAAAAAACGAAATATGTAGAAATATTAATAGTTTAATAAAATTATTACCTTGTGAATAAAATGGAAAATAGGATGAAACGTTTCCCATTTTTTTGATAAACGGTGAAGTAAGATAAATGATGAAGTAGGAATGTTAAAATCAGTTAATGATTTGAAATAGAAAAAATATATATAAATATGTAGTATTATGGTGGTATGTTTCATGTTTTTGATATCAGGGTATAAAGTTTATCTATAATCTATCTATAGTATATAGATGAAATTATCGTAATTCAATTTTCTAATACTTTATCACTTATATATCGATAGCATGATATTAATCAATTTAATCAAGTGGCAAAAAGAATTATATTAATCAATGTAATCAAGCAGTAAAAAGAATTATATTAACCAATATAATCAAGTAGCAAAAAGAATTATATTAACCAATGTAATCAAGTAGCAAAAAGAACGTGAGAGAAACTGCACCTAGTGAAATAGTTTGTCATTGGAATTGAAAAAAAAAGAACTTTTAAATGTGATATTTTTTGAAGAGATGGTGATATATCCTTAAAAGCAAATTATTTATTTTCACTTGTTAATATAAAAAATTTCGAATAAATCGGTGTGATAATACTGAAGAAAAACTAACTGTTCTAGGGAGAGAATATAACTATTCTTATCTACAAAGTCATTTTTAAATTCCTGACAAGGATATTGTATGTTAAGTGTTTAACTTAACGTAATATGGATAATATGGAATGTTTTTTTTTGATTTTATAACAGTATGAATAGATCTAAATATAGCAGGAAAATATTTGTAATTACAAGTATGTGTATTTTTGTGTTTATGTTTATTTTAAATTATTATTGAAATTGTATTGAATTTATATATCTAATTAAGTTCTTTCGAATAAAGCACTTTTGATTTCTAGAAAATTTGAATTGTTTTAATATAATAGTTTTAATAATTTCCATTTTAAAATGATATACATATAAAAAAATTATATTATATAAAAAACAAATAGAATTTTAAGAAAGAAAATAAATATTAATAAAATGAAATTTCTAATTTATCACTAAAATTTCCTTTGGTATTATTAATGGTATCATTGATAATTCTAATAATTATCAGTTTTGTTAATTAAAAAAAGAAATTTTACTATTAATTTTTTATGTTTTATGTATTAATTTAAGACGTGGCGTTTTTCTAGAATTTGATTACAATTGTTGTTGGTAATAAAGATGAAATTTCATAATTTTTTATACTTAAAATTCAAATTTTTATGAATCTTAATTTTAGAAAATATTAAATATAGAATAGAATTTTTAATGTTTATGTAAATAACTGTAAAATCAAATGATTTATATGATTTTCTGGGAGAAAGCATCTATTTCTTAAAAAGATTTTAACTTTATAATTATTGTTTTTTATTTAAGCTTTAAAAATTATAATGATTTATATTCAAATTATTAATTCTTTCTTAATATAGATCTAATATTAATATATATATTATTTGAAGTAGTTCTAAACTTATATAAAATATTTACATGTTTTGTAAAAATATATTTTATAAAGTTTTTGTTTCTTTTTTTAATAAAAACATTTAAAACTACATTCATGATTTTAAAAAATATATATTCCTCTAACCTTTATTTTAAGATAATAATTTAATAAAACTTAAATTAATAATTTATTTTTAGTATGGAAGATAACTTTGAACTTAGTGCCTCTGAAAAAACCAGACAGATCAAAAGAATGATAAGATGTAGAAGAAGGATTAGAAATAAAACTTTAGAAGCTACAAGAATTATTAAATTGTGTGACTTCTTTAATATAGCAATTCCAACAAATATTAATAATTATGAGTTAAAAAGAAAATATTTTGAAGTTAATCAATTCTACAATGAACATTTATCATTTTTAAATATAATAACAGATGCTGACTGTGAAAATTTCCGTAGATTTATTGAACGTGTTATACTTTACGAGTCTAATGAGGATCATATTTTAAATAACGAAATTATTCCTGTTGTAGAAGGAATAGAAGAACATAATATAAATCATGAATTATTTGATGTTGAAAATAGAAATATTGATAATTTAGATATGTATGTTATTTTAAGAAGTTTAAATAAATTTTACTTTTTTAGTGAAATTGATGAAGGTCATTTAGAAATGATAAATTTTGTTGATGATCCAAATAATCAAGATGTAATTGGTCAAAGTTTTGAAAATGAAAATAGATTTTCTGATATGTTAGTTAAAATTTTTTTATTTAATAAATTTTTTTAGTGAAACCATTTCTATTGATGATGAAATGTTATTGAATCAAAACAATAGTGATGAGAATAATATTGACCCGTTTGGGGATGGTGATATTAATTATGATAATATTTATGAGTATGTTTTAGTTATAACTTTAATATAATATAAATTATGTTGTAGAATTGATAGTGATGTATATGATGATATATATGATGAAGATATAAATAATATTATTGAAAATCTAGAGAATAATCCAAATATTGATAATATTGAGAATTCATCAAATAGATTAAATGAATTTATACCAATTAGTCATGCAAACTTAAATATAGATTACATTGTAGAAAATACATACGGTTATTCAGAAGAATTAAATAGATATATAATTAATAATGAAATTTCAAGCATGTTTATTGAACAAGAAAATGCTGAAAACGATATTATTAATGCAGAAAATTCAACTCAATCATTGAATGAACAACAATATGAAAGATCTGATAATAAAAAGGCAAAAAAGAAGATGAGTATAAAGAAAAATTAGAAAGTGATTTTAATGAATACAATTTTCTAAATTACTTTAATTTAAAGAAAGATACAGAGTTATGTGCTGTACAATTTATAATTGATAAATCCAAAGATTTAGCTGAAGAAATGAGAAATTACGATATTGATGTTCCTAAAATCTCTCGTCTTCCAAAAATTTTGTTAAATCATGATGCTGAACGTAAAAGATATAGTACTGTACGATCCAAAACATTAGATCAATCAAAATTTATCGGTATTAATATTTGCAAAAATGCTCCCGTTCCATTTACAATGGATAATACTGATATGGAAGAAGATCCTTACGGATATCTAAATCGTTTATTTGGAGGGTACAGATATCATTTATATACAAAAAGTCAGGATATTAAAGAATTTGAATTAATATATATAATTTTTGCCGTAGTATCTAGAATATTTCGGTCTCCTAGTCAATATTCATATCAAATATCATACTATAATGATGTTCTTAAGAAATTATTAGACGTTTTGCCTAATGAAAAACGTAAAGAGGATATAAAACAATTAATAAGTGATGTGCTTTCATCAAATATCGGAGGACAATTAAGTGCAAACAATATTATAAATGTTATGGATGATGAAATTATTATGAATGATATAAGGGATGGTTATGAAGTTCCATTACATGAAATGACTTCTGAACAGCAACAATTAATAAAGTATACAACACTTGCAAGGTGCTGTGATGAAAGATGTAAAGATATTAATATTGTTGATCACTTAGAAGATATTATAGCTATATTCATTGCCTTTCAAAGACCAGAAAATAATATAAAAACAATTTATAAGATTACAAAATATATTAAAGATAAAGAAATTCTAACACACTTGGACAGATTAGGTAAATGCTTTTCAAGAATTAGAGGACTAGTAATGCGAATTAAAGAAATTATATATCAATTAGATTGGCTTGTTAAAGTTAATAGACTTATTGAATATAGAGATGATCCAGTATTAAAAAATTTCAAAGGATTCAATCCTACATTAAAGGCTATTGTAGTAGAACAAATGCCAATGCGTTCTAATGAGATAAATATAGATCAATATAGAGATGTTATACAAAATGTAAGGGATGAAATATCACAAATTAAACTTAGAATGTGTATTATTTGTGAGCGAATAAATATATCAAACATGAAGAAATTAAAAAAAGATAAAAAAATATATCGCAGAATAATGAACATTATAAATACTCCAGATAATTCTATTGATAGTTCAACTATAGAAACTGCCGTAGATTTATATTCTAAAGTTGATAATAATCATCCTTTTTTAAATAAAGATGAAATTTACCTGTGTAACGATTGCTATAATGGTACAATTGAAAAAAATTTAGAAAACAATCCATTAGGAATTACGAAATATTCAATAAGAAATGGGCTATATTGTGACAAAATCCCTGATATTATTGCTAGTTTAAATCAATTCGAAAGATTAATTTTGCAGAAGAGATGGATCATACAGTCAGTATTTGCTATAAATAATGTCAATAGCAATTTAAGATCTAAAATGCATTGTATATCAGGGTATTCAATTAGTATAAAAGTTAATTCGCAAAAATCTTATAATGATTTATTGACATTTGGAAGACGTCAGATTATAATTATAAATAAATCACAGTATAAAATAAGAGCACATAATTTAGTCGATTTAAAAAAAGTTTATAATGCCTATAAATGGTTTATAGAAAATAACCCATTATATAAAGATGATGTACTTCCAACAATGGAAGAATTTAACGATAATTTTGTTGAACCACAATTTGTCTATGTAGATGATGTTAGTGAAAAAAGAAAAGAAATTATCGACAATTTAAGTAGAGAGGACAAAAAAAATTTAAATCGTAGAGTAAAAAGGAGAATTGAAAATAATGAAGCTGATCCGTATGATAATGAATTAATGTTCAAGCTTGTGGGTTATATAACACGTACAGAATTTGATTCTTTTTTACTTGAGTCGGCCTATGATGGGGATGAAAATGTTGATCCTATAGCTGTCTTCACTAAGGAACACTTGAAAATTAAATGGTCTGATTCCGAATTGGATATGTCTAAGAAGATGTTTGAGGCATTTCCACATATTTTTCCATATGCAAGATTTGGATCAGACTTTCCAAGGAGGATAGCATTGACAGATAAGGAATTTCTAAAAGTCCTTATGTCTAAAGCGCAAAGGAGATTTTCAAAAGAAAGTCAATTGATAATGGCATTGTCAAAGACAGAGCAGAAGAAAGATGCTGTTAATTGCATTCGAATGATCGGAAATTTGAAAATCGGCGAGAGTATGACAATAGAGGAGTCATTGGCGAAATCTCGAGAAGGAAAGCTGATGAGAGCTTTTAGAAAATTAAAGATATCGGATTCATATTGGTATGATGTAACAAGACGCCTGAATGTGATAGAAACGTACATTGGATCGCCTACATGGTTTTTAACTCTAAATCCATCAGAGCATCAATGGAAGGAACTTGAGGAAGCGTACAAATTACTCCATGTTGATGAAAATATTTCTTTCAATTTAAAACGCAGTATCGAGGAAGATCCATTTGTTCTAAATTTAATTTTTGAGAAAAGACTAGAAATTATTTTAGAACATTTAAAATCTACTGAATCTGTACTGGGTAGAGTAATTTTTTATTACTATAAAATTGAATATCAACAACGTGGTACTCCCCATGTACATATGTTATTATGGACAGATGAAGGAATGAATCTGGATTATAAGGATAAAGGAAAAGTTGTTGAATTTCTTGACAAATATATAACAACTAGTCTATATACATCGTTAGATGATCCAGATTTCACGGAGCAAATAATGAAGGAGCAAAAACATGTTTGTAGACTCCATTATTGCAGAAAAAGGAGATTAAATAAGAAGGCAAAAAATCTAAATTCAAACAAAATAGAATGCTATACTTCAAGATGCAGATTTGGATTTCCCAAAAAGCCTTCTCACAAGACAAAGATACTAAATTTAAGTGAAGATATTGAAAGTCTGTTGGAGATCTCCAGAAAAACCCAGAAATCATATGTACTAAGGAGGATGGAGAATGAAACTGAAATAAACCAATATAATCCTCATGTTAAGATGATGTGGATCGGTAATATTGACCTACAACCCAATGCTCTGAACTTCAGTTGTAGTGGAGCTGTTAATTATGCCTCAAAGTACGTCAGCAAAAGTACATTAAGTAATAATGAAAAAGTTGCTGAATATCTTGACACAGCAATGAAATCAGGCAATAAAAACGTGTCAAGTAAGCTTTTTCATCTAATGTATGGTATGCACTTGCGACCTCAAGCTTATACTGAAGTAGTGGATATTGCTAGATCTGCGAAGTCGCATTATACAAGTATAAATGTCATTACTGTTAATACATCTGATGCAAATAACAGAACTCGACATTTATATAAGGATAAAAGGACGGAAAATGTAAAAGCTGCCACGAACATGTATGATAACTACTATTTCTCAAGACCACCATTACTTGAAGATACATGTCTATTTTCATTCTTCGCAAATTTTACACCACGTCGTGTAACTAGCACATGTAAATTAAGGTATATGGATGACTTTGGTTATAGCATGTTTTTGCTATCTTTTGATGAACTAGATAGCAATTTGAAGGAAAAATACTTTAGTGGCTTTTCCAGTGACAAGTATGGTAACATATATAATTATGTCACTAAAAATTGGACCAAGAGGCATATTAGCAGTCCATGTTTCGAATTTTGGAGAGAAATGTCAATTCCAATTGGTACTACTGAAGGAGAACTAGCAAATCCTCAAATTCATTTAGTACCACATAAGATATCTCTAATTGACTTCTTCCAATTTATGGGAATTACTGAAGAGGATGATCATGAGTACTTTAACCAAGAAGCTGAGAAAGACATATATGCCAGATATTGTAGATTATTTCTACCTAGAAGAAGAGAAATTGATCATAATGAGGAGGATTGCAAAAAAACTCTTCTCTGATTATATGAAGGAAATGAAAGGAAAGTACAGACAAACATACAATGATATTAATACTCTAATCAAGATTTGCAATTCATTTATAAAGAAAAATTTAGCAAGCAAAGAGTTTTCATTGTATAAGAAAGAACTGTATGAAAGATATAAAGAAATTCTTGACTTTGATGGTAGAAATTTTCAAAGACTACAGGCATGTAATGATGGTTTTACTGATCCAGTCGCAAAGTTTGGGGATGCTCAAGGATTACATAGAGCAGTATCAAAATTAAATAATCAACAATATTTGATATATGAGAAATTATATGATAAATCAATGGAGCGATATGAATCAGTAAAAAGAGGCTTAGATTTTGTTCCAACTAGAATTTTATGTGATGGTCCTGGCGGAACTGGAAAATCTTTTTTGATTGATGTCTTGGCTGCATCGATAACAGCTACTATAAGGAATAAAATGGATACACTAGAATATAAAAATCAACCATTTATACTAAAAGTGTGTCCAACTGGTGTAGCTTCTGTCAATATAAAAGGAAGGACAATTCATTCTTTGTTTAGTCTACCAGTTTCAAAATCTAGATTTAAAATGAAGCTAAGACCATTGAATACTACGGCAAAATCTAAGTTATCAGAAATTTTAAGGAATGTACAGTTGCTAATAATTGATGAAATCAGTATGGTGGATGCTTCAATGCTATATTCAATCAACTACAGAATAAATGAAGCTCTAAATTGTGATGGAGGTACATTATTTGGCAATCTCAATTGTCTATTTACTGGCGATCTATTACAATTACCACCTGTTAAAAAAACATCAAAAGATGCCCAGATGTTTTACGAGGAGATAAATTCTTCTATGTTTGAAGCACAATTTAAAAGCATAATAGGGGAAAGAAGTGCATTTATAGATTTCAATTTTATTCCTTTGCACGAAAATAACCGTCAAAAGGCAGACCCTACTTATGCATTGGCTTTAAATGAAATTAGAAGAGGAAATATCACTGATGATTTTATTTCAATTATTAACTCTCGTACATTCAAAAATTTAAATATTGTACAACTGTATTTTAAAGCTATTGGTGAAGGACATTCTGATCCAGTTATCTTAACGACAAGGAATGAAGATGTTAATTTTATTAATGATCAAGTAGTACTGGAATATGCCAAGAGAAATGATTCTACTTTATATATAATTCATTGTAATGACACAGCAATGGATGATAAATGTCACTATAAAAAGTTTGGTTAAGAAAGGAGAATCGTATTACAGAAGCGCCAATACTAGATGTAACTCTGGATTCATTAGAAGAATTATTAATAGCATATGAAAAAAAGTCCAAAAGAAATGAATCTGGATTGCACGAGAAGATAAATCTATGTAGAGGTGCTACAGTAATGATAACAAGAAATTTAGATCTTGACCACAGTGTATGCAATGGAGCTCGTGGTGTTGTTGAAGATATTGTTTTAAACTGTGACTTTGATCCTGAGAAAAAATTAAAAGCTAATAATATTAGTGAAGTTAAAGTAAGATTATATGAAACAAATAGAATTGTTTCTATACCACCTTCTTGGCATTATTTTGTTTGTGGTAAATATTTGATGAGAAGGTTACAATTGCCAATAACGTTAGCTTATTGTACAACAGTCCATAAAAGTCAAGGTTTAACTTTATCATCAACTATTGTACATTTTCCTGTACATGAAGATAATAAAATATCGCGAACAGCTGGTTTATTATACGTTGCTCTTAGTAGAGTTAAACATTCAAGTGGATTATATATTAAGGATTTAGATTATGAATCATACAACATACCTAATGAAAAAAGTATATCTGTAATACAAGATTGGATGAGTCTTAATCCTAATGATTTAATTAATTATATATCATATAGTAATACAACTAATAATGATGTAATTGATAATAATGTAAATAATGTAAATTATTAATTTTTTATGTATAATTTTTTGTATATTGTATATACATAATAGTATAATTTAGTTTTACATTTTTAAATATTAAATATACATATTGTAATTGTTTTAAAAATATATCTATTTTGATTACATTTATTGTAATTAAGATTTATATTTTTTTTACAATAATACTTATCCTAATGTTTGCATGAGACAAACATGTCTGAAGTTAGTACTAGCATTTTGTAAAACATGCATCCGATTTTCACAAAAAATGGGGTTTCTACATTGAAGGTGAGTTGTTTCACATGGGATTGAGGATTGTTTATGTATGAAACCTTTGAAAATGCACCCATTGGGAGACGGTTGACATTCGCTTGTCCATGGTTACCCATAATTTTTTCTTATTTTTTTAATACCATTTCACCTACCTATGGACAAGGAAAATGGTATAAATTTTTTTTTACACAAAATTTGGGTAAGCGAATTTTTTCAAGTTCCATTCGTAGACTATCTATATCCATTTCCTATATACGGTAATTTATGACAGCAGCACAATTCTTCCGGAATGCAATATTATGGTTTTATAGAAAAATATATGAAACTGGTGTACATTCTTCGAAAAAATCATAAAAAATGCCTAGTTATACAATGAAACTATGTTAATACAAAATGAGAAAAATACCTTTTCGCTTGTTCATATTTTGTATGTTAAAAAAAAAGCCATTTCACCTACCCAATGAACAAATTGTAACAAAAAAAAATACTATTTCGCTTACCCATGGGTAAGTCAGAATTTCAAAAATGCCATTTCGTTTACATATGGATAAGAAAATGTCCCCTCTTCCAAAAAATGTAGATCTATCACTTTATTCATTAATGAAATATTAAATGTTTGTATCTATAATTCACAAAAAAAAATATATAAATTTTCTATAAAAATATTTAAAAATCACAATATGGATTTTTCCAAATTTAATATATATTAAATAGATAATTGAATAAAACATAAATATAAAATCATGTACTCTCAATCTTCATCATTTTAAAAATATGGATTATTAAAAACCATCCATTTATCAAAAGATTAAAAATTTACTGTAAATATTACACTGTAAATATATCCAAAATCACAAAATAAATTTTTCTAAATTTAATATATGTTTAAGAGACGATTGAATTAAACATGAATCTAAAATGGTGTACCCTCAACCTCTATGATTCAAAAACTATGGATTATTAAAAATCATGTATATGTTAAAGACCAAAATCTTACTGTCAATCTTATATTGTAAATATATCTGAAATATCGAGATAGATTTTTTCAGATTTAATATATATTGAAGAGATTATTGAATTAAACATGAATCTAAAATGGTGTACCCTCAACCTCTATGATTCCAAAATTATAGATCATTAAAAATCATGTATATGTTAAAGATCAAAATCTTACTGTCAATCTTATATTGTAAATATATTTGAAATATCGAGATAGATTTTTATACATTTAATATATATTGAAGAGATTATTGAATTAAACATAAATCTAAAATCCCGTACCCTCAACCTCTATGATTCCAAAATTATGGATCATTAAAAATAATGTTTTCATCAAAAGATCAAAATCTTACTGTCAATCTTATATTGTAAATATATCTGAAATATCGAGATAGATTTTTATACATTTAATATATATTGAAGAGATTATTGAATTAAACATGAATCTAAAATGGTGTACCTTCAACCTCTATGATTCCAAAATTATGGATCATTAAAAATCATGTATTCATCAAAAGATCAAAATCTTACTGTCAATTTTATATTGTAAATATATCTGAAATATCGAGATAGATTTTTTCAGATTTAATATATATTGAAGAGATTATTGAATTAAACATGAATCTAAAATGGTGTACCCTCAACCTCTATGATTCCAAAATTATAGATCATTAAAAATCATGTATATGTTAAAGATCAAAATCTTACTGTCGATCTTATATTTTAAATAAATCTGAAATCTCGAGACAGATTTTTCTACATTTAATATATATTGAAGAGATTATTGAATTAAACATAAATCTAAAATCCCATACCCTCAACCTCTATGATTCCAAAATTATGGATCATTAAAAATAATGTTTTCATCAAAAGATCAAAATCTTACTGTCAATCTTATATTGTAAATATATCTGAAATATCGAGATAGATTTTTTCAGATTTAATATATATTGAAGAGATTATTGAATTAAACATGAATCTAAAATGGTGTACCCTCAACCTCTATGATTCCAAAATTATAGATCATTAAAAATCATGTATATGTTAAAGATCAAAATCTTACTGTCGATCTTATATTTTAAATAAATCTGAAATCTCGAGACAGATTTTTCTACATTTAATATATATTGAAGAGATTATTGAATTGAATATAAATTGTGAATCATTTACACTCAACCTCCATGATTCTAAAATTATGGATCATTAAAAATCATGTATATGTTAAAGATCAAAATCTTACTGTCAATCTTATATTGTAAATACATCTGAAATATCGAGATAGATTTTTTCAGATTTAATATATATTGAAGAAATTATTGAAATAAACATGAATCCAAAATCATGTACTCTCAATCTCCATCATTTTAAAATTATAGATCATTAAAAACCATCCATTTATTAAAAGATCAAAAGTTTATTGTAATATGAAGTTACATAATTTTGTTGATAATATTATTTAAAGTTTAATCATCTTAAAATTAGTGATTGCGATTTTTAATTGCACAATAAAACAATAATGATTGTAATAATCAAATGAATAATTGACTTTTGTCTTAACAACAAAAAACTTGTGGGTAAAATTGTAAAAATTAATTTATAATATCATCTGTTTAATAGTTCAAACTAATAAATGAATCTTTTTTTACTTGCCTGTTTATTATAATTGCATTATTAAAGTCTACAAAACTAGGAGATATGTGTGTAAACTCATATTTATTATAAATTATTGTTCACTGGATACGTATATAATAGTAGTGAAATTATTGTTAAATGATAACAAGTTAAAATAATTAAAGTTTATGTTTATTTCTATAATTTAATTGAATTTATGATAAAAAAGGTGAATGTATTATTTATTAAATTCAAACCAATAATAATTATAATATAGAAAATGTGTATTTGATTATTGTATATAATAAAGAATAGTAATTTTTTGAAAAAGTGTATTTCATCAATGTTGTTTTAAAAACGGCGCACGGAGGTTAAACGGCATCACCGGATATCGGAATCGTGATAGTGGTTATATCGGGGAACGGTAGAACGTTTTTGACTTTTTTTTATCGCTCCTGATGTCCATCTGAAAAAAATATACACATATTTTATTAAAGCACTTTATTGTATATAAATATATAAAGGAGAGATATTTAGTTTTCAACTTTATCCGTGTATGTATATAATTTATTATTAATTATTCACCGGTTGAATATCTCTGGGAATGATAATACGTTTTTAGCTTATAGAAAAACATTTTCTCATTTAGCCAACCAACCTCTTCCATTTTTCTAACCTCCGTAAACTTCATTGAAACGGTAACGTTTCTGAAACACATATGAATTTAAGTTCGTCGATATAATATACTAGGATTTCTTAATTTTAATGTGGTACTTCTACCCGATAGTACTGCCTGAACACAATCCAGCTAGGTTAAACCCCAGAGATTCTTAGTATAATTTACCCAATACCCGATAGTACTGCTTGTTAACATGTAGGTCTATGACAAAAAAAAAGTAGAAATCTATTTAATTTTCGGATACAGCATTTAGACTAAAAAAATTTCCTTTTAATTATAATCATTAAAAAAATAAATTTCTACCGCTAGAAATGTATAATTTACTATTTTACAAAATCCATGGGATGGATTTTTCCGATTTTTATATATTTTGATTAATTTATAGATTTGTATATATGTCTATAAAAAGTCCACTATTTATACAAATTTCCCAAAATAATGGACTATTTCAAATAATAACTGTGAATAAAAAATAAAATTTTAATTGTTTAAAGCATGAAATATTCTATTTTTTGAAATCCATGAGATGAATTTTTCTAATTTTTATAAATTTTGACTAATTTATAGATTTATACATATATCTAAAAAAAGTCCACTATTTATACAAATTTCCCAAAATAATGGACTATTTCAAATGATAACTGTGAATAAAAAAATAAAATTTTAATTGTTTAAAGCATAAAATATTCTATTTTTTGAAATCCATGAGATGGATTTTTCTAATTTTTATAAATTTTGATTAATTTATAGACTTATACATATGTCTATAAAAAGTCCACTATTTATACAAATTTTCCAAAAAAAATGGACTATTTTTATATGTTATAAATAATGACTACCAATAAAAAGATAGAATTTCTGTTATTTATAACATAAAATAATCTATTTATTAAATTTTAAAATCCGTGAGATGGATTTTTCTAATTTTTATATATCTTGATTAATTTATGGACTTATACATATGTATATAAAAAGTCCACTATTTATACAAATTTTATATCAAGTATGGACTATTTTAAATAATGATATTAATTAAAAGATAGAAGTTTTATTGTTTAAAACATAAAATAATCTATTTCTATTATTTTAAATATCAAATAATTTGTTAATTAGATAGATAAAATTTTTTGCATTTACTTTTAATTATTTTATTCATAATTCTTTGCTTTTTAAATTGTGGTATTCTTTTTTATTGAGATAGCATCTTTTAATATTCATTTTTAATGATATATTGATATTAAAAATAAAAATTTTTATAACTAATAGAATATAAGAATATTAAATGTTTTAAGTTAAAATTATTACTGGTATATAAGGTAGAGAATTTTCTACAAAAGTTCAATTATGAATTCTTTTCAGGAGAAGTTCTTATTCTGTTGATTCTTCAAAAACTCCTAAACCTACTAATAATTCTTCTGCTAATAGAAGTTGTGTTTGTGCATTATCAAATGGTGATCCACAAGTTGTAAAGTCAGCAAAAAAGAAGAAGTCCAAAAACTCTAAAAGCACTTTCAAAACATGGATTAGTTTTAGTAGATCATCCTCAAATTCGGGTTATACAACAACATCTCTGAGTGGACTTCCAACATTGTTTTCATACAAGCAAGAAATTTGGTCTGGAAACAATTGTGAGAAGAATATTAAATCAAGGATATATGTATGTGCTGTTCTGGTCAATATTACGCTTTTGATGGCCCACAAAGTGTTTCTGCAATATACAAATTTATTATTTCTTCAGAATCCTCCCCATTTTTCTCTGTTTCTAATTTCGTATTGAAATCACCTCTTGCTGTCTATGAAAGTGTCGTCACATTACATGTTGTTCGAGATGAACAATCCAAAAATACGTCGTATGGTATAGTGAAATTGTTCTTCAAATCTTCGGTGGATATGTTGTTTATAAGCGTAATATTCAAATTCCTTTCTACTTTTTTTCTAACAATGTTATGAAAGGGATTTCAAATGATAAAGTTCGCATCGACCATATGTTCGGGCAATTTACGAATAGTTTATATGGTTTGGATAATGAGATGTTACAATGGTTTGAAGAGATTTACACTTATGTAGTAAACTGATGGCATTTTGGATATTGGTTCAAGAGAATTAATAGAATGTCTAAATAAATATCAGTGAGGAAAAGTGATGTAACAAAATTTAATATAAACAAATAACAATATTGAGATTTTTTAAAATTAATATTTTCAAATATGACATACTTTAAAAATTCACACAAAGTTGCATGAGAAAAAGCTATAATAAAAATTCTTTATTCTGATATATTAATTGCTATTTTTGAAAAGGTAATCTGCTTTCTATGTTTCAATATAGACATCTAACATCTGCTGTGAAACATATAAATTTCTTGCAACAAAATATCCATATATTATAATTATTCAAATAGTTAGAATTTTCTTTTAATTAATAGATAACATAACATATTATTTAAAATAATAAAACAACTTATTTGTGTAACATTTATTAATATTACAACTTTATAAATACTAAATTTAAAAATTGCAATATTCTGAAATAAATTGACATAAAGAATAATTTTAATATTATTATATTAATAATAATAAAAAACACATTTTTAATGGTCAAATAATCTTTCTGCTAATCTATCCATTAAAATGCCTAATTTATTTGAGCCATTTATTTGATTAGAGTTGATATTAGCGAAAAGATCTTTGATGTTACAGCCCCAATAAGGGTGGCCTGAATTTTCAATGAAACGGCGGCGCTTATCTCCGTTAAAGTAACACTTCTTTAAATAATCCTTTAACTCTTGATCTTTAAATTTTAACTCCAATCCTTCATACATAACTTTATCTCTCATACTCTTCCATTGATTGTCATTGTAGTTTCGGATATTTCTGGCTATACGTTTAACCATTATAGCTTTTGGAGTGTTTAAAATCTTATTAGCATTATATTCATCATTAAAAAATACAGCTTTTTGGTATTGAAAATAATGCTCCAAAGTTAAGAATTGTCTGCCATTATTATCATAAAATGGCTTTTCATAAAAATTGCTCAAATGAGTTAAATCACCCTTGAAAATTACATAATTTGAGTTTACAATAACGTATGATCTCACTATAAAGAAAAATAATTAAATATTACATTTTTTAACTTACAATGCTCCATTTTTCTGACAAAATATTTTAAATATTTTATCTCAAAAGATTTCAGTTCAGTATATTTAATTAGCACAAATAGTGTCCGCTTAGATAGAGTAATTTGAAAATTATAAATTTATAAATGAAACGATTTAAAAAAGTAGAAGGCAGAATGCTAGTTCTAATGTCTAGTAAGAAATAATTTATTACCTTTTACCTTATTAATATGATAACATATATGTCATTAGTGTCAAAGTTCATGAGTCACTCATTTTTATAAGTATAACATTATGAACGATAGAAAAAGGTATGTAGAAAAAATGAAACTGTTATACATGTTAGTACTCTATACTTTAATATCTAGATATTTTAATACTTAACTTAATGTTTTAAGAAATGACTTTAAAATTATTTTGAATTTTTAAAATTATCCACATCACTAAATTTTTTTAAATTATACACTTTTGTGATTTTTTAATTGTTATCGTACAGTTTTTTTATTCCCTAATTATTGTTATTATTATTGTAAAACATTGTAACATTGAGTAAAAATTTGAAAAATCTATATATATACATGTAAATATATGTATAAAAGCAATCTGTTACGATTCGTTCTCTGGATGGTATTAAATATATAATTACTTTTTTCTTACCATTTTGAAATGGTTTTCTTTTTTTTTCTAGTCTGAACTAATAAATATTAATAAATGTATTTTATTTATTTAGATTTAATAATATCGCTATTAAAAAATTGTAATTAAAATAAAATAATAATATTTCTATAGACTACTATTTTAAAGAGAAACTAATAATAAAACATTATTATATTAATAATTTTATTAGGTATTACAAACTATTTATTAAATATATAAATTTTATATATTAGATGTATTATTTTAATAGCATTAATTTCTTCTTTTTATCATGGTCAAATTGTCTACAAGTTGATATCTATCTCTTAATCTTCCCATAGCTCTTGAGAAATCAACACGTCCAATTCCCAGAAAACATCTGATGGACTCAACTGGAATTTTTGGTTTGTTTGAACTTTCGAATTCCATTTCTATAACATCTATAATATCTGAATCTTTTACTTCAATTCTAAATTCGTTCTGACTATCATCATCATATGGATTGCGAGCTGAATAATGGGATTCTTCTTTGCATGGAATTTTAGAAGGAATTTTGAAGGGAGTTGGAGGAACATCATTAGTGTTTCTACGTTTTAAAGGATTTGTTGTCATTCTAGGAGTTGTTTGTTGTTGGGATGAGGTAACAATTGATCTTTCACTTATAACTGAACGTCTTGGAGTGGTTATAGATGATCGCTGAGTAAATGTGTCGTTTTCAGCAGTGTTTTCTTCTTCTTCCTCATATTCTTCAGAATCAATAAATCCACTTGCAATTTCCAAAAATCTGTCTCCTCTTAGATTAAAAATATTTAGATTGTTTGCTAAATTCATTACATCCATCTCCATCTGAAAGATCTTTTCATATGATGAAATATTGCTTATTTTAAAAATTCCTTCAAGAGTAAAATTATCAACCAGTCCTTTACTCATACCATAAGTTAAAAATACCAAGACTCCTTCACAATCATTTAAACCACCTAATTCTCTAGACTGGTTTTTTATTGGAACCTGAAAAAGTAAAGTAGGGTTAGTAAAAATAATTTATTAAAACTTACTTTCATGATTCTTGCTTTTACACTAGCATCATCATAACTTATTGTAACTTCATTAAAAGAAGCATTAAATTTAACAGCTTTTCCAATTGCTTGAAATCTTTTAACAGGCTCATTTTTGATTTGGATGGAATCGGGATTTTTGTTTAACAAATTCTTAAGTTCCTTTAAAGTAGTTCTATAAGCTGCTCCATTATAAGAGCAGTTGAGTCCGTTGATCCCTATTGTAAATTGCTTGAAAATCGAGGCTAAATTGAATCTCCAAGTATTTGCATCCATTTCGCACACGAAATTTTGTCAATTATAGAAAATAATGATGACAACTAATAATATAGTAATTAGTTGAAAATGAAAATAAAGAATACACTTGTTATTAAAAGTAATACTTATATATACTTTATTTTACAAAGAAGGAAGAGGGAAATAGATTGTCATCGTTTTTAGTTTGACATAACAGTTTTATTTTAGTAAAAACCAAACAATTTTTGATTGTTTTTACATGGTGTACATGGTAAAATTATTTGGCGCAACAGTTATTGTTATAATGATCTTGTAGTCATATGTTAATTATATGTTTTTTTTGCTTTTTTACACTTAAACTAATAAGATAAACTAATAAAAAAGCTAAGTTATGATGGTTAGCTAAAAATTTTCTTAGTAAAATTCAACTAAATTATAAATACTACATACAAAATAAAATATTTTAAGTCTTTATTGTGTGGCTATAATATAAATAAATAATATAAATAAAAGGACCGGAAATGGAAAATGAAATATCTAATATTTTCTTACAACGGCAGTTAATCCATCAACTATGCTGTAGTTGTTTCTCATTTGAAGTAAGCATCTGGAAAGCTCTAAACGTTTTGCTCCTAGAAATTTTCTAATAGTTTCAATTTCAACTTTACCATTTTCTGAAGAATCAATTCCTGCCTCCACAGCGTCGATTACGTCGGGAATTTGTAATGTATATATAATTTCATAAATATGTTGATTCAATACTATTGGAGACAGCTTCTTCTTTTTTGTAGAATGTGAATCCATTTCTATCGTAGATCCCTTACGTTTGCGTGTATTTCCAGCTGAAGAATTGTTAAATCTGTTCTTAGGAGTTCCATCTGAGTGTTCACTACCAGAAAGAGACATTACACTTTCATTTAGAAGTAAGTTTGAAGTATTTCTAACACCGCTAATTTCTTCTTGTAGTTTATCATTGTCTTCAAATAGAAATACTTCAGTTTCCATTTCATTTGGTGAGAAAGTTGGAGTGTTTACAATATAGTTTGATTTCTGTGGTAAATCATGAAATTCATTGCCTTCAGATAGAAATATTGCAGTTTCTCTTTCATTTGGTGAGAAAATTGGGGTGTTTATAGCATAGTCTGGTTCTTGTGGTAAATCATGAAATTCATAGCCTTCAAATAGAAATACTGCAGTTTCTTTTTCATTTGGTGAGAAAATTGGGGTGTTCATAGCATAGTCTGGTTCTTGTGGTAAATCATGAAATTCATCGCCTTCAAATAGAAATACTGCAGTTTCTCTTTCATTTGGTGAGAAAATTGGGGTGTTTATAGCATAATCCGATTTCTCTTGTGATAAGTTGGAAAATTTGTTTTCTTTGAAAGATAAATCAAGACCTGCTGTATCAAAAAGACCAACTTCTAAGGCCTTTTCCATTGTGTCTTTCTCGAGATTAAATATTTTAATACTTCTTAGCAAATTATTTATTTTGTGGAACTCTTCCAAGAAAAGCTCGTTAATCATTCCTTCTTCTGATACATTAAAAGTAGTGAATATTAATAGTCCTTCACAATCATTTTCCATGTTGATGACTTCTTCTACAAAAGCTTTAACACTTTCCTAAAGAGTAAGGAATAAAATAAAACATAATTAATTCATAGAAAACATACGTCTTTAATTTTCATTTGAATTTGAACTCTTTCATTTTGAATTACAGCCATATTCAGATTATCCTTAAACGATATATCATTTATACTTATTATTGTTGAAAATTTTGTGATTTTTAATTTCCCAACGTAAGATTGATTAATATTTTTACTAATGATATTACTGAGTTCATTTAAGTCAACTTTATATCCGGTGCCTTTATTTATACAATTACAGCCATTAATATTAACATCATTATCATTTAATGATCCAGAAGTATTATAGAATGGTTCATTGGTGATGTTCATGCTTACTTATCAGTGAAATAATATAGGTGATGGTTCAATACTGTGATAATTTATGTATTAACGATTATAATACTTTATTATTTCAATTCTTAGTTTATGGAAAATATGAATAGGAATATGAATTATTGTTGAATAAAGTTGGACAAAAATATATTCAAAGTAAATATTCTACCTAAAAACTAAAAAGAAAATTGGCGCGTCTTTTTCATTTATAATGGAAAAATTATTCATAACAACATATTATTCGAATAAAATTTTTTCTATATAAATTATCGTATTGAAAACTATTAATTAATAATTCTATTTAATAACATATTAATAAGCAATAATTGACTCCTCAGAGATAGTCTATATAATATTTTATTTTTATTACTCTTCAATAGAAATGAAATCTTCATTAAAGATTAAGAAAGGAAGATGATTGTCCTAAAACGAAAAAGAATTGAATTTGAAGAAATTTCTAAGTATGAATAAAGAAGCATTAAATGGCAATATAACAATATGGTAAAACATTTTGTTTGTTCACAGAAGGTTTTAAATGCAGTATATACAAGTATATATAAATTTATATATAATACAATATAGTGGTTGATAATATAATGACTATAATTTATGAAATATTTTTTCTGATAGTAGAATTGATCTATAAGTGTTAATTGTATATGTGTAAAAATTATTAACATATAAGAAAAAAATTATTGGATGATACGTAGATATGTAATCATTTTTTTATTATCTTCAATTGGTTTTCTTTCTTTTTGATAATATATTAGTTTAATTTTTAACATATGACATAATCTACAGTTTAATTTTACTGTATTATATCATAAGTGTCTGTTTTGTTTTTAAATATTGTGATTTTGATATTATCCGTATATAATTTGAATGATTTTAATAGAATATAATGAAGATTATTTTATAATTATTTTTTTCAGTTAGATAGTTAAATCTAAACGCTGCTCTGTAATATTTTGTTGTTGCATAAGTTAAGCAATTTGATTACATTATCAAGATGTCAGAAAATGTTTCTTCCTATAATGATTTTCTTAAGAACGCTATTGCCAATTCTAATAGTAATGTTAATAATTTCTTACTTTTTGTCAAAGTATGTCATCTTTATAGTTATTCTGAAATAATAACAGAGTTTTCAGGTAGCAAAGGACATGAATAAGGGTTTTGAGTTTTCTGATAGTTATTCAAGATTGCTCAGAGGAAAGATTAAGGAGATCACAGGAGAGTTGTTATATAAACTTGACAAAAATAGAGAAGCTTATATATATGTTAATGAGATTCGAGTATATGTAAAATATGACTTTCAACTAAATGAGTTTCATAAAGAACTTGAAGTTTTAAGTTATAGAGTTGCTGATGACCACCCTTTTACTCCTTCCAAAAAGTTGCATGTTATCAAAACCAAGATAGATATTGGTGGTGACAGTTCATATGAGGCTAATGAGAAAGAAGGGGACTTGGAACGTGTTTACAATGATGAAAAAAATCTCGACTTTTCCCTCAATGTTCTTGTACTTCTAAAGGGTGCTATGAATGAAACAAAAGTACCTAATGAATTTGTGTTCAACTTAATCGTTGGTGATTATCTTGGAAACACGATGAATTGCGTGTTCTTTAAAAGCGATTCATCTAATAGTATTTACGATAGTGTTGAAATTGGCAAGTACTATAATTTAAGCTTATCAAATGCAAAGACGTTTTTGTTGAAAAGCAGCTCTAGGAATTTTACGACATTTGACAAAGGATTGGCCTTAACATTCAACAGTACTAAGTTTTTACCAGCATCTAGAAAATTTCAATTCCCAGGTATTGATGTTCCGTTAAAGGATTTGGAATGCATTAATGATTACGAAATAGATCAACAGGCTAGTGTCATTGGCGTGGTTGTAAAGATCGATGATATTTCAACTTATATATATGACGGTGCCAATGTTTCAACTTCAAGAAGAATCATTTACTTAACTAATGGGACAACCACTGTACCAATATTTTTACACGGTGAATTAGCTTACTGCGAATTTGAAGTTGGCATGTTAGTAGGAGTCAAGTATAGCATTGTAAGAAAACATAGTGCGGGTGGAAGAATTCTTTCATGCAATAGAGCATCTTGCATTGTCAAAGATAATTTAGAAGAATATAAAAAAGTTCTTACCAAGGTATGTGATATGGATCTTGATACTATAGAGCTCCCGGATGTTTACACAGCTCCTACAGTAGAAGAAGCTCTTAGTAATGGGAAATTTTTAATTCACATAAAAGGATTGCCATCATTTAAGATAAAGCCTAGGAAATTCTTAACAATGGGAAGAATAACTTTCTTCGGAAAATTCACAATATCAGAAAAAGCTAAAGAATATGGACCTTTTGCAAAAGTTACAATAGCAGATTCGTTAGTTCATATATCATCTATAACCTTATTTGCAAATAGACTATCAAATTTAATTCAAAACTTAACTGGGAATTTCAGTACCATCATAGACAATGGCACTGATGGAGATGTTGTCTTAAAGAATTTATTACACATTCCCATGCTCTTTAAGATAAAAATTAGCAACTATTTAGGTGATGGAAATAATGGGGAGATAATAATAAGAGGAAATAAGATTATTGAATACGTTGGTGTATGTCCTGATGGTATTTATGAACAATGGACTGAACGTATGAAAAGAGAACTTAGTTGCTTTTCTCTTGTTCAATAAGGAGGAAATTTAGATATTTATTTAAATAAAGTTATATATATTAATCTTTTTATTCAATAATAATTTATATACATTAAAGTTGGATTTTTGTTGTATTGTAGTAATTATTGTTAATAAAAAGAGAAAATTAATTATAAATGATGAAGTATTGAGAATATAAATTCTACTTTGGTATTTCATTAAAATAATTATATATGTATGTTGGAGGAAAAATAATTTTTACAATTAATAATTTTAAATGAGTTATTTAAAGTTATGTTTTTTAGAAAAAGGAAATATTAGTTTCTGTAATTTTATTGCCGGGAGAGATTAGATTATCATGATTTGATTTATATATTTCAATGAAAAGGCATCCATCTGACTTTACTACCGGGAGGAGTCAGATTGCCTTGAATATTCGAATTATTATTAGGAATTCTCTTATACTGTTTTCTTATATTGCCTTTTCTTTTGATGAAAGCAAAGCTTTCCTGGTCGTAGTGAATTTTGTCAGAATTATGAAGGAGGAATAGCTTGTTCTTTGTGGGAATTGTAAGCACGTTTATTAAATGCCCAACACCGGGTGGGAAATACGAATCGCCTCGTACAAAATTCAGCCCCCCGTCATAAAAAAAACTTTTTTGCCTGCCATATATATAATGGATTTTTATAATTATCATTGATAGTATAAGACTATTGATTTTTTTGAGTTTATTAAAATTCAACCTGTTTAGTGTAAAAGTAGTCACTCAAAGTTTTCCTTGGAACGATGTTCTCATATGGAAAAGAGAGTTTAACAAGTATTATTACAAGGAAAAATTTGAGTAACCATTTTTTACATCATACAGTTTGAATTTTAATAAACTCATTTTTTTATATATATATCGATCAATGACATTTATTTTAATGATAATTATTCAATTTCCAATTATCTTTTTTTTTCGTGTGACATTTTCAGAGAAAGTATTCTAGTTTATTTTTTAATAAGGCTAGAGCATTGCATTCAGAACATGGAGCACTGCCGTCTTTGGACACCCCATATAGGAAATAGGGGTAAAGGGTCCGTGAAAGTGTTTTATTAATGTTTATTTTTTTTTGATTTGGTAATTTGTTTAAAAAATTATCTTGTAGATTTTTTATTTATTGAAAATGTGATATTATTGTGATGAGGGTTGGTGGTATCTATGAAAAAGTTTTTTTTATGACGGGGGGCTGAATTTTGTACGAGGCGATTCGTATTTCCCACCCGGTGTTGGGCATTTAATAAACGTGCTTACAATTCCCACAAAGAACAAGCTATTCCTCCTTCATAATTCTGACAAAATTCACTACGACCAGGAAAGCTTTGCTTTCATCAAAAGAAAAGGCAATATAAGAAAACAGTATAAGAGAATTCCTAATAATAATTCGAATATTCAAGGCAATCTGACTCCTCCCGGTAGTAAAGTCAGTAAATATTGTAATATTTTAATAAAGGATTTCTATAAAAGCATTTAAAATTTCGAATAGAATTAACTTCTGATGAAGTATTTTAAAATATATTGTAAAAACAACTTAAGTTTTAAGATAAAAATATATCATAAAAAATAGCGACTAATTTAAACAATTTTTTATATATTGTTTTGATTTTTATAAGTGAAATATTTGCGGAAAAATTAGTCGCAACTCAAATAATTTTAAATTTTATTGAGTTAGCAAATTTACTAAATTTTTACACATGTCTGGTCCTTTTTTGTGTATATATGTAACTATATATATTATTTTTTGATTCATTAGAAATTAAATATTTATTTTTATGCATTCTTGCATGAGAATTTTTAGTATTTAAATAAATTTTATTTTCATATTATTAAAGTTAAATATTCAAAAATGAAAGTTCGTAATGCATTAATAGTATTTATAATTATTTCTTTACCTAATATGGTTGAAAATGAGGAAAGTTATCCGTGGTGGTATTACGATTTTTTGTTCTTTGCATATGTAAGAAATCACATTTGTGAAGACAATTTAGAGTTCACTGTGAAAATAGGAGTTCAAAGAACACCAAAAATTCTTACAACATTAAAGATGAAATGTAAAAATACTGATAGTATTTGCAGGATTTATTTTATAGAAAATATAAACATTTATTGGGAAGATAGTAAGTAAATACATAGAAAAAATAATTTGTTTTAATCCCGTTTTTCGAGTCAATCGACTAATTTTTAAAAATTTTGTACAACTAAAAATTTTATTTTCCATTATTATTTTACTAACATAAGGGCAACTAAAAAAATGTATGTTAGTAAATTTATTTGACCTAAAACCTTGATACGCAACAACAGTAATGAGTGAATATTGGAAAAGTTGATTTTTAAAATCTCTGGAAATTAAATTTTTTTTTCAAAATATTTATTTTTACTAGGAGTAATTTTTTATAAAAAAAAAGAATAAGCATAGTGGAAATATGCACTTTTTGGATTTTTGTACTAAAATTCGAGAACACATTTGCCTTCTATTTTATTTATTTGGTATTGCTGGATCTAGATGTAAAATTTCATAAAAAATCGAATAAGCATAATGAGAACATGTGCTTTTTTTATTTTTATACTTAAAAATTTAAAAAACTAAAAAAATTCTAAAAAACAATAAAAGCGTTAATTTATGAAGCTGAAAGTATACTTATTCGTTTTTTAATAAAAAAATTACTATAAGAAAAAATATTTATTTTTGAAAAAATATATTTACTGGAAGCTTGTAAAAACCAATTCTTCCGAATTCAATTCACTGCAGCTTCTGTATCTCAAAGTTTTAGATCGAATAAATTTTCTAACATACATTAATTAAGTTGCTCTTTCTACTAATTAAATAAAAATGGAAAATCAAATTTTTATTTGTACCTCCAATGTCTGATTGACTCATAAAACGAGATTTAATTAAAGGGCTTTATTTTGAATGGCATTGTGACTGTCAACTTAATTTTGGAAATAGATCTATTGTACACAGAAGTAGTCATCAAAATTTAGAGTGTGTATGGAAACGAGAAAGTTGGAGATATTTGTGCGATGCAGGCGTAATAATAATTTCATAAGAACAATAAAGAAAATTATTGGAGAAGAAACACACAAAAGGTTTTTTCATTATTTAAGAATCAATTTTATCGAAAAGAGAACTATTTTCATAAAATAATAATCTATTTTAAAACTATATTTAAGTTTTATATTACTTTTTTGTTTTAATGGTTTTTCTAAAAATTTAATAAAATTGTTTTTAATATTAAAAATTTTTTGCGAACAAACAATTTTTCCATTAAAACTAAGACTATTTTCTAAATAATTGGATCACCTTGTCTTTTATCAGGCCATTAAAATAAAAACAAAATAGTTTAAAATATTAATTTAGTAACGTCTAGAAAAAAAATAATAATGAAAAATTAAACAACTCCGACTAAAGCAAACCTTAATTTGAAAAATATTGTTACAGGCAGATAAATTCAAAATTTCTTTTAGCACAAAAATATAGCATACGGTACAAGTTATATATCTTTACTTAATTTTATGAATTCCCGGTGTAGCTTTGCAATAAAATATATTTTTGTGGATACATATATTATAATACATTTATTATTTTATATTTATATTGTTGACTTAACTATATTTATCTCTTGTTATCATAATATTTGTTTGTGTATTTTGGGTTATACGTCATTTAAAAATAAATTTTTTTCTGTATTATTTAATTACACATAAAAAATCAAAAAGACACAGGTTTGCGTAAAATGAAATAAATTTGTGCCACCTAAAAAAATTGTGTTTTCTTAATCTCCTATAAATTTTACTACATTTATTTTGTATGTTAAAATTAAAACAATAATTGTTATTAAGAGACGGTGGACATTCGGCCTTCACGTCAAAAATAATTTTGTCGCGTATTAAAGTTTTTGCGTCACATAGTAAACGTAAATTGTTTTTTTTAAGCCTTAACAAGATTTTTTTAATTATTTCGAAAAATGTTTTAACGATAATTACATTTAAATTTTATCATCAATACACGAAACAAAATTTTTGCAATACAACATATAGCAGATCTCATACTTTATTAAACTTTTAAATAATGTTTGGATGATGACATTTATTAAGTATAAATATCGTCCTTTTGATTACTTTTATATATTATATTGTATCTTTCTCTAGAATAAAGTCATTGTTTTTATATATTTGTTACTAACAACTAAACATGGCGCCCCCGGATTCAAAAATTTTTAAAATAAGTTCTTGTCCATGTCCACGAATGTACGCAAATTATCTTAGAGTACTGGGTTCAGGGTTAGAGGAAAAGGATTTCTACCGGGTGATTCTTGACAATGTTCCTGAGGATTTTAGAGCTGAAATTGTCAGAGATGCAATGGAGAAACCTGATGGCCTGATGATGGATCCTGAGTATTTATTGGGTATAGTGGAAAGATGTTGTGCAGAAAGGGAGGAACTGGAGCCTATTTTATTATCGGTTGATAGGTTGATGACCTTGAAGTTTAAAGAAGGGAAAAATGCTTACACGAATTTACTTAACGAAATTACCTTGAGATCGCATTTTATTGGTAATAAAGAAATAAAAGAATATGTAATCGTAATGCTGTTCATGTTTTTGTTACCTACAAAAGATAAAGTTGATGTAGATAGTAACAAGTTATGGACATTAGCAAAGGCTAAAGAGTATGCGGTAAAAGCTGATGTTACAGATAAATACAAGTACAGCATTAAGAAGAAAGATATTCCAAAAAGTGAAGCTCAAAGTAGCACAGAGAAAGAGGAAAAAGAAGCTGTAAAGAGAGAAGTGTCGAATAAAAGATTGTTCGTAGAAGAAGAAGCTTGTCAAGCAGAAGCTTTTATAGATGGAGTGAGGAAAGTTACAAGTCATTTAGATTCTGGAGCTGGTGCAAACTCTATTGTGTCAGCTATGTTACACAAAGCATTTTGGATGATTTAAAGAAGGATGACATTGTTGTCTTTAAGGATGCACATGGTCGACAAGTTTGAAGTTTAGGTTATTTTGAATCTCAAATTGAATTTGATGAATTGCCGGACTGTAAATATAGTGTAAAGATGCATGTGAATCCAGAAAGCTCCGATGTGTTATTGGGATTTCCTTTTTTAAAGAAAAATAAAATTAATATCTTCGATATAAGTAAGTCTATAAGGGATGATTCACAATTAGGAGACAAAAAGTTTGTAAAAGGTATTGAATTTGATATGTCTTTGCCTGGGGTCGAAAAGTTTTTGGCTGAAGGAAAGTCAGTAGTGTTGACGGATGATGTTGAAAGAGGAAATGTCTTAGTTGCTGAAGTTAATTTGGTAGATTTCAGACCTAAGTTAATGAGAGAAACTAAGGTTCCTGATGATATAAAAGATGAGGTAATTTCTGTTTTTAAAGAGTATTGTGATAAAGGTTTTTTGGAAAAAATTGATGATAAGTCAAATGTAAGGAACACGATTGGAGTAGTGTTTTAATAGAAAAGAAAACAAAAAAGTAAGACCTTGCTTGAATTTAGTATACATGAATCAATTTGCCGAAGAAGTAATCATGCCCAAGTTGCCACAAATCGCGGATATAGTGAGAGATGGAAAGTTTAAAGTTTTAAGTATTGGTGATATTGATAAAGCGTTTTTCAGGGTTTCCTTGATCGGTAATATTTTAGATCATTTAGTAGTGGCAACTAATGTTGGCTGGTATAGGGTAAAAGTGCTGCCGTTTGGTTTTAAAAATTCTCCTGCAATATTTTATTCTCTAATTATGGAAAGGTTAAAAAATCTGGGTGTAAGATGTACTTATATATGGATGATTTTATTCTGTTATCTGATAAAGACTCACACGACAAAGATCTGTTATCAGTTCTACAGATTTCCAGGGATTTGAACATAAAATTATTGGTAAATAAATGTAAATTTGGTACTACAACTATCACTTAATTGGTTGAAGAATAAATAGCGGTATTGAGATACCAGAAACAGAAATTGATAGATTGTACTCTTTCCCTTGTCCGAATACGAAAGAAGAATTGAAAAGTACTCTTGCAAAATATCAATATAGAGCTCAATGTATACCTCAATATTCAAAGTTTGCTGCTTCGTTACATAAATATACAGGTGCTGTACAATTTGATAAAAGTAAAGTTCAAAACTTATATCAGAAGTTGAGAGAGTCTATTAAAGAAAATGTGAAGTTATATCCTATTGAAGATGAAGCTAAATATATTAAGGTTATTGTTGAGGCAGACGATTTTGCAATATGGTATTCTTCGTTTGTGGTATGTGATAAGGAGGAGAAATTGTTTGATGTTAGTTCTCGTACATTAAAAGAACATGAAAGAAATTATTTGTATCAATTAAAATTGTTGATATGCTCGAATGAATGTTTGAAGAAGCAGTCTTATCATTAGCTGATGTACAATATAGTTTGTATAAGTAATGTTAAGAATCTTGATAAGGTTGTTTTTCCAATACCAGTAGTAGCAAAGAATACTTATCAGCGCTTGTTTATGAAATTGTTGAAATATAATATTTCTTTTGAGAAAAGTGGTAAATGTACTATTGGTTTAAAATTCTTACAAGTAGCGAATATAGATTAGATAAAACAATTGATTGGGATACAACAAGATGATTTTATTAAATTTTTAGTTAGTAATAAAGATTCTCTAGACGATTAGCCAGTCTAAGAAAAGCAGAAATTCTTTAAAGATGTTACTAGTGAGGATATTTAGTATATTTGGTTCATTGGTATTGGTAAAAGGCAGATTGATTATACCAAATCAGGTTGTAGAATCAGTTGTAAGAAGAATGCACAGTGAACATAAATCAGGTTCAGCAATGGTGAAAGAAGCTAAGCGGTACATTTGGTTCGACAACTTGGAAAAGTTATTGATGAATGAGTATAAAAAATGTAATACATGTATGGAATTAATGACAGATCGTAGAGTTGCTGTATCTCCATGGCCTACATGAGAATTTTCTATGAAAAGGTTCCATGCTGATGTTTTTAAATATGCAAGAAAAAAGGTGATGTTAGTTGTGGATAGTTACAATTCCTTCGTTATTTTGAGGTTGATTAAGAACTTGTCTAGTGCTTCAACGATAAAGACGTTTGATAGTATATTTGGTTTTTACTCAAAACTGGCTGTGATAGTGTATGATAATGCGTCAAATTATGCTTGTCATATGGTTATGGAATACTTTGTCGACAATGGAATTTATCCAGCTTATTCAATACCAAGACATAGTCAAAGTAATGGATCCGCTGAAGTGGCGGTAAGAATTGTGAAGCAATATTTATAGTCAAAGGAAGTTAAAACTATTAATGAAAATGTTCTGAACGCTGTCATGGTGTTTATAAATGGTAGAACAATGGAAGATAAAGAAAATGGTACACTAACAACACCGGCTGAAAAATTTTTTAATATTAAGTTATTGATGGAAAAAATTTTAGACAAGTATCAATATAACCCAGAGCCTCTAAAATGCAATTGTTGGGTAAAAATAGATAAAAAATCAAAATGGATTAAAGGTGTAGCATTAGAAAGAATTAGTAAATCAGTGTACAAAGTACAAGTCTATAAGAAGATATATGTTTAAAAGGATGATATGGTAAGACTGGTTTATGATAATCGAATTGTGCAACCGGAAGATAGTGAAGAATCAGATAGTCTGAGATCATCACTGGTATGTGAAGATATCGCAGATGAAATGTTTAGTTTGACTTTGGAAGCTAGAGACATGCAACAACAAATAAATGATTACTTAGGAGGTACGGGAAACAGACGAAAATTTGGTAAAGAATATAGAAAACAATAAAGTTGTTCAAGAATCTAAAGTCGTACCAGAAAAGTTCTATGTTGAATCGGAAGTATATTATCAGAAGCACGTAAAGAAATTAGGCAATGTGTTGGTAATTTCATCAGACGGTTCTTGTGAAGGAGGAAGAGGTTATGGTGTTGGAGTATATAGAGACAACAGGTGTGTACATGAACATTCAGGAAGGTTAGGCAATAATAGTAGTGCACAATTGTGTGAAATGTTTGCTTTTGCAAAAGGTTTGGAGTTAGCCTTTTATCACTTGAAACCAGATGAAATAGTGGTCATGGTATCAGATTCATGTTATGTTTGTAATTTGTTTTCGGAACAAATCTGTGCTATAAGAAAGGCTGACTACATGAAAAGTTCAGGAAAAACTTTGGTGCACAGAGAATTAATAAGAAAGGCTGATGAAATGATAAATAAGCTTGAAAATTTATATATTATTCAAGATAAAAGACATGCTGGTATAAGGGTGAATGAAAAAGCTGATGAACTGGCAAAAAAGGGAGCTAAGTTAAATCCAAAATTTGTGGAAAAAATTTGATATGATCTAATTATTTCCAAGTGAGGATGTTTGGATGATAACATTTATTAAGCATAAATATCGTTCTTTTGATTACTTTGGTTCATTATATTGTATCTTTCTCTAGAAAAAAGTCATTGTTTTTTATATATTTGTTACTAACAACTAATCAGTTTTGAATATACATTATAAATTTAAATCTACTAAATCAAAGTATTTAAATAAATAAATCAAAATAACTCAAAGTAAAACTTACAAAAACTTTAAATTTTGATTAAACAAGATTTTGTTTTTGAGTATAACATTGTATTTAATCTAAAATAATTTAGACATTATCAAATATAATAAATAGTTATCAGGACAAAATTCGATATAAAAATAAATTAAAATTACCATAAAAATTTATTGAGATGAATCTTTTGAAGTATTTCTTATTTACTTTCACTCTTTACTTCCTCCATTATCCTCCAAAAAATTTAACTTGCCAAAAAATATAACCAAATCTAATCTCTATATTCTAATAATTATCGGAAGTTATATCACATAAATAAACATAGCTATCACCCTATGTTAACATTTTTAGGTATTTTTTTATATATCGCATTTTAAACTTTATTTTAATATTCCTTGTGCTTGAAATACGAACAACTAATACTTAAAGGTAGGATAAGAATGTGAATACTTTTGTTGATGAAACATTATCGATGTCGAATAATAAATTAAAAAGTCATATATTTTCTTATTGAAAGAAATATTGTCTAAAAAAATAGTATTCGATTAATCATAACTTTCTTGAAATTTTATTATCATTTATGGTACTATACTAATTCGATAGATATTTTTTTAGAATAATAATACCGCATTATCCAAAATTAACTTACCAAGAATTTTAATTCTTAAAAAATATCGAAATATCGACAAAATTTATGATTCTTTTCCCTTGTTAAAACATAATTTTTGACTTCTATATCCATGATATTTTAGAAATACATAGAAAATAAAAATTTTTTTATAATCAATAATAGTCATAATATTGCCTTTCCACATCATAAAAATACGTTAATGTTAATTTATCAGATATACTAAAGTTTTTATAATCATAACTCCGCATAGAATGTAAATTTCTATATGAGACCTATGGTAAATAATGTTATATATCTGTATCTTGGCTACAAAATTACTACAATATTACATTTGTTTTTCTAGAATAATCGAAGTTATTAATATGAATATTTGGATATTCTTTTATAGATTACTTTGTGTAATTTTTTGAGGAAATAATTTGATGATGATTTTATATATTTTAAGTGTATTTATTTGTTATTCTTGTCATGACTTAATCTTGTTGAAAAAGCTAATATATATTGAAATTAATTAGTAAGTTGAATTTTATATATAGATACATAAGATTTCATTGAGATGGCCATCAGTTTATTTATATTTGAAATATAAAAAAAGATCCATAAAAATATAGACTAAATTTTTGTTTGTTTATGAATGGATTTCAATCAATAAAATGCTTTAATTATTAAATCGATAATGGCTTGTTATGTTTAATACTTCATATTATGTCATATTCTCATTTGATGGGTCAATTTGTTTTAGTTGCAATATCTCGAAATTAACCTTGTAAAGTGTTATTAATGAAAGTTATAAAGCACTAATAAGTATGTATCATTTTTAAACATAAAAAATTAAATAAAAAAATTATTTAATTAACATTTCTAATCAATTTACTAAGATAAGATTGAATGCTTTTACTCAGTCTTAGTATATCTGAAAAAAATTTAAGCCTACAATTATCACTTACTTATAAAAAAATTATTTTATACAAAACAATTTATGACTTTTTTATGTTGGCTTTCAAAAATTACTTTTTTAATGTATTAAAAAATAAATTGTTTTTCAGATATGTGTAATATCGTAAAAATTATTACGTATACAAAATTATATTAAAAAATACCACCAATTTAATTTGTAATAAATTAATCAAAAATAAAAAGTTTAAACTAATATAATAATTAATATCATTTAACCAAAAATGAGAACTTTATTTGACTAATAAATTTCAAAAAAATTTAATTATATAAAATTATACACAAGAAGCCTTCCGCTCAAAAATATTTAATCAAATGTGATCAAAAGACTTAAATTTGATCTAACATCTTAAATTAGATAAATTACATACCTTGCAATTAATTATATAATTTGGAAATTCAAAAAAAGGTAAAATGATAAACTACAAGTTTATTATTTCTAGATTAATGTGAATAATTTCATACTTTTCAACGTGGAACAATGTATGCATATTTACATGTGCACAAATGCATAAAATATTACTATTACAACTAAAATATAAATATTACATTATGATTTTGAATGTAATTTTTATATATGCATGTGGTAAATCTTTGGGTAGTACCACTCAATAAATTTATATTACTAGTGCTATAATAGAAATCAAACAGAATTTCATAATAATGTAAATTATGTTTAATATATAGTTATTTATTTCATAAATATTTCTCTATTATTTTGTATTTTTCAAATATCTATTAGCTTTGTGAATACAATGTGAATATAAATTAAAAAACAATTCATTGATTTGTTATTATTCTTGACATTCTTTATAATAAGAAAAGGTACCTGATAAAAAACAAACCTCTGTAAATAAAATTTTTAACTCTCATTTAATTTTCTTAGATTTTTTAGAATTTTTAAAAGCTTACTAATAAAGAACAAAGTAGTAAATGTTAAGATCTTTTAAAATTATAAAAAAAACGTAAAAAATTCCTAGAATACTATTTTTAATTATTGTAAGAACTTAATTTTTTTATTTATGGCAAGATAATTTTCATTATAAATTGCATTTATGAAATAATCAACTATAAAATAAGCCTTATTTTTTGTCGAACCTTTTTAACAAAAATTTAATGAGCAAAAAAACTCTAAACAAATATATTTTGAAATAAAAAAGTTTAAGAAATGGATATAATGTTAGAAAGTTAAATTAATTTGAAATAGTATAGTTTTTATAAACACACATTATCTTTAAAATTATATAATGTATATGTGCATTGAAAGATATATCACTAATACTTTGTAAATCAATATATTTGAGTTGAAATTTGTTATATAGATAAAATCTTATAGGTACTATCAGAATTGAAAAAATTAATTAAATTGTTTAAAAAACAGACATTTGTTGTCAAAATATCAAAAAAACATTTTTTTGTTTTTTTATCCGGGTCACATTTAAAAAATGACTATTTATGACTATGCCTATTTAAAAAACATTTTTTAATTAACGTATATAAATTCCACATTTATTAAAAATTATAAGGTGCACACACTATGCTGTTTAGTATTAAATTCCTCGGTCGAATACTTTAACCTTGCCGCAGCGACGTTTTTCTAAACTTGCAAAATACCTATTTGAAGCTAATAAAAGTTTATGAAACTCTTACAGGGCATTGTTTATGCTGTGTAGAGGTAGATTATTTGAAAAAATTTTAAAATTTCCAAAAATGGGAATTTTTTTTTGAAGCCTTATATCTCAAAATTATAACAGATGACCTTATATAAAATCTATATATTCTGAAAGCCCTTGATTTCCTCTACAAGAATATACCAATATCATATCAAAGTTTTTATCCAGTTTTTAAATAATTAGTTTTAAAGTTAATTACCCCATGTTTTTTCAATATTTTTGATATTAAAAGACAATTTATAAGATTATTTTCTTTTATTTTATTCGTATTCACCTAAAAGGGACGAAAATTTACAAACATTTATAAATATTAACATTTAATGATGATTTGGCTTTTCTATCAGGTTGTTTTCGTATAGTAGAATTATCAGGAACAAGAGATAGAAGACTCTTTGGAGGTCTGCCTACTGGTCTTTTCCAATCTTTCTCAACATATACATCAAAAGGTTTTCTTGCCTTTTCCATCCTATCTAGTATTATATCTTTGATGCCCTTAGCAGGATGGATCTCTTTTTTGAAAATAAAATGTAGAATCTTCTTCTCCAGTGATACAAATTTATTGATAAGCATAATAGTCGGTCTCATAGATTCTATACTGTATAGAGTTGCTGGTCTTATGATACAATTATAAATTTTTAATTTATTTTTGTAATCAGCCATATATAATAGTTCTTTGTTTCTAAATCTTGCCCGCCATGTGGCCTTTGCACGTTCATTGAAATCGTTATTATCTCCATTCAGGTCCATAGATACCACTCTTCCTAGGTATTTAAAATTTGATACTACTTCATATATTGGATTATCTAACTTCTTTTTATATTGCGTAGCCATCATTTTTGTTTTATCCTTATTCAACTCTAGACCTGTTTTCCTGGCATGATATTCAATAATTTGAGCTATTTTTTCTGTTAGCTTTTGATCATAGGTGTATATTACTATGTCGTCAGCAAACTCTAATTTGAAGCTAACTGTAGGAGTACCATCAATCATAACCTTAACTAGGTTACTTTCTTCGTTTTTAAAACAATCATCTAAATCATGTTGGGCATTCTTAAGAATTATTTTTAATAATAGAATAAACAATTTTGGGCTTACTGTATCACTCTGTCTAATACCTGACTTCACTTCGATTGTAGTATATGAATTGTTGATACCTGTGGAAAAGGTAGCTTTTGGAGATCTGTATAATGCTTCAATTCTTTTTACCAATTCTTCATCAAAATCATTTATTGCCAAACTGTAGAGAAGCCAGCTATGGTTAATTGAATCGAATGCTTTTTTAAAATCTATAAAAATAGCATATAAATCTTTCTTATACTCTCTACACGTTTGAATTATTGTGCAGAATTGTAATATCTGATTTAAAGTATTTCTTTTTCTAAAAAACTCTGCCTGGCTAGAACTGACACAATTTTCAATCTTATCTTGGATACGTTCAAGTAAAGTTCCAGTATAAATTTTGAAAATAGCTTGTAAGATTGATATTGGCCTAAAACTAGAAATATCATTCGAAATACTGCTAGGTTTTTTGATAAAAACTATATTGCATTCATTCATTTGGTCAGGAATCAAATGTCCATGCTTATTGAATAAAGTAGCTAGTGCTTCTGCTGCTTTTCTGCCACCTAATATGAGGTGTTCCAGAAAAATGCCATCAGGTCCACAAGCTTTTCTTTTACTTTTTTTGATTCTAAAACTAACTTCTTCAGGAGTTATGGGATGCCATTTAGAATCTTTTTCGACATAATTCCTCCACTCGATACTTTCTCCCCTTTCTTTACCGAAGATTTCACCAAAGGTTTTATTCACACTATCTTTGCTTATGTTGTTGAATTTTTTCCTAGCTGTTTCTTTAAAAACATATTTCATTGATCTACCTTCCTTGATGGCTTTATCAATAACTAAATTTGTTCTTTTTAAACACAAATCATTAATTTCGAATCTTATTAGTTTGCTAAGAATAGTATAATTCAAACCTTTACTTTTAAGATTTTTCCTCTTCATAAGTAGATTTTTGATTTTCGGATCATCAGTGATTCTACGTGATGACTTTATTTCTTTTATTTTATATTCATTGTAAATTTTTGTAAGATTACTTCTGATTGTATCATAGTTTTGTTCAGCATTTTCACCAAGGTCTCAATTTAATTTTTTCTTAATATCTTTTAACTTCATAGGGTCAATTTTATTAAAGTCCGGTCTAACATTAACCTTGTTGTTTTTGAATTTTGTTCTATGTGATAAGACTTTAAATTCTAATTTTAATATTAAAGGGTTATGATTGCTGTTAAAGATTTGTTTCTGTAACGCTCTAACATCTTTTATTCTTTTAGCCTAATACTTCATCTGATAAGAAATAGTCTATTTCTCCTTTAATTTTTTGATTTAGTGATATCAAAATTGTTCTTCTGTTGGATTTCCTGGTTAAGAGCATATTACATCAACATAGTCCCATCTCTCCACAAAATTGAGTCAATCTTTTACCTCTTTCATCCCCTAATATATTTTCGTTTAACCGTTTTCCATTCTTGTTATTCAATAGTACCTTTGCATTAAAGTCTTCTCCAACAATGCATTTTATATTTCTATTTTTACTATCAGTAATGATAGCTCGTAATTTGTCGTACAAAATGTCAATTTCATCTTCAGAAGCACCAGAAGTATGGAAATAACATGATGTAAAGACAACATGTCTCATTTTCTACTTTCATAACAATACTGATTATTCTTGACGATTGTGTAACTATTTTATGAATGTATTTTAGTAGTTCTTTTTTGATAGCTATACCACAACTTCCATTTCTATTGTCCGCTTTACCCATGATATATACAAAATCTTCTTCTTGGAAACATTCATCTGGTTTCAGTAATAAATGCAACATCAATTTCCTCTGAGTTCAGCAATTCATTCAATTCAAATATTTTGTGGAGTAGTGATCTGACATTAAGTGTCATCATTTTTAATATTTTTACATGATTGTTAATTATTCGACTATCCGAAAGCCCGAAGTCACTCCCTGGCTCGAAACCTCTAATTTTTGCTTTTATCGTATCCACTTTAATTACTATACTTAATTTGTTAATTTTAAAAACTTTTTATTATCCCAGTATATGCTTATGCAATAATATTATGTAAAAATTAGGGAATAAATATAAAAACGCATACTCATAAGAGACAAAAAGAGAGGAATGAATATTTAAATTAAAAAATTTCAATATAACAGAATGAGATGGTTTATATAACATTAGAAAGATCCAACACCAAAAAAATAGAGAAATTTAACATTGTCAAGATTAATTTATAACTAGTGAAGTTATAGACCAAAAAGTGCTTATAGAGTAAATATTTATTGGAGTAGAGACGTTCTAAAATATATAAATATAAATAAATGATATAAAATAATGAAATTTATATTTAAATTAAATTAAGATATATGAATAACGAGAGAGATATAAAAAATCACTGTCCAAAATTGGAAAATGGAATTTAACAGTCAACTACATTAAATATGCTACATCTTTGTAAAATTTGCGCTATCTTTGTCACTTTTGCTACATCTTTTTGACCAATTTGCGCCATCTTTGTACATTTTGCGCCATCTTTTTTACCAATTTGCGCCATCTTAGTACATTTTTGCGACATGTATTTTTCATACCAAATAAATTATTCTTCAACATAATTTAGGTATGTTAAACAGTAAAATAATATTATTAAAATAAAGTGAAATTGAATTGGAAAAAGTGACTTTTGCTTGTCCATTGGGTAAAAAAAATGGTTTTTTTAAGAAACATACATAATATGGTCAAACGAAAAAGCATCCTTTTTTATTTTTTACTAACTTATTTTTTAATTATTTCATTACATTCAGTTTACACACGGCAACGCTCTTTACGGCAACTCCTACCCTAATTAAATTAAAAAAGAGATAATAGAAATCAACTTTTTCATGTGTCACCTATGATCAAGCGAAATGGTATTAAAAAAATGAAAAAATATGAGTAATTATGGACAAGGGAATGTCTACCGTCTGAAAAAAGATGTCGCAAAAATGTACTAAGATGGCGCAAATTGGTCAAAAAGATGTAGCAAAAATGACAAAGATGGCGCAAATTGGTCAAAAAGATGTAGCAAAAATGTACAAAGATGGAGCAAATTGGTCAAAAAGATGTAGCAAAAATGTACAAAGATGGCGCAAATTGGTCAAAAAGATGTAGCAAAAGTGACAAAGATAGCGCAAATTGGTCAGAAAGATGGCGCAAAATGTCATAAGATGTAGCAAATTTTACAGAGATGTAGCATATTTGATGTAGATAACTCTTAAATTCTGGGGTTCTCCAAAAGTGATTCTTCTCGAGAGTTATTCATTATAGTTTTTTTTTAATTTTAATTGAAATTTGTTGGAAGATTAAACAAAACTATACAGAAGCATTGCCTTTGACTAGTTTGATAAAAATGATGGATAATCAAAATATTCAAGATATTGTTATTATTTACATTTTAAATTTTTTACATTCCATAATAATTTAACATCTCAATAAATTTGTATTTTAGTACTTCAAAATGCTTAATCATGAAAGCTGTAAATATATATACTCTACAATATATATATCTTTCAAATTTGTAAAGAGTTGATATTATTACAAATATTCGTTGCATGAAATTTTGTCAAATTGAAAAACTAAACGATTGACTATTAACCCTTTCCCTGCCGGATGACGCGTATACGCGTCATAAACAAAAATGTTAATTTATAGTGGTAATTTATGTTATAAGTGGGAAATTTTGGAATAAAGTTTTTCTATTTTTTTAAGAAAATATATATGAAATAAAATTAGAAAAGAAAAAATAAATTAAAAAAAACAATTTAATTTTAAATTTAAAAGTGAATTTAACAGAATTATGAAGAAAAATTGTAACTTTAGCTTATTTGTTTTATTTCTACTGAAGAAATATATTACCAATTATTTATTAACATTTTCTTCTATATAAAAGTACTTTTCCAATTTTACACACCATTGAGTGCGTAATACAAAGAAAAAAATCTCTGGCAGGGAAAGGGTTAACATTATGATAATATATAAAAATAGTAGTATAGAATTACAATGATATAATTATATTAATATATGAATAATATTATATTTAAAAATGCATGAATATAATTTTAATTGATATTTCGAATTCCCCAATTTTTTAAAACTATTAATTTTCCCAAAAATTAAAATCAACTAATTGTATAAAATAACTAAGAATAATACTTTTTTATTTTTAAAAAGATAACTAACTTCTTATTGTATTATTTGCTTTACTTAAAAGTAAAAATTTATGTCTTCTTGTTATTTTAAGTTCATGGAAGGAATAAAAGTAAATCATTGCGATTATATTGTATTAAGCATTTGTTGGCTTGATCATTACAACATAATTATTCATTTCAAAATATCGCATTTAAATCTGTTTTAATTCTTCACATTCCTTACAAATTAAAAGAAATTTCATCTTCGTTTTGCTAAATAAACATTATTTCAAGAGAAATAATTACAATATATAAATTGTTATGACATGTATACGCTTTGAATAATAGTGTATATAAGTATCAATTTAATGTTATTATCTTTATTTTAGTTTAAATATATCATATAATAGTTATTTTTAATGTTTTTGTATTATTCAAAGCGAATTAACAAAATCTATCTACTCTATTTTTGATATTTGACAATAGTTTTAGTTAAATCATTATCTTTAGCGATACATCAATAACTATTAGTTATTGATTTGACTAAATTTATAAACGTAACAAAATTGTGAAGGTATAAACTTAATAAGGTTAATGAAAATTTTATTTTATATCTAAATTAAAATATACTGAAATTATGATAAAATTGTTCTCTTATATACTTCTACTTTTCCTTATTTTCTTCTCAGGGTCTATTTTTAGAACTTCACTATTTTATTTTTGATTTCTATTAATTGAATTTTTAACTGACGTTTTAATTGATTTTTGTTTAATTGAATTTTACTGTTATTTTCTTAATTTATTTTCAGTACTATATATCTACAAAATGTCTGGTAAAAAAATTTGCATTCTTTCTCTGCTCAGTGAGAAACCAGAATTTGATAGTGATTCTACTAAAAAAGAAGATAGCGACTAAGGAAAAGGTGAAATGACACTTGAACAAATAAGAATTAAATTAAAGCAACCTCTTTCTATGTACGTGAAAAAAGATTTTAGTTATAGTGAAGCCGAATTTAAAAAGATGATCGATGAATTAAGTTCTTTAACTCAATATATCGATATTAGTGCTATTGAATATTATGGTCCAAATCCTGAAACCACAAAAAAAGAGTTGGTAGATAAAGGAATTGAAACAAACGACGCTTTAAAATTACTCAGTATTTTTATATCTAAAGGAAATAATATTGATAACATTATAAAAAAATCTTCGGGAAAGACAAAGTCTGATTTGATTCGTTTAAAACATAAATACTCATTGAAGAAAACATCTACAAGTGCTGATGATATTACTTTATCAAGAGTTGCTGTAGCAATGATTGAATTATGGCCTATGTTAAAGTCCAATAAAGTGATATTTAATCTTTTAAACTTAGAGATGAGTCAACCACGTCATTGGTTAGCAATTCCTGGGGCCGCCACTATGATACCAAAGGACTCTCGATACAATGGACTTTTTAGAATCGTTCTTGATTATCAAAATCAAATACATAAGATTATAGGCAAAGGAAAGCCCAATAAGGCTGAGAACATATGCAATGTTATGAGAAATGGTGAATTTCTACAGGAAAATAAAAGACTTGAATTACTAAGAAAATTGAATATAATTGATGACAACGGCGACGTTTTAGTCTCTTAAATAAACAATTTACTTTTAGTGTATTAAATAAAATTTTTTAGCATATGTTATAATAACAAGCCATAGTTACAACTTCGAGAAAGTTATATCTAGGCCGAAGCTTAAATTGATAGATTTTTTAATTTTAGTAAACAGTTGAGGGCTTTTTTCTAATATCTTTGTTTAGTCTTCCGACGTATTCTACGAAAGTATTTTTAAAGAAAATGTCGCTACTTTTTTGTACATAAATTAAAAAGTTATTAATCGATATTTATAATACAAGGTTTTCTTTTTTTCTCGAGTTGTTCCTTTCAAATATATTGTAAATCAAAAACTTTTATGAACTCTCATGAAAATATTCAAGACACAATAAATAACTAAATAATTGATGTTTTTTTAAAAAAAACTTAGGTTTTTATAAACTAAATCCTTATAATCGGTTTTCTTCACTAAGTTATAAAAAGACATCCTTTGTCTATTTAATCATAAAAGCCGTTTAAATCTTATAGGAATTGCAGCAAAACATACTTTTTAAATTTTTTTCTTAAATATAGAATAAACTGTAATTTACGTTAGATTAATTTTTTAGCATAAGTAATTTTAAAAAATTAACTCTATAGGTTAAAAATGCATGGAAAACTTCTGCAATTAAATTTTAATTTTATTACTTCAAAATGATCAGAAACTTTGATATCCCATAGATATATTCTTACAGGAAAAATCACGTGCTTCCAGGTGATATACGTTTCGTGTATTGTTTTACATTAAAATTTCAAGATAAATTGTTCCAAAGAAAAAAACTATTTAAATAATCTATGTATTCACAGTACAAACATTGACTTAAAGAGTTTCATAAATTTTTATTATCTACAAATTCATTTTTTATAAATTAAAAAAAATACCGCTGCTGCAAGGGTCAAAGTATGCAACTTAGAAATTAACACAAAAAAGTCATAATTCAAATACTGAATTGAATTATCTTATTTGTTTTACACGTCATAATGTAGAATTTTCAAAAGTTAATTACATATGATAAAAAGTATATTATAAAGCATGCCGTTTAGTAAATTAAAATGTTTAGTTTTTATGATAAATTTTTGCTAAAAATTTTCAAATAGTTATAATAAAAATAAAAAGGACTATTAAATAAATGATTAAAGCTGTTTAAAAAAATCTTTATTGATATAAAGTTGCTTCATAACGTAGTGACTTTTATACATATAAAAACTAATTTTTAATATCTCGAAGTAGTATAATTATTAAAATTTTAATAATTGGATTTACTGCAATGATTTTTATATTTTTTTTGTCAGTTATTATGCCATTAATAGTAAGTTGTTTTTTTTTAAATTTTAATACATTTCAAAGATTGCTTCTCCTATTAATCATCAAAATTTTATTACTAAAGGAGCAGGTAATAATTTAATTTAAAATCTAATTTTAAAATCTTTTATAGAATGCAGAAATACTTATACTGATAATTATGATCGTAAAAAACGCGATATAATACAAGATGATTACTATCGTTGGAAGTTCCCTATAAAATTTTATATTGAATATGATGATTTTGATTATTTAGAATATTTTTATATTTTTGTAGATAATCTTTTAGAAGCAATTGAAATAATAGAAAAAAATACATGTATTACATTTAATAGAATATGGACTCCGATTAAAGGTGAACAAGGCTTAAATTTTAAATATGGTGATTCGTGTTCATCAAAAGTTGGGCTCCAGAATCCGAATCAATCTCAAGAGATTTATTTAAGTGCGGAATGTTATGCATATAAGGCATATATTCTACATGAAATAGGGCATGCTCTAGGCTTGATACACGAACAATCTCGAAGTGACAGAGATGAGTACGTTGAAGTTAAATTGGAAAACGTCAAAAAAGAAGAACATAATAATTTCATGAAATTTAATTTTACTACGAATAAAAATTATTCAACTTCTTACGATTATGCTTCATTAATGCATTATCATCAAAACGATTTTGCTGATGATAAAAGTAAACCTGTTCTAACATCAAAATTGGATGATGCATATAACAAAATGATGGGACAACGAATTAATATGACTTTTAATGATTTTAAAAAAATTAATCTATATCATTGCAATAATTGTTCTTGGGTAGATAAAGATGGTAAAAGAAATAAAAATTACAAGGGTACTACTTGTAGAAACGGTAGTTATCCTGATTATAAAAACTGTAGTAGATGTATTTGTCCAACAGGATACACTGGACACGATTGCAGTATTATAGATTCTAGCAATGATGGATGTGGTCCGACGAAATTTGAAGCCAAAACTTATAATCAAAATCTTTTTTTTTCCAATAAAAAGACATGCTACATATTTATAATGACAGATGATCAAAAAAAAATAAATATTACAGTACACTTCTCAAATACACCAACAAGAAGTATATGCACTGAAGATATCAGTAATCAAATAAAATATGGAAAAGATAAAGGAAATACAGGTTTACTCTTATGTGGACTACACAATAAAAAAATAAGTCTTAAATCAGAATCTAACTCTGTTCTTATAATTTATAGGGGTAGTTCTTCAAATAGTCATTTAATTTTAACGTATAAGCAATTAAGTAAAAAAACAAGTAAAAGAAAAAGTTAAGTTATCTTAATAATAATAAAATATTTCTCTCATGAAACAAAATTTTTATTTAATCTTTTATTTCCCATAATAAATCAGATAAACAAAAAGAGATACATAGTTAAAATTTAAAATAGCTAAAAATCTTACAGTATATAAAGTGTCCTAAAAAATTAAATGTGCAAACCCGGTTTAATTAATTAGTTAATTTTAGACTATCCCGAGGTATAATATAGACTTTTATTGCTCTTGTACCACGGCTGTGATAGACTGTTTTTAATTAAATTTCAACTTTGTTTTAGCTATAATAAAATAAATTTAGTTCAAATACATGTTATTTTATTTAATAAAAATACAAATAAAAAAAATATTTCATATGTGTTTTAATGGTAAAAATAATAAAAACAAACCATATAATAAAAATTTATACAAATTATCCATCAGTTGTTTACTAATGAATCATCATCGACCCCCAGAATTTAAGAGTTATATTCACCAAATATGCTACATCTTTGTAAAATTTGCTAAATCTTGTGACCATTTGCACATCTTTTTGACCAAATTGCGCTTTCTTTGTACATTTTGTGCCATCTTTTTTACCAATTTTCGCCATCTTTGTACATTTTGCGACATTTTTTTTCAGACGGTAGACATTCGCTTGTCCATGTTCACTTATGTTTTTTTCTTTTTTTAATGCCATTTCGCTTGATCATGGGTGACTACGGGCAAGCTAATTTCCATCGTCTCTTTTTTAATTTAATTAGGGTAGAGGTTGCTGTAAAGTGCGTATCCGCGTGGGAACTGAATTCAATGGAATGACCAAAAATAAGTTAGTAAAAAATAAAAAAGAATGCTTTTTCGCTTACCCATATTATGTATTTTTCTTTAAAAAAATCATTTTTGTTATCCAATGGACAAGCGAAAGTCACTTTTTCCAATTCAATTCCACTTTATTTTAATAATATTATTTTACTGTTTAACATACTTGAATTATGTCGGAGAAAAATTATTATTTATGAAAGATACATGTCGCAAATTGTCATAAGATGTAACAAATTTTACAAAGATGTAGTATATTTAATGTAGTTCACTGTCAAATTTCATTTTCCCTCTATTTCTATCAAAAAATATCAGAAAAAAATACAAGGATTCGAGTGAAACATCAATTATTATACATCTTTTTGGTGACTAAATTGAATAGTAAAGAAAGTTAATCAAGAAAATTTATAATAATATATCAAATATCGTTAAAGATCATAATGAATTTGACTTAGAGACCAAAATTTTTATCTGGAAGGACAAAAAAAAGCAAATAAACTTTTTGACACCTTGAACTATGTTATACATTCCTAATTAAATTATCCGTAAGAGCTAAAAAGAATATATGAATAATTCAATTGTCAAAATGCTAAGATTTCAATATTTTGTAATAAAATATTTATACCAGATATTTCTAATATTAAAGAAATGTTAAAAATAAACATCAAACATAAAAATTTACTATAGCTATATTAAACATAGAAATATCCGTACTAAGTTAATGAATAATAATATATAAAAAATCCCATCAAAAGTAATAAAATATTTTAGTTAATCTATCCACATTCACTTGAGAATTAACTGTAATCAAGTTTGTTAGGTATTCATAAGGTAATTTTATTTTATACCATTTAATTTTAATCATGTCATATTTTTTAATATTACCTTTTTAATTTTTTTATTAAAAGAAAAGGTTAATTTTTAATACATCTATTACAATGTTTTATTAACTTTTCCACCTACGTACTTTTTTTGTAGTAATCATCAAATATAATAGCATATTATATCAACACATCTTATTACAATTTTTTTTATACTAAAATACAGGTAATTTGTTAAATTTTAAATAATTTAAATAATTTTTAATGCATAAAAATTTTTTGTTTCATTGTAAACTAAATATTAATAAAATTTATAGTTTAAATAAAGTTATTCTTGTCGAAAACAAAAATTTTATTTATATTTTATAATTTAAATGAATCATTTTTAAAAAGTAAAATTAACTATTTTAAATTATTACATCATAATAAATTTATTTTCGAGACATTTTACTTTTTAAAATATTAAAAATTTAATTTTTAATGGTTACAAGTAACTTAATTAGGAAATAAAGTATTTTTAATTTTACCACAGAGATTTTTTCCGTGTCATTTCGACACCGCTTGCCGGACCCGATTCTGTAGAAGTAAATTAAAAATTAAAATACTTCACTAATTTAAGATAAAACTTAACTTCATGCACTCATTGCACCAATTTTTTTTTGAAAAAGATACGTCAAAAATATTTATAAAGAATCAAAAAATTTTTATCATTAAACTTTAAAAAAATTTGAAAAGATAAATAATTTACTGTTTTAAAAATTCATATTTAAAGTTAAAATATTTTATAAGCCAAACATTCTTAGATGATATTTTTGGTATTAAAACATTAAATATACAAAATAATCACCTGATTTAGCCGCATTATTGCTATTTTTTATTTAAAAATTTTAAAATTCAATAAAAAATATTTTTTATACCATTCATGCACTCATATCATTTGTTAATTTAGTTTTTTACAAATGTAATAACTTTTGATAATTTAAAAGAACTAGTAGATATCGCTGTTTCTTTTTCAATTGACTTTATAAACATTTTTAGTTTTTTGCATATGCAATTTATATAAAATGCAGTATAAAACGACACCATAATCTTTGATCACTTAAATGCTTTTTAACTTTAATCTTAACTTTTTTAAAGAGTCTTTAATAAGAAAAATAAATGTTTTTTACAGTATTTTTAATAAATATTCTTCTAATAATACATATATATATCCGAAAACAGTTAATATTATCATCTTCATTTTCTTTTGTTATAATGATGCATAAACAAAGTACAAATTAAGTTTTTCTTATCTAATATCATAAATTTCACTGAATATTCGACTATATGGAATATAGAAAATTGCATTAAAATAGTTGATTTTTGTTCAAATAATTATTTACTATATTTTTAAAATTTTACATTTTTCGGAAAAATTTTAGTTTAGAGGTTCCCACTTTCAAAGGCTAAATAAAGCATTTATGTTGATACAATGGATATAGTTACAATATATAATGATAAATAAATGTATTTAAAGGTGGTTTGTAGCATTTGAAGACTTTTTTTTGCAGCATCCATATTTTGTATAAATTTCAAGTAAATTTTATATTCGATAAAGCTATGGTGGCTAAATAAGAAGATAATTAATGAAAAAATTAGTTTTTTAGGATCAATTAGCACATTAAAACCAATTATTAACGTAAAAAGTGAAGATATTTTGTTATACACAACAAAAGCAAAATTAATACTGTTAGTTGTACTAAAGACTGTCGTTAATCTATTTTTTAACTTAAAATTTTTTTAATTTGCCAAATTGCTTAATAATGTTACTAAATTCATATTAACATTAAAAAACTAAAAAAGGTGATATTTTAAGTAAAAACTGTTAAAAAAGAGACCTTTTAATTAAAATTGTACCCATTTTTTCTTTAATTACAGGTTATTTTAGATAACACTGTTGTCATTTAAATGCTTTTTAACTTCTTTTATATAATTCATGATTTTTCAAACAAATAATAAAAAAAGAAGTAATCTTTTAAGTTTTTGCCATGCTGAATATCTTACTTTTTAAAATTTAAAAATATTTCCATACAAGACAATTTTGGAGTATCGCACCTGTAAAATTATAATGAAAGATAAAAAATTCTTGAGGAAAACTATTTTAAAGCACAATAAAATACTAAGACGTGTTCGACACAATATTGGTGTATGTTAAATCACTTTTATAAAATAAATAATTGAGATATTAATTTTACTTATTGGCAAAACGTGTTGTTACGAAAAAAAGCCAAAAGTATTCAACTTTTGATGTAAAATAACTTTAAAAATTGAACAAAACAAAAATTAATTATGCATAAGTAATAATAATATTTGTTTGATTATTTGTACACAAATCAGCTATTTAAGGACTATTTTTCATATTTCATATAGTCGAATATTCAGTAAAATTTATGATATTAGATAAGAAAAACTTAATTTGTACTTTGTTTATGCATCATTATAACAAATGAAAATGAAGATGATAATATTAACTGTTTTCGGATATATATATGTATTATTAGAAGAATATTTATTAAAAATACTGTAAAAAACATTTATTTTTCATATTAAAAACTCTTTAAAAAAGTTAAGATTAAAGTTAAAAAGCATTTAAGTGATCAAAGATTATGGTGTCGTTTTATACTGCATTTTATAGAAATTACATATGCAAAAAACTAAAAATGTTTGTAAAGTCAATTGAAAAAGAAACAGCGATATCTACTAGTTCTTTTAAATTATCAAAAGTTATTACATTTGTAAAAAACTAAATTAACAAATGATATGAGTGCATGAATGGTATAAAAAATATTTTTTATTGAATTTTAAAATTTTTAAATAAAAAATAGCAATAATGCGGCTAAATCAGGTGATTATTTTGTATATTTAATGTTTTAATACCAAAAATATCATCTAAGAATGTTTGGTTTATAAAATATTTTAACTTTAAATATGAATTTTTAAAACAGTAAATTATTTATCTTTTCAAATTTTTTTAAAGTTTAATGATAAAAATTTTTTGATTCTTTATGAATATTTTTGACGTATCTTTTTCAAAAAAAAATTGGTGCAATGAGTGCATGAAGTTAAGTTTTATCTTAAATTAGTGAAGTATTTTAATTTTTAATTTACTTCTACAGAATCGGGTCCGGCAAGCGGTGTCGAAATGACACGGAAAAAATCTCTGTGACTAATATGTACATTTTATCAGTAATTTTTATTTTTTCTAAAATTGTAAGTTTTTATTTAATTGTTGATTTTTATCTTTGAAACATGTCTAAGAATTTTGTTTATAGCTTTTATACTTTAAAAAATAATAATTCTAAGTCATCTGTAATAATCACTAAAAATAATGAAGTAGATGATAATTATAGAATAAAAAAAAGTATAGTAAGATATAATAGATCAAAATGGGTTCTACCAATCAATTACCATATTAGTAAAAAATTAAATGTATCTGTTATAAAACAAGCAATCAAGGTAGTTGAAGAGGAGACTTGTGTGACCTTTAATGAATCAAACAAACATATAAGAATCAAAAGAGGAATAAATTTTAAAAAACATCACTCTTCATGCCATTCATATGTTGGAATGAGGAGGTATCGAAGGCCGCAATCAATTTCCCTTACTGTAAACTGTTCAAATAAAATTGGAAGTGTTCTTCATGAAATATTTCATTCGTTAGGTTTATATCATGAACAATCAAGAAGAGATAGAGATAGTTATGTGAAAATATGGAGAAGGAATGTATACGATTATCTTAGATATAACTTTGCATATAATCCAATTCATAATGCTCAAAACTTTAGTGTAAAATACGATTTAGGATCTCTTATGCACTACAACCTTAAAGCATTCAGTTCTAATGGACAGGCAACAGTTGTGCCACTAGACGAAAATTATAACAATACAATAGGTCAACAAAATAACTTTACTTTCAATGATATCAAATTGATAAACTTTTTTTATTGTAATAAAACTTGTGAAAATACTACACCAAAACCAGACTGTAAAAATCATGGATACGTAGATTCAAGAAGCTGCAGGCAATGTAAATGCCCGCACGGCTTTGCTGGAGATACATGTGAAACTTTAAAACCACAGTCAAATACTACACTATGTGGTAATCAAACTATTAATGCAGCTAAAAGTGAACAAGTTTTAACAAAAACTGGAATTATGGAATGCACATATCAGATTAAATCTAATCCTGACAAAAGATTAAAGATAACAGTTCAAAATATAACTGCTAATACACCCCCTGATCCTAAAGAATATTTATATTGCTTTCAAAAAATGGCACTAGAAATCAAACATAAGAATGACACATCTGTTACCGGTCTGAATATATGTGGCAATACAAAGACTCCAATAATTGTTACTTCTGAAGG